>JAREYC010000018.1:8677500-8892500 GCA_030015325.1 Cryptoblepharus egeriae | reverse complement strand
GCTATCCTGCAATCATGCCCCCTTTTTTGCTCAACATGTCCCCCCCCCAAATATTTTGGGATCCCCCTTAGATCTGCCCAGTTCTAACTTTGCCACTTGCTGGTCTTGAGCCTGGGTTCTGTCTGAGGGGGTCGGTCTGGGCGACACATCCCATTGTTTGCCCTCTCTGACCGCCACAGACACTGATACAATTGGGCTGGGGTGCAGGGGGTGGGGGGAGGCTTGGGTGTGAGGCAGCTGGAAGGAGGGCTGCCCAATTACAGCTCAAGGCATAAAGAAAGGAGGCCGGAGCCACCCCTTCCCCCACTCCGCTCCCCCTTGGGAAGCACTGATGTGTCCATTGCTTTTCTATATACCCTTTTTTGCTGGGGTCATTGATGCCGGTAGCAGGCGAGGGGTGGGGGGCAGAGCAATGCGCTTGCAATGCTCAATGGTTGAGACCAATGGACCAAAGCAGATAGACCAGGCCAAAGTTCAAGCTGTAACCTTGATTTGCCACATTTGGGGTTTGGGCTGCCACATTTGGGGTTTGGGTTGCCACATTTGGGGTTGCCATATTTAGGGTTTGGGGTCGATTTGGAGATCAGGTCTCCAAGTTGTGCGGATATTCCGTACAACGAATTTTCCACCTGCCCAGGTTTTTCCTCCAGTTGTTATGGGGTCTACACAATGCACACAAAACTGAATGCATATTATGGGATTCTGCCCCCAAATAAAGCCCCCCCCCCAATAAAGCCCCCTTTTTGGAGAAGGTCTTCTAACGTGGCCCAATTCTGGCTCTATTTCAGAGATCTCTCTCTAATGGTCAGAGAAGTTGTGGTTTTCTTGGGATTTTTGTACTTTACCCTTTGCAAATAAGAGGAGAGGTTATCAATTTTAAGTTATGGTTTTAAACAATAATTAATTAAACACTAATTATAGGTGGTAAAACTATAGTTTTATCACAAATTCATTTCACGTCATCATTGCAAGGGCTATTCAAAAAATGACAGGATCTGGGTCGTGGTGACCACTGTCTTCTTTTTCCAGGACTTGTCCTCTCTTTTTAGCCTTGTGTCCTGGAAGAAAATCTTCACTGTCCTCTTTTCCTTGTGAACAGGCAGCACGTGGTCTTCTTATAATTAATTGTGGGTAATAGTTAAGTAATGTGTTCAAATTGCTTGAAATACATCGTGTGATCCCTTTAAATTCAATAATAAAGGGTTTAAATTTAACCATATGATTAGATAGAGAGAGAGAGAGAGAGAGAGAGGCTGGCTGGCTAGATGGAAGGAAGGAAGGAAGGAAGGAAGGAAGGAAGGAAGGAAGGAAGGAAGGAAGGAAGGAAGGACTAGACAGATGGATGGAAGGAATAGATGGATGGGTGGAAGGAAGGATGGAATAGATGGATGGAATAGACTGATGGGGGAAGGAAGGAAGGAAGGAAGGAAGGAAGGAAGGAAGGACTAGACGGATGGATGGAAGGAATAGATGGATGGGTGGAAGGAAGGATGGAATAGATGGATGGAATAGACTGATGGGGGAAGGAAGGAAGGAAGGAAGGAAGGACTAGACGGATGGATGGAAGGAATAGATGGATGGGTGGAAGGAAGGATGGAATAGATGGATGGAATAGACTGATGGGGGAAGGAAGGAAGGAAGGAAGGAAGGAAGGACTAGACGGATGGATGGAAGGAATAGATGGATGGGTGGAAGGAAGGATGGAATAGACTGATGGGGAAGGAAGGAAGGAAGGAAGGAAGGAAGGAAGGAAGGAAGGAAGGATTAGACAGATGGAAGGAAGAAAGGAAGGAAGGAAAGAATAAATGGATGGGTGGAAGGAAGGACGGAATAGATGGATTGATGGAATAGACTGATGGGTGACAGACGGACAGACAGACAGACAGACAATCCTGGTTTTCAGGGACATATGGCAACCTTTCCCTTGAGGCATGTGGGTCAGGGACCCTTCCTGGGTGCTGTCCCAGGTACTGAATGCCAAATACCTCTAGTGGAGAGGAGGGTGCCCGTTGCACCCCCAGATGAACAAGAGCGGTCTGGCCTCCACATCTATTACCCACACCTTAGTGAGCCTCTCTACAGAACCCCAAATTTCATCTCTCCCCCTGCTTTGCAAAAGTGTGGGTGCAAGTTAATTTGGGGACAGCCTGTTTCTTGAGACCTGCAATGGAGCTGGGGGGTGCAAGCTAATAAGCAGTGAGAGTATGGCCCGCTGGCCCCCCTTCCATCTTGCGCCCCTTCTTCTTCAGCCCCTCTTATCCTATTAGCTGCACTGAGAGCCCCTGTGGTTACCCAGGACGACCAGGCCTACCCCTTCCCGGCCAGCCCTCCCAGCCCCATTCATGGTGTCACTTTCACAAGCTGCTGGCCCTATTATCCCCTCACAATGGGGCGCTGAGTCCCTGGCCCCTTTTTATGGCAGAAGTGGGGGAAGGAGGGAGAGGAGGGAGTCTAGGAAGAGGAGGACTACTGCAAGAATGCCTGGGACACGGCCTCAGAGGAGACCCCCATAGTCTTCCCTGTGCACCCCAAAAACCGCAAGTGACAATGGGGTGCCATGTTGCCAACCCCGGCCTCAAGTTTTAGCTCAAGTAGATGTGCTGATTCCCAAGTTTGGGGCTCCCAAGCCTCACCCCATAAGCACAAGTAAATAATTTTATCCCAATGAGCTCTGTGTGAACTCCCTTCCGTCCTCACAACAACCCTGCAAGGTTGAAAGGAACTGCAAAGGAACCACTCTTTGGCAGGAGAGAGAGAATTTGAACCTGGGTTTTCCAATCTAGGAGCACAATCCTAACCATGTCTACTCAAAAGTAAGCCCCAATGTGTTCAATGGGTCTTACTCTCAGGAAAGTGTCTTTAGGATTGAGGCCAGAATCCAAATCTAAACCACATTTATTTTTATTTTTATATTTAAATAAGGCTGCAATCCTAACTTCACTTTCCTGGGAATAAGTACTATTGAACACAGTGGGGCGTACTTTTTGAGTAGATTTAGAGCACAATCCTAACCATGTCTACGCAAAAGTAAGCCTCATTGTATTCAATGGGCCTTACTCCCAGGAAAGTGTGCTTAGGATTGCCTTCATGGTTAGGATTATGCTCCTTGTGCTTTGCACCTCCTCTAACTACACCAGGGTGGGTGCAAATCCTAAGCACACTTTCCTGGGAATAAGTGCTATTGAACTTACTTCTGAGTAGACATGTTTAGAATTAAAATGTGTCTTAATCAAATGTATAATTTTTATTTTATTTATTTACTTTTAACTGGATAGCTATGCAAAAACAGGCCTGGACACCTTGTTATTTTAACTTTAATAAATTATTATTATTAGTTATTATTTTTAGTTATTATTCTTTAGTTTGAAAGAATTAGGATATTTTTGGGGTCCTGAATCCCAAAATGGCATCAGTTTTGCCTGAATGGCTCTAGTTTTGGAAAGAGGATGCTGGGGGAAAAGGTCCCTTCTTGGCACCCCAGGGTGACCACAACAAACCCCATACTTGACCACAACAAACTCGAGGAGACTCAAGTCTGATCTCCAACAAAGAGCACAATCCTAAACGTGTCTACTCAAAAGTGAGCTTCATTGTGTTCAATGGGTCTTACTCCCAGGTCCTCTGGTGGTGCAAGTGGTTAAGACACTGTGCATGTTAACCAGCAGGCCAGGGTTCAAGACGCGGGTCCCCACAAGATGAGGATTTCCTGCTACAGGCAGGGGGTTGGACTAGATGATCCACTGGGTCCCTTCCAACTCTATGATGCTATGCTAGGATTGCAGCCAAAGTCTGTGTCACCCCATATAAAAACCCCAAATGGTTGTCTGATTCGATCCTATCCCATCACCCCAATTGTGGCTGAGTTAGGATCACTCATAGGGGCTGCTGGCCAACTCTGGTTTGGCTAATGTGATGACACAATGTGGTCATCACACAGACAAGAATAGGGATTTAAAAGGGGAAACTGGAAATGGGAATGTGAGGGGGGGTTGCGGCGACAACAACCCCTTAGGGCTAACCAGTAAGACCCCCCCATCCCACCCTTTCAGACACCAGATTCCAAGTTGTTTTTATGAAGGCACCAAAATTCAGATTAACGTCTTGCTAAATTGTGGGACGCACAAGTCAAATTAGTTTGGGTGAATATATTTGGAGTCGGATATGGGGCTCTTCCCCATCTTGCAGTCAGGACTAGGTTTCCCTTCCCCCCCCCCCAACTCCCTCTCTGCTGAAGGCGGATTAGCAGCTCATGAATAAAGATGGGGTGGGTGAAGGTCTGGTGTCCTCATCCCCCACCCCAAATACTTGCTCGGCTGACAACACACGCTAGGCCCCAGGATGCAGTGTTTGAACAGGACTTATGGGAAAAACCTCTCCCCCCAACTATTAAAAAAATGGGAGTGGGAATTAACCTCCCCTAGAAATAAAATTAACACACAGAATTCAAAATTGGGGGAAGTCCCACTGATCATACCATATCCGTCTCTCCAAATTCTGACATCCCTTCCAGATTATAACAAGTTAACCAAGGGCAAAATCCAGAGTAACGACGGGGAGTCCTTGCTCTGGTGGAAGAACAAGTTACTCTGGATTGCAATATGCATTTCCCATAGGTTTTCACTAGGTGGTGCATTAACTACGGGTGCACGTAACGTCTCTTACGTGCTCCCGTAGTTACTCTGGATTTGGGGGTATGCTTATTTTCAGTGCCAGGGCTCCTCCTTGAACATGGGCCTCTGGCCATGTGCAGAGTGCATTGGTGTCACATGAAACCATCCACCCGGAAAATATTGAAGGATGAGTGCTAGGTCTCAGGTTGAGCTCTTCAGACCCTTTGGTTAGCCACAGATGTGAGATGTTGCACAACTGGCCGGTGTCCAGTTGTTAAAGCCACTTTCTGTATACAACATGCTGCTAGTAGGGGGGATTCAAACCCCCCAATTGCCCTACGTTTATTAGCAGGGTGAATAAAGTGAGGCAAATAAATAAATTTGGGGCAAACCTCCTCAAATTTCCCTGGCACACATGTGGACCATCTGCGGCACACCAATGGACCATCTGTGGCACACCAGTTTGCCATAGCATACACTGGTTGACAACCACTGCTCTAGAGCCTGGTAAAGCATCACATAAGGAGAAACAGGTCCCCCAAGACCCCTCCCCAAGCACTAGACTGATCTTCCTTTTGCCATCCAGACACACAGCACCCCCAGCTGGCCAGCAGGAGAATGTCACTCCCTCCCACACAGTTCCCTAGATATCCCCATATGTTCTCTCCTCTCACCCCATTGACTCCCTCTGCTCATCCCGACTATGCTCTGCCTCCGTCTCATATCTTTGTGACTCTCCCTGGTTGTATTGGATGTACACTGTAAGTGCCTCGGGGCAGAGCCACATCATCCTTACTAATGGTATTAAATGATAATTTGCTACTGTGAGTACCTCCTCGTTACTCTTCTGTCTCTCGTTCCCTGCTTGCATCTAAACTGTAATCTCCTTGGGGCAGAGATTTGCAAGTTCTTTTTCCTTGTGTTATTTTGAGAAGCATCACAGCCTGTTAAAATAAGAACGTGAGAACTACCGTATTTACTCAAATCTAATGCGCCACCGAATCTAATGTACACCTTATACTTAGACAGCAAAACACAAATGTTTACACAAATCTAATTAACCATCAAATCTAATGCACACCCTGATTTTGGAGACTAAATTTGGCTGAAAAGTGTGAGCGTTAGATTCAAATAAATATAATATATTCACTATATTATAAGAATTAGACACTTCCTTTTACACATAGGTTGTAGGTTTAATTTAGATTTACTGTATATATATTAGATTTGCGCTCTCTCTCTCTCTCTCTCTGTGTGTGTAATAACTGAAAAGTCACTGACTGACTGGACAAGGATGCCTGGTGCCCACTGGGCCAGTGGTGCCCGTTTCCCACTGGTACCAGGTAGGGATTTGTGGTGCCTTTTACCAATGGTGCTTGATGCCCGCTGCACAATGGTGCCCAGTGGTGCCCGTTCCCCGATGTACTTGGTACCCAGTAGAGATGTCCGGTGGTTGGTGATGCCGGCTGCCTGCTGGTGGTGCCCGGTATGTGTGCCCAGTGCCCACCACTGCCTGTGATACTTTCAGGTTGATGGTGCCTGTTGGTGCCCAGTGCCCGCTGGTGCCTGCTGCAAATACCCGCTGCCCCGTTCATTCATTCCATATACCTTTATTGGCATTTAATGCTGCCCAGTTCCAGGTACCCAGCCATGCTCATAGCCCACAAATGTTGCAACAAATATACAAATTATTGTATACATTGTATACATTTGTATACATTGTATATTTGTATACATTGTATACAATATTTGTATACATTGTATACAAATTATTGTATACAAAATATACAAATAAACAAATTACCTATAAGACTATGGCTGCAATCCTAAAGACACTTTCTTGGGAGTAAGATCCATTCAACACAATGGGGCTTACTTTTGAGTAGACATGGTTAGGATTGTGCTCTTTAGCATTATTTTTCACGTACCCCAAGCTGAGGTCTAATTTAGGACACAATCCTAATCATGTCTACTCCGATGTAAGTTCCATTCTGTTCTATGGGATTTACTTCCAGGAAAGTGTTTATAGGGTTGCAGCCTTAGACTAGGGAGGAGACAACGGAGGTACCCCACATTACAACAGATAAGGGTCAGCAGCCAATCTGATAAAAAAGGATCTTTATTTGATTCAGAATATGAAAAGTACAAAAGAAAAATGTGGCTCGTGATCCCTGCCAAGCCCCTCACCCTGGAACTAGTCCTTCCATTCCTTGCAGAGGCTATTAACAGGGTCATGCCGTGGAGAGACCAAAGGGGGTAAGACCTCCTGTCCTCTATTGGAGGACACAGGGCTAAGAATATCTTGCACTGTTTATATCACATCCATGATTTCGGCAACTTTGCATAGGCACACTGGTCTAATGTATCACAGGGGACAGCAGGGAGAAGGTGGGGGGGGGGGGGACTGGCCTAAGTTACTTGCCATGGTGTGATTTGAACCTAACTCAAGTATAAACTCTCACAAAGTACCCTGGTTGCAATCCTAATCCCAAAATTAGGCCAGCATAAGTCCCGGCACACGTCCCGTGCTGGCCTGGGGGTGTCATAAAAGCACCGTAAGGCACTGGTTAGACCAATGAACAGACATGTGCTAGCCTCCCCACACCACCATACAAACGGGGAACGGGTGAGCTGTACAGACATAGGGCGCAATCCAGTGTAACTATGGGGAGTCCTTACTCCGGAGTAAGAACACTTTACTCTGGATTGCAATATGAATTTCCCATAGGTTTTCACTTGGTGGTGCAGTAACTACGGGTGCACGTAATGTCTCTTACATGCTCCCGTTGTTACTCTGGATTGTAGGGTTAAGAGCCCTATGGCAAAGGGGATGAACATCCAGTTTAAGAACGAGTCACCTCAAATAATCTCTGTCGTTAATGCACTAATTAAAGCCCTGTGCCTAATGGAAACCTGGTGGAGGGACTCACAGATCACTACCAGCCAAGGAGGGAGATTCTCTGGGGAGTGTGTCGGATCGGACAGTCAAGCAGAACTCCAGCAGGAGAGCAGGAAGAGGGTCTGGGAAAGACAGGCACGTTGACTATTAAGGCAGATAAACGGGTAGAGGAGACCACGGTCTCCCAGCATGCACAACTCCCCGACTCGGAGCACAAAATGCCAGGACCAGCAAGGGCATGTGTGTTATAATCGGACATCACCGGCAACGATCCTCTCCCAGATCTGGGGGGTGAGAGGCACGTACATCTTGGAAGCATCGTCGAGGAAGTAGAGAGGTTCTGTGATCCTTGTCGGGTCAAATCCTTCAGCCGCCAGGCGGACCTTCTTCTGCTTGAAGGTCTCCGTCAACTCCAGGTGGTCCTACAAAAGTGGAGATGAAGCAGATATTGGGATATGTTGAACCGTGAGTGCCCTGCAGGGGGGCACCATAGGGAAAATGGGGTCTTGGGGGTAATTTCACCCGTTCTGTTGTTTTTTCCAGACTTTGGAAGCAACAAACTGGGGTAAATGCATTGCAAAAATAATGGTTTCCTAAACTGGAATTTCCTGATTTGTCTGCATTCCTCCCACAATGGAGGCCCTTTGCCACCCTATATCTCTTCCCTAGTCTTGGTTTACCTGGATGCGCACAAATCGGGGCCAGGCATACGGCGGGAGGAATTCAGTGACGTGCGTGTAGAGCTGGGCTCCATCAAACTCTCTCCCGGGTTTTAGAACCACAGATGCCATTCCTGCTCGGCCTTCATTCCCTGGGGGAAAGTAGAGTAGGGGGAAAGTGGGGGGAAAGTGGGGGGAAGAGACACTCAATGCCAAGATGTACACCACACAAATTAAAAAATGAGCACGGGCAAAGCACATCTCCAGCAACATGTATGGTCGACAAAGAGTTTACAAACATTCGAATCTGGGGGGGGGGGAACGGATGGGGCTACAGCACCAGTTCCCAAGCAAGCTATAGGGAAAGATCGAGAACTCTACACCTCCCCTATCACGTCTCTCACCCATTTCATGCACGCCCTTAACTCTGTCCCCCTCGCTCGGTAGTACCTGGAACCACGACACCATAAACGGTGACCTCCTGAAGGCTGTCCAGGGCACCCAGAATTTCCCCCACCTCCGTCGTGGCCACGTTCTCGCCCTTCCACCTGGGGGAAAAGTATGGGGAAGCAGTCAGGGTGTTGCAAAACTGGGGAGCACAAGTTGGCAAGATTTTGTGTATGGGCGCAACCATCTTAATCCATAATTAATTCATCTTAATCCATAATTTTATTATTCATTTTATCTTAATCCCATAATTGTACATTGGTGGGATATTTTTAAATGTTAAAATATCTTAATTCATAATTTTATCTTAATTCCTAATTTTTTAAAATTTCATTTTATATTAATCTATCTTAATTCATAATTTTATCATAATTTTTAGGGTTTTTATATGTTACTGTTTATGGCTGCAATCCTAACCACGCTTTCCTGAGAGTAAGTGCTATAGAACACAATGGGACATACTCCCGAGTTGACATGCTTAGGATTGCACATTGTATGTGTTTTATTCATGTTGTCAGCTGCTTTAAGTTCACTTTGGTTGAGAAAGACAAAATATAAATAAATAAGTAAATAAATAAAATTTTAGTATCTTATTGGCTGCTCCTCCATTCGCTACAACCAGTCATACATTTCACACAACAAGCAGAATGGAGAAACATCTGTTAGCAAAGGGCACCCCCCTGTGGCCAGACATAGGCTGCAATCCTAAACACACTTTCCTGGGAGTAAGACTCATTGAATACAATGCAGCTTACTTCTGAGTAGACATGGTTAGGATTCTGCTCATACACTGCAATCCTAACCCCTCCTCCTGCCATTAGGCCAGCTATAAGTCCTATGCTGGCATAGGGGGTGTCATAAAAGTGACCTAAGAAACTTCTGCACCACTCCTGGGGGGTTAGGCCAGTGCACAGACATGTGCCAGCCTATCACACTATCATGGGAACAGGGAGACAAATGAGTTGTGCTGGCCTAAGTTGGCTAAGTTTGTGCCCATAAGATGGCTAATCAGAAGACAGAAAAACAAGTGATGGGGTGGGGAGATCACACCTGAAAGTATCGCCAGTGCGGTCCCAAAAGTAGACAAAGCCCTGCGCATCTTGCACCATAAGATCGCCACTGTTGAAATAGGTGTCCCCGTCCCTAAATACCCCCCGCAAGAGTTTGGCTTCCGTCAGCTGACGCTCTCCGGCATAGCCCTGGAAAGGGGTCCGATCAGTCACTGGTGCGATCAGCAGGCCTGGCTCACCTGGAACAAGGAAGGCAAGGGGGCAATCATCAACCTGGAAATGGCAGAGTGTTGAGTGGACTAGATGCCGAGCCATGCTGTGATGCCCTGTCACCCGCCAAACAGCCCCACCACTCACCTGGGGCCACGCGGTGGCATCGGCCGGCCTCGTCCCTCAGCGGAGTCCCCTGCAGCACATCAAAACGCACCAACTCAAAGGGACTGAAGAGCTGCAGAGAACGGTAGATAAAATTAATCCTTCAAGGCTGCAATCCTAAACACACTTTCCTGGGAGTAAGTCCCATTGAGTACAACAGGTCTTGAGTAGACAAGCTTAGGATTGCACTGTTAATCCTCAATGGGACCTACCTACGTGCGCTGAGCTGATGCTCCTGCATGCTGCAGATAAGGGTACATTCTTCATTCAGCGACGGAGAGCATAGAACCCAGCAGTCCTCACCTTATAAATCCAAGAGGCGCGCCCAACGGCCCCCACGGCACCTATATAGTTGAAGAAGGTGACGTTGCCCTCTGTCATGCCATAGGTCTCCACAATGTGCAGGTCTCCAAAGCGGTGAAGAAAAGTCCTCCAGACATCTGGGCGCAGCCCACTTCCCACGGCCATGCGCAGGTTATGATTCCGCTCACCGGGAACCTGGAAGTGGGGCAAGGAAAGGAATGTGGAGTAGGAAGCAGCCAACAGCCTGAACTGAGCTTCTCCTATATTCCAGAATTTTGGGGCAGGTTCCGATCCAGGCATCACCTCCCCTCGGATGCAACCCCTTCCTGCCCCAATGCTCACCTCGGGTTGATTCACCAGGTAACGGCACAGCTCCCCAATGTACTGGAAGACAGTCACTCCATAGTGCCGGCAGTCGGGCCAGAACTGGCTGGCGGAGAACTTCTTCTTCAGGATGCAGGTGGCACCTGGCAAGAGACGGAGAGTCCCTCAAAGTGGTGCCAGCTGCAGACGCCCATCTCAGCCCCTTGCCCCCACCTGCCAACACTCGCCAACGTGTGTGTGTGCATGTGCAAGATTATCTTGTGGTACAAGGACAACAGGGTGCAGGACTGTCTGTCCGTCCATCCATCCTTCCCAATGACCTTATATAATAGAGAACCGAGTGCCTGTGCCTTTAAGGATTGCATTGAAGAGGGAATTGAGGCAGATGCTGCTTTTTAAACCCTTCTATGTTGAGCTACACTTGCCTCAATTCCCTCTTCTATGCAATGCTTAAAGGTACAGGCACTCTGTCCTCCAATCTATATGGTCACCCTAAACCTATATGGTCACCAACAAGGGAAATCTACCCCTAGCCAAAGCTCTGACCCAGAGGAGTGTTGGGATTTTTAGGGGTCCAGGAGGAGCTCGGCTGCTGATCCCATACGTATGTTCTGGACGTACCAATGCCCATGGTGCCAACAACGCCCAGGAGCGATCCCGACATGTGGTACAGCGGTAGAGCCACGTAGATCACGTCCGAGCTGGTGGCCCCTACCAGGCTGTAGAAACCAAGGCACATGATGGATTTCAGGTGGCTGATGCGGGCTGCTTTGGGGAGCCCTGGAAGCAGAGAGAAAATCAGGCAAGAAAGAGGTGAGGCGTTGATTGTGGTTTTGCTTCTTTGTCCAGAACACACACTCCTCTTGTTCTGTCTCCTCTTGTTCTATGGGGCAGGCATGGGACCAATTTTATCCTCATTTTCTAACTCTTCCCTTCCTCCCTCTGCAAGGATGTGATTCAACACTGCCTATTGCAATTGGGGGTCTTTCCCAGCCTTACCATGGAAAAAACAATGATCACAGACCCACAATACAGGCATATACACAACCTAGAGGAGATGTTTGCACAACCAAGAGCCAACTTCTCCAACTCAGTCAGCCTTCCCCATCTGCAGTATGGACACAGGAACGCTCATAGAGTTGGGATCAGGACTATATCAGAGCAAAGCATGGGTAACACTTTGCACATCCAATAACTGCACTAAGTAGTAGTTGGCTGGGTCTACCAGGGAGTAGGGAAGACGCTACCTGTGGTCCCTGAAGTGAAGATGTAAAGGCACGTGTCCGACATTCTGGTTGGGGTGGAGAGGGAATGGGGTACCGGTTCATCCGAAGCGTCTTCTATGAGTCCTTGAAGACTGGTGACTCCGGGAGGGTACGGTCCTGTTCCCAGAGCCCACACCACAACCCCCATTTCCTCCAGGTCAGGAAGGATGGGCTCCACAGCACTGAACAGATCTGCCAAGGGGACAGAGACATGTGGGTTACTCTTTTACACATGAGTAAAAAACAAGTCAGGTCCCTTCCTCTCCTAAATCCAAAGTGTATGAGCTACCACTGAGTGAATGATGCTCCTTTTTGGGACTACTGACTATTGTTAAGCATGAACCAGCAGCTTCTCTCCAGCCCTATCAAGAGATGCTGGCAGGGACTGAGCCCTACAAGATCAGAGACCCACTGACAGGGGGAAGGGACCAGGACAGGCTGGCAGGGACAAATTCCTACAAGAGCAGAGACCCACGGACAAATAAAGACCTTCCAGTGTGTTCAAAAGTGAGTAGCCACCAGCCATAAATGCATTTAAAAGTGTCCTTTATTACCGTTCCAATCTCCCGTGGATAAAAAAATCAGTGTATAAAGAAAACAAAGGGGAAATAAGTTTAAAGACCCACTTCCAGGTTTCTTCCTCCTCTATTGCACCTAATTGTAATGCCTCATTATCTGCAGGGGTTTGAATCTGGGATTGAAGACTGGAATGACTGCCTGCATGACTGCCTCTTTACAACAGTAGAAAAGCAGTTTTTTAAAACTGATTTGCAGTGGTCATTCGTGTTGAGTCAAATCTGTATATAACAAGGTTGGTCCTGTATTTATTTATTCATCTGGTTTATATCCTGCCTTTCTCTGCACAAGGAGACTTATCAAGGGCAAAATCCAAAGTAACTATGGGGAGTCCTTGCTCTGGTGTAAGAACAACTTACTCTGGATTCCAATATGAATTTCCTATAGGTTTTCACTAGGTGGTGCAGTAACTACGGGTGCACATAAAATCTCTTACATGCTCCCGTAGTTACTCTGGATTTGGGGGTAAGTTTTATTTGTCATTAGTGTATATTAAAACCTATAGGAGATGTTTGCACAACCAAGAGAGGATATGAATATTATTTAATATGCCCACCTCCTTCTTTCCTTGCAGGGCCAAGAGGGTGATCCAAGCTGACCTCTAGGAGGGAAGGGGGGGTAGAACCCCTCTCTAACTGTTCTCACCAGGCAGGGAACAGGGCTCGGTAAAAACGTCAAAAGGTGCATCCATTAGTCACACCCCACTGACACCGCTCGGCTTTTGTCTCCATTACTGGTCCAACGCTTACAACCCAATTTGAGAACTCTAGTCATCAGCTTGCCACCAATTCAGAGACGCTGGGGTAGCACCAGGGAACGAGTTAATTAACACAGTGTTTTTCTGGCTCATTAGCAAAGTCTTTCGAGGGATTGGGGGCCCCTTCGAAGGGCAGATTGGGGGTCCGAACGTTTCTGGAACAAAGCTTGAGAATCGGGGCAGGATGACGTGCCATGGCCTCACCTCTCGGAGCCATTCGTGCGGAGCAGGATGAAATTTTAATTGCCAAATGTGGGTCCCAAAATTATCCCAGAAGGAAAAAAATACGTGCCTGGCATTGTTGGGAAAGCTTAAGAGCTCTGAATCCTTGTGGATTTGAACCAAAATTTCCTCTCACTTGCCAATCAGGTACCCCAGGAAATTGATAAGCAGGACACAAACACAACAGTTGCTGCTGTTTAACAATGATGATTCAACAGGTTGGCTGCCTCTGAGCACAGAGGCTCTACAAGCCATCCTTGTTCCCCTCCAACCTCTCCCCCTCCTTGCACAATCCCCGGGGACTCCATCTGCCCCTTGCAATTATCCCTCCCCAACTCACTGTGTACCACTACATATTGATTTATATAACCTGTGATGGACTTTCCCTTTATCCATCCGGTTCCCCTTAAAAGTTCATCTAAGCTAGGTATCACCCCATCCTGTGACAAGGAGTTCCACAGATCACTGAAGGAAAGGCTGGGGGGCAGCCGCTATTCCAACCCCTGACATTCACTGCTTGTTTACTGGCTTCCCTTCCTCTTTCAAGGCTCTTCTAGGCTGGGTCCCATCACCCTGTCCTGTGGCAAGGAGTTCCACAGATCACTGCAGGAGGGACTAGGAGACAGCCTGGGATTCCAAGTCCAGCTAGTCACTGCTTGGGACTGTCCCCGTTCCCTCAACAATCATCCCTGGGTCTCCATCAGCCATCATTAAAGGGCATCAAGGCTGGTCAATCATCCCGACCAGTGGCTGGGAGTTTCACAGATCTCTGCAGGGCTGGTTGGGTGCAGACCCGTTGCTAGTCACTGTTTGGGACTGTCCTCTGATGCCTCCATCACCACCACCGCTGGGTCTCCATCAGGCATCATTAAAACACACTGAGGATGGGTCCCACCACCCTGTCCAGTGGCAAGGAATTCTGCAGATCGGTGCAGGGACGGGCTGCCTGTTCCAACCCCTGCCATTCACTGTTTGTCTCCTGGCTCCCCTCTCCTTTCAAGGATCATCTAGTTTGGGTCCCATCACCCTGTCCTGAGGCAAGGAGTTCCACAGATCACTGCAGAAGGGACACCACCACTCTCCGTCCATCAGCCAAGGCTGGGTACTCGCCCATCTTGTGGCGAGGAGTTCCACAGATCACTGCAGGAGAGAGGAACCCCCAGACTCACCTTCTGCCACCAGGATTGCGCGGGCCCCGCAGGCACGCAGGCAATGGATCAGCGCCCCCCGTCGCAGCGCGGTGCCCAGGAAGGCGGGCACGACCCCCAGCTTGGCTAAGCCCAGCCAGGCCCAGAGGAAGTCGGGCTGGTTGCCCACTAGGAGCGCCACCACCTGCCCGGGCTGGAGAGGGTCTCCCCCAGCTTCGGGGGGTCTCCATCCCCGTAGAGCGTTGGCCACCCGGTTGGCCTCCCGGTCGGAGCGCGCGTAGGTGAAGCTGCGCCCTTGGAAGCGCACGAAGACGCGCTCCCCATGGAGGCGGGCCAGGGACCCCCAGCGCTGGGCCAGGCTTGCCCCCCCAGATCTCCCCAGGGCAAGGCGGCGGCAGCGGTGGGCGCGGGCCAGGAAGGCCAGGTCGGCCCACAGCTGGGGGGGCTGCAGGCGCCGCAGGAGCCCCACAACCAGCAGCAGCCCCAGCAGAAGCAGAAGCAGCGCCCACATCTTGCCGCTTTTGGAGAGCTCCCGGGGGGACCCTCTTCGAGGCGCTCTTTCCGGGGCTGGAAAAGGCCTGGGGGGCGGAGGTGGGGGGCGGAGGGAGGGCTCCGGGGGAGGGAGCAGCCGGCCAAGCAGCCTCCCCGCCCCGCCCCATGGGCAGCCTCCAGCCGCCCCCCAACCCGGCCCCTCTCCAGCCTCTCCAAGACGTGCGCTCCGCAGCTCTGGCTGTTTGCGCGCAGCACCCGCCCCCTCCACAAAGACCGCCACACCTGAGGGGGGAGCCAGAAGGAGCCCCCCAAGTCCACCTCCCCCCCACAAGTGCCCCACAGGCACTGGGGAGGCTGCACACCTCCCGCCAAAAACACCTGAGGGGGACACACCTGAGGGAGAACCAGAAGGAGCCCCCCAAGTCCACCTCCCCCCACAAGTGCCCCACAGGCACTGGGGAGGCTGCACACCTCCCGCCAAACACTCCTGAGGGGGGCACTTGAGGGGGACACACCTGAGGGGGAACCAGAAGGAGCCCCCCAAGTCCACCTTTCCCCCACAAGTGCCCCACAGGAACTGGGGAGGCTGCACACCTGGCATTTCCCCAAAGCCCGCCAAACACACCTGAGGGAAGTACACCTGAGGCTAAGGGGGACGTCAGAATTAGCCCCCCCGTCCACCCTTCCCCCACAAGTCCCCCCTCGAGATGGGGGTCTCACTGGGGAGGCTGCCCACTCCCCCCAGACACACTTGAGGGAAGCACTTGAGGGGAGTCAGTTGAGGGGGAACACCTGAGGGGGTCGCCAGACGGTGCCCCCCCCAAGTCCACCATCCCTCCACAAGTGCCCCCCAGGCTATGGGAGCGTACTGGGGAGGCTGCACACCTGGCACTCCCCCCAAGATCCCGCCAAACACACCTGAGGGGGACATCTGATGGGGGGTAATGTAAGGAGCACCTGACAGTGACTCCTGTTGGTGGGGACTTGAGAGGGAGCCCCTGAAGGAGGGTACCGTGAAGGAGCCCCCCAGGTCCACCCTCCCCCTAAATGTCCCCCCAGACTCTGGGGGTGCATCACCACATGGAGGAGGCTGCACACCTGGCACCCCCCACAAGCCTGGCAAACATACCTGAGCGGTGCACATGAGGGGGACACACCTGGAAGGGGGCATCAGAAGCCCCCAGGTTCACCCTCCCCCACAAGTGTCCCCCATCACCAAGAAGCTGCACACCTGGCACTCCCACCCTAAAGTCCTGCCTGCACCCCATCCTGTGGCAGCCCCACATAAAGTTGGTTTAGTATGGGGGGCACCCACCTCATTCCCCCCAAAGCAAACCACAGACCTGAGGGGGGCCTGCTCACACCTGGGAGGAATTACTCCTTGTTTACAAACTAGCTCCTCATCAAACTTGATCATTATTTACAAACTAAGGCTGCAATCATAGAGACACTTTCCTGAGAGTAAGATCCATTGAACACAATGAGACTTACTTTTGAGTAGACATGTTTAGGATTGTGCTCTAAGGCTTCATCCTCATCAAACTTGATCGTCATTTGATTGTGAATTAATAGTCTATTGGATTAAAATACAAGTTTTTAAGGTTCACGGTGAATAAATATATTAAGGCTACAATCCCGAATAACTATGGGACCTTTATACACGGATGTAGTTACGGTGCCACCTTTGGGAAACCTATGGGAAATGCATAGACCAATCCAGAGTAAGTGCCTCTTAGTTACTCTGGATTGTAGGGTGTTTCTTAAATATGGCGACTCAAACATCTGGAGTTTATTGTAATTGGCTTTTCCATCAAGGAAGTTAGGCCACCCCTAGAACTCAACTCGGTTCGGGCTCAGCTCGGCTCGGTTCGGGCTCGGTTCGGGCTCGGTTCGGGCTCGGCTCGGCTCGGCTCGGCTCGGCTCTTTCTTTCTTTCTTTCTTTCTTTCTTTCTTTCTTTCTTTCTTTCTTTCTTTCTTTCTTTCTTTCTTTGGCACTTCCTGTCCTGCATTCTTGAGATGGAAGCCGGAGCGGCCTTGACAATCCTTTCACTGTTTATGCAACATTGCGGGGTGGGGGCTGTTGGGTTGAAAGCTAATCTACCTGAACGCGCCAACTTTCAAACAACTATTCTGGCAGGGTGGTGCCCCTTATAGATGAGGAGGCCCACCTTATAGACAAGTCTGGTGCAGGGTGGCCATATACAATGGAGCACAGAGTGCCTATACCTTTAACCATTGCATAGAAGAGGGAATTGAGGCAGGTTGGTGAGCTAAACCTGCTTCAACTCCCATTTCTATGCAACGGTTAAAGGTAGAATCACAGTCCTCCATTCTATATGATCACCCCAGTCGGACACATTTTTGGCACAACCCCAGATTCATAACTCTACTCACACTTACCTTGCGTAGGTGCTGCCAACTGACACTGCTACTATGCCTTGATGTGAAGATTCAGCGGTTACGGACTCTGGTTTGCTCCTGCAATGATTCAATACAGTGTTATCTCGCTTAACAAGTATTTCACATAACAAGCAAAAAACTCAAAGAAATCTTGCTTCACATCACAAGTTCCGCTTCACTTAACAAGCAAGCATGCTATGGGCACACATGCTATGCAGCCCCAACGCTCCGCATGGAGGCAGGGCTGCTGGCTAGCACTGCTGCCTCTAACTGCCCCCAAGTTGGGGGCTGTTGCCTGAGGGTGCCAGAGGCAGCTGCCCCCAAGTGCCCCAACGGACCACCTTGAATCTCCAGCAGCAACCCAGATAAGCCTCCCAGGAAAGTGTCATTGATTGCAGCCTCTTACCCATGTCTAGAAGTAAGTCCCATTGTGTTAAATGGGGCTTACTTCCAGGAAAGTGAATTTAGGATTGCAGCTTAAGTATATGAATATTTTGGGAGCTGTGGAACCAATCATCTGAGTTTCCATTATTTCCTATGGAAAAATCTGCTTCACTTAAATAGCATTTCACTTAAAGAGAAGGCCTCTTTATGTGAGGCACCACTATACCTCTGCTCTACTAAGCTGCCTATATTTAGGCATAAATATGGCCTAAATAAACATATTACAGCATAATCTAAGTGGGCAAACAGTATGCATATACACAAACACGCAACAGGTCCCTCCCGTGGTTACTCTGGATTGTAGGGTATGTCACAAAAGGAAATGAAGCAAGGCCAACTTCTCACAAGCTTCATTGTACACAAGATAAACACAGTAACAATCAATTGGTGATACGGACTTCCCAGCAGTGTCATGTTAATTGTACGGAGCTGTGATTCAAGAAACCCTATCTTTAGACCCTCCTTGCTGAAGGAGCTGCCTTTCCACATCCTAAAGACACTTTCCTGGGTGTAAGAAGACCCATCGAACACAATGGGGGCTTCCTTTTGGGTAAACATGGTTAGGATTGTGCTGGAAATCCTTGTGGGAGAATGGTTCCCCTATAAGAGATCTCTGCCTATATCCTTGGAGAGATGTCGCTAGTAAGAACAGATTGGATACCATTTATAACCTATAGCTGCCCCACATCGCAGCCCAGCTCCTAACCACAGTTCAAGCCGCACTAACCTTTCCCCTACTTAAACATAACTATTACGTCTGCTTCCGCCCCCGGGCAGCAATCCTTGCCCTATGAATTGCAGATGTTTGGGCGGCAAGCAGGATCTACAAGATATCTGTTCCTTCACTTTCTGCCCCCCCACCCCACAAAATGTTAGGTGAATCTGGAACATTCCTCCCTCTGGCGGTAGCGCCGAAAGAGCGCAAGGGCCCAACAGACGATTCGGTGCAAGCCGCTACTTGTTCTGAGACAAGAGAAATACCGTATCTCTCTCCAACGTTTCCGCTGACTGCACCAGTTGGAAGTGAAAAGCTCTGAAAGGAAGAGGGTGGGCAACCCATTGGTTGGCATCCCTTTTGGGGGCACCGCCTTTGCCCCTATTTCTCAGTGCTTAGAATGACCTGAGCTAATGCCAAGGGAATATAAACAGCGCCCCACTAAATCGGGCTAACGCAGGTCTCCGGAACCTGGCCAGATGTGGCCCATGGCAAGCCTCTAACCAGCCTGTGGTGAACATCTGGTCCCCTTAGACATGGATGCCAAACACAAAGCCCACAGGCTGAATGTGGCCCACCTCACCATTTCAAGTGGCCCCTGAGAACTTCTCCTTCACGCTTTCCTGGGAGTAAGCCCCATTGACTATAATGGGACTGACTTCCAAGTAGACATGCGTAAGATTGGACTCCGGCCCTCGGAGTAACCATTAATGCTAACTTCGGCCCTCTGTATGAAATGCATTCAACACCCCTGCCCTTAGGGCCTCTGACCCAGTTAACCAAACATAACTGGAAATTAATTAATTAATGGGAAAAATAGATTAATGGGGGTCTTTTTAATTTCTGTGCTGGGTATTGGTCCTTGTAGGAATCTTTGAACATTTGAGCCCGTTTATTCATTCATCTAAGTCAGGGGTGTCCGAACTATCAACTTTAGCATCCTGGACCTTTAATAATTATGTAAAGGGGGAATTTTATCAGGTGCAGCTTCTCATCTCAGGATCTGAGGATGAACCTGACAAAATTTCCTCTTCTAAACAATTGTTAAAGGACCAAGACCCTACAGTTAAAAGTTTGGACACCCCTGATCTAGGTTGATCAGCAGTGAAAGGTCCAGGACCATTAAACTTAGAAGAGAAGCCTCTCTTTCTTCCCATTTCTGTGCAATCCATCCATCCTGCTGTGTCTCCCCCCATCCCCTGCCCTGTCTCCCCCCAACCCCCCCCCTGCACTATCTTTATCTGGACCTTCCCATGTCTGGCGCTTTCCCCCGTCTTCCTCCCTCTCCAAATGATGGCTGTGAGCAATCTGTAGGTGGGTCAGGACCCACTGCCCATAGACCCAGCAGGGTCAGAAACAAGCAGCATTGTGTGGATTTGGGAAAGGTCATTGTTTGAACGGGAAAAAAACCCCAGAAAGGGGGGGGGAATTATATTCCCCCCAACGCAACTGCTGCCCACCTTCTGGATCACTGGCCCCTACAAACACAAGACAGACCAGGTGGCTTGTAGAAAACATGTTGACAGTTTTTATTTCTCTTTAAAAACCACTTAAAAATGATAATCTCTTAGGGGGGATTAAAAATAGAGCCACCATCTTCTCTTGCTCGCCTGTTGCTGTGCCGGTTGTCGCCCTTGGCCCAGTAACCTTTCCCGCCCGGAGATGTCACCTCGTTGTGAGAGGAGGGAAGCCACGTCCTGAAGCTGGCTGGAAAGGGGGGGTCGGGGTCCCGTCCTCTGCACGGGCAGCCTGGTTGGGCTTCAAGAGGCAGAGTCGAGGAACAGGGTGGTGGGGCGGCCTGGCCTGCTTTTCACCTGCAAGCAACCCTATAAACAGCAATTTGCAGGATACTGAGCCTGGGGTTGGGGGCACACATAGGAGCAGGAAGAGTGTTGGAAGCTGCTTTGGTGGGGGCTGGAATATTCTCTGCAAGAAGAGGGCAAAGGTCCCTGCTCCGCTCTGGAAAGGAGACGCTTTACAGGTGTGGAAGTGGTACCTTCGTGCTGCCAGGTTGCCAGGAATAGGGGAGGCTTTGCTGAGCCCCCTCCCGGCGCTTCCCTTCCAGAAGAACCAGTGGAGTGGCATGCCGCTTTACACCATTTATTTATAATTTGAGGAGGAAAGGGGGGGGGGAGACGGACACAGTCTCTTCCACAGGCCCTGCAGCACCTCTTGTGACTGCTTCCCTGGTTGAGGCGACCCGTATCTTCCAGGTCCCCCTTCCCCACCCGGGTGAGGGGGGTGGCAACCACTAGAAACCGTCCTTTCCCAGGCTGCATCCGTGCAAAAACAACGGAAAGGCAAAGAGGAGGGCGACGCCTGGCATGGGACGGGGGGCAGCATGGCAGCGGTAGGGGCACGGCGGCACGGTTCGGGAAAAGGGCTCTCAGAATGCCTGAGTCTCTGCAGAGCGGTCCCTCGTTGCCGGTGGCATCTCATCCAGCTGGTCTGGATCCGCGATCTTCAGACTATCCGCTGCTGGCAGTAAGGCAGTTTGGCGGCCGAGAGGGCAACGGTGCCCTTCCAGGGCCTGCCCACCCCTTCTCAGTCACTGTCCGAGCCAACCGCCGAGGAGCCTTTCCGCTTCCGCTTTGTCGGTTTCGGTTTGGTGTCTTCTTCCTCCTGAGAGTGGAGATAACGGAGGTACGTAAGCAGGTTCCAAACCTCAACACTGGGAGAAGTAGGAGGACCCCAGCCCTCCCGATGCCTCCATCCCACACATCTTCCCCCAGACCCACCGAGGCGCTACTAGAGGCAGACTCCTCTTCGTTGTTGGCAGGCTGGGCGGCATTTTTGCGGCTACGGGGGCTGGAGATGGTAGCTTTCCGGCGACTCTTGGGGGGCTTGCTGGAGGAATCTTCGTACTCCTCGGCCAGAGAGAAAAGATCGCTGAATCTGGGAGGGAGGGGGAAGCGTTATAGGTGGTTAGTCCTTTGGCCTTTAGAACAGAAGAGATGTTGAAAGAGCAAAACATGCTTTGACTGAATGAGTTCTGGGTATAACTGAAAGGTGTTGAAAGACCAGATCGTTAATAACGAACCATCAGAAAGTGGGGGCTACCTGTATTTACAAAGACTCAGGTGGCATTTTCCTACGAGTAAGCCCCATTGAACACAATGCGGCTCAGTTTGGATTAGTCATGGTTAGGATTGTGCTCTCAACCGTGATCATTATTTACCAACTAAGGGCACAATCCTAACCACGTCTTCTCAAAAGTAAGCCCCATTGTATTAAATGAGTTTTACTCCCAGGAAAGTGTCTTTAGGAGTGCAGTCTAACACTTGATCCTTGTCAATCTTGATTATTATTTTACTGGATCTAAACAGAGAATCCACGGGATGAAAAGGCAAGTTTAACGTTCATGATGAGTAAATATATTAAATGCTTCTTGAGGGCGCAATCCAGAGTAACTACGGAGAGTCCTTGCTCCGGTGTAAGAACATTTTACTCTGGATTGCAATATGAATTTTCCATAGGTGTTCACTAGATAGTGCCGTAACTACGTCGACGTAAATGTCTCTTACGTGCTCCAGTAGATACTCTGGATTGTAGGGTTAGTATCATTTAGGGAGGCACTTACTTCATCTTGTGGGCCTCGTCACAGCTGGCTTGGACATGCTGCAGCGCCTGCAGGATTGGCGTTTGGCTGAAAACTGCCGGGGAAGGTAAAAGGGGTAGAGGTTATACTGCTGTTAGCCCTGGGCATTGCCCCCATTCCCAGGGAGAGGAGTTCTGACTTGTAAGGACATGCGTGTTCAACCCAGGGGTACATACAGTTCTGCTTGGTGTTGGTGAGGTTCAGGCGTAAGTTATCCAGGTGTTCCAGGATCTGCTCCAAAGTTAACTGGGCCAGTTTGCTGCTGGAACTGCGCAGGCTGGAAGAGAAAAGGGGAGGGGGAATAAAAACGCGTCATCCAAAAGGTTCCTGCGTAAAAGATTTGGAGACGCATGACTTGTTTTGACATGCAGGTTGCAAAGCCTAGCCTTGATCCTGCCCGGAGCAGGAGCCAAGACGGTGCCGCTAGATGGCACCCTTGTTCTGCAACTGGATGCCAGCAGCGGCCTGGCTTTCCTGGACTAATAATCCGACATGCATCACCAATCCTACCACTGAAGGTTGGAATTAATTTTTTATTTGTGGAAAGGAGAGCACTGGAATTTCTGGAAGGCAACCCAAGAGAGGTTCCCCTCCCCTGTCCTTGCCTCCTTCCGTCCCCAATAGGCCGGGCAGAGCAATGCCATGGGAATATGTGCCGGATTCTGGGGTATGTGCTGGAGCCTGGGAAGATCAAAGAGTCCTCCCTGTGATGTAGCTGCTGCTGGCTGGTCCCAACAAGGGGGCCTCCAAACCCTTTCCTCCCCCCCCCCAACTTTGCCTTGAGAATGCCCCAAGGCAGGGAGAAGGAAAAGCTCCATCATACCTCCTGCTGCTTATGGGCAAGGCGTTCCCAGCCTGACAGTCACCTCAACCTTCCGTCTACCCCTAACTGGGTTTGTGCGGCACACGGCGGTGTAAGGAAGCCAATGCCATGGAGGGGGAGGAGATGGACAGCGCATCCAGTCTCACCTTTGGCGCTTCCTGGGCAGGCTGTTGTTCTTGATCAGGAGCGACTTGATGTGCTCGGCTAAGAGGTCATCGTGCTTGATGCACCAGTGGCGCAGGATGCTGGTGGTGAACTGGTCGTCTGGGTGGCAAGGCCGGCTCAGCACCATCTTCACCATCTCTTCGCTTGGCCTGTGAGAGAACATGGGACGGGGGGTTGTCTTGTTAAGGAGGGAGAATCAAGGCAGTGCTTGGTGGTGGCCAAATTCTGGAAGGGGGGGGGGGAGAAAAACAGGCAACCCCCAGCAGGTAGGACCATTTTTGGTCTTTCAACTCCACCTATCCAACTTCAACCATGCTCACTTATGGCACAATCCTAAGCATGTCTCCTCAGAGGTAAATCCCACTGTGTTCTGTAGGGCTTACTGTGTGTATAGTAAGCCCTATAGAATCATAGGCTACAATCCAGAGTAACTATGGGACTTTTTACATTGACGTAGTTACGGTGCCACCTATGGGAAACGAATAGAGCAATCCAGAGTAAGTGCCTCTTACATCTTCCCATAGTTACTCTAGATTGTAGTGAAAGAGTTGGAAGGGACTGTTACCGTGTGAATAGTACATATAGTGTGTATAGGATTGCAGCCTCTGCATTGTTTCTCTTGGCCGCTCCTCCACAATGGAACAGGTATGGTTCTAACCCCACCTCATCTGGATTTGAGAGCCCAATCCTATGCCTGTCTACTTAGACGTAAGTCCCATTAATGGTGCTTACTCCCAGGAAAGTGTGGCTAGGATGGCCTTGATTTTGATCCTAGAGACAGAAAAATATTCAGGAGGCGGCTACGGAGATAGAGAGGTGGATCTATAGGTAGGCAGGGCCAGGTTGTCGACAAGGCCGGTTGTTTCCCCAGGCAAAGCTGTGCCGGAGCACGCCGCGTCTCTTGCATTTCCGTTATTACGGCTGCTCCAGCTGCACAGGAAATTAAAGCCGCTTGGCGAGGCTGGCGCAGGTCAACATGGCCATTAGATAACACCTTTCCCGACACTGGATCTTCAATTAACATTTCGGAAAAGCGAGGGGCAAGGGGACAGCGCCCTGCCTCTTGGCGTGCCCAGCATCCAAACAGTGCCGCCACCCCCATCGTTCATGAAGCCGCTGGGATGTTGATGCTATATGGAGTTTGCTAGACGGGGAGGGGATGACATGGCCAGAAATTGGAGGAGAGTGAAATATAGTTTTAATTTCCCCTGTGTGTCCGTTATGGGGGTAACGTTACCAAAACTTCTTCATCTGGCGCAAAAGCAGCCCTTTGATGAATGTTGTGAGGTGTGTGCATTGTGCCCACTTCAAGCACATGTCTTTGCACCCAAGTTCTTGTATCACATCCAGGCAACCTAATTCCACAACACGTATGGATCTGGGTATGGATCCCGTACCCTTATGGATCTCCCATGGGGCAGTTCGTTTTCTTTTACGAAGAGGAAAGCGTAAAGCCCTTGGCCGCAGAATTCCCTGACTGGGAGCTCACACCTCCAATGGTGTTGCCTCAGAGCCCCCAACTCCATCCTGGGGGTACTAACGGCATCCTTGGGGACTTTTCAGACCCCCCCACCCAGTACAGAAGACTTAAGGAAACTGACAGACACATATCAATACATACTTCTCTCGTCTCAGCTGCAGCAATAAACAGGAAAGGGCCTCAGGATGTTCTATAATTGAAGACAAAGTTTGTTAGGGGTACACGGGCCCCATAGAGCTCACCGCAGCATATGAGGCATTTTTTTAAAGTATAAGGCAAATGATAGAGCTACCTACAAGTGGCAAGGGGAGCATTCACAGAAATTTCCCAAGAGTACCCATAACCCGCTCTGCTCCTACTGGTCCCCCCAACCCAAAGTGGCTGCGCTTATGGGTCCTCCACAAAGCCTGGTCCTGCAGAAAGTGGCTGTATCTTGTGGTCCTCCCTGATGGGCACCTCTCACCTTTATATTTGAGATGCTGAAGGATGGGGATGATGGTCTCCAATGGGATGTTGTGGGCCAGGAAGAGCTGCCAGGTGCAGTACTGCTCAAAGGTCTCCCACTCCAAGCTCTGGACTGGAGGGTGGCCAGGGGTGGGGGAGACACCAAAACACACAAAGGAGCAGACGATCAGATAATGTGATTTAAAGTTGTGTTGTAGCTCAAGTCTCCATTAAACTCAACAGTAAGCTCCGTAGCCCCTCGTCCTCTCTGAAGGCCCCAATCCCCCCCCCAAGAGCTCTACTCACTCAGAATATTGAGGACGGAGTCCTTCCGGAACATCACTAAGTTTCCCATCATGACGTGGCACACCAGCTCCTGGAGCTGAAACAAGAAAGGTGAGTGCCCTATAGGTATGCATTTGCTGGATGATGGGAGGGTCCAGAGGTGGGGGGTCTTCCCTTTGCCATCTAAGGCTGCAATCCTAAACACACTTTCCTGGGAGTAAGACCCATTGAGCACAATGGGGCTTACTTCTGAGTAGACATGGTTAGGTTTGCAGCCATAGTGAGACAAAAGGGGCCTTGAATTCTCTACCTGATGGCTCTAGAGGATGCCTCAACCTGCTTCTCCTTGCCAGAAGACATTGCCCACAAGCAGGTCTTGCCCCATTACCCTCAATCTTTCTACTCAGGAATCAGAGAGAGGATGGACGAGCTGGGGTCCGAGGGCAAGGATGACTGATGGAGGACCAGGCTAGGAAAAGCCTGGAAGGGATCAGGACACTCTGAAACTTTCCCACATGATACCATCTCGCTGCCAGACCCTTGCCAAGAAAAACCAGGCAGAGACTCCTGGTCGGCCCAGACTAGCATGGGAAAAGCAGAGAAGGTGGTGAATGAAGCCCGTATGCATATATAGGGGAAAGTATGAGAGAATGATGGGGAGGGACTGGGGTCCCAAGTCAGGCTTGGATGTATTTTAGGTGCATTCAAGTTCCCCCCACCTCCACTTTCCTCCTTGCCTATTGTGGGGTTATCCCAGACTAGTCCCACGAAGACTGACAGAACAGATCAGACTTACTCGCAGGAGTAGATTTCTTGCACCAGAGCCACAAACCAGCACTTAAATGTTCCTAAGCGGGGGGAGAAGAAGGGCTGGATCCTAGGTCTTAAAGCACAGCTTACCTGAGCCGAGTCAATGACGGCCACAATCATATTCAGCAGCTCCCCGCTCCGCAGGGTCTCGTCTGGAAACTGAAAGGGAAGGGGGGGGGAGAAAGAAAGTCAGGAGGAATGAAGGGAGCCCATGACAGGTTAGATGATCCACAGGCTGAAAGCTGGGCCCCCAAAACCACTTTTGATCCTATACTGTTAATTGTTTTAATTGTTATTAACTGTTAATGTGACGTGATTTAACTTATAATATTGATATGATGTTAGCAGCCTTGAGTCCTGCTTGTAGGAGAAAGGCAGGGTATAAAATAGATAGATATGGAAGGAAGGGATGGATGGATAGATAGGTAAGATAAAGGACGATGGATGGATATGGAAGGGAGAGATAGATGGAGAGAGTTGAAAAGATATGGAAAGGAGGAATGGATAGATATGGAAGGGAAAGAGATAGACAGATATATAGATAGATATGGAAGGGAGGGATATATAAGGGATGGATGGATATAGAAAAGATAGAAAGATAGATATGGAAGAGAGGGAGGGAGGGATGGATAGATAAGAGATAAACATGAAAGGGAAATAGATAGATAGATAGATAGATAGATAGATAGATAGATAGATAGATAGATAGATAGATAGATAGATAGACAGACAGGTAGATAGGGAAGGGAGGGATGGTTGGATAGATGGATAAGGGATGGATGGATATGGAAGGGATAGATAGATGGATATATATGGAAGGGAGGGATGGATGGACATAGAAATAGATATATAAGGAAAAAGATAGATAGGTGGATAGATAGAGAGGGAAGGGAGGGATGGTTGGATAAATGGATAAGGGATGGATGGATAAGGAAGGGAGAGAGATAGGTAGAGAGAGAAACTGAAGGGATGGGTAGATATTGTGTTCTACCAAAGCAACAGAATTAGGTGGCAGAAGCGACCCTATGAAGGGACCCTTAAAACCTTTTATTTCAAAAAAGCTTTTTAATGGGGCAGAGGTTGGGAGGCTGTTGTTTTGTTGTTTATATATTGTTTTACATATTGTTTACATGTGTTTTTAGCCTGTTTAATTGTTTTTTTATAACCTAATTGTGTTTTAATCTGTATTTATGACCTAATTTTAATGGTATTTTATTGTTCTTTTAATTGCTGTTAGCCGCCTTGAGCTCCCTTTCGTTAGGGAAGAAAAACAGGATATAAATCTTATAAACAAACAAACAAACAAACAAACAAATGAGAAGTAGGGAGGGACATTTTGGAACAAGCGATGGTGCAGGGCCCTGAGCCTACCCCGACTGGCAGCAGGGGGCACCAGAGACCGTTGTGCGTGCATTCAGTGCGCTGGTGTGGCGAGGCTGGCGGAGGGACGAACAAGTTCGTGACAAGAGAACCCCAAAGCCAAATCCAATTTGTTTTGTGAACCTTTTCCCTGGTCAAAGAGGCATAAAAATGCTGCTCTACTCAGGAAAGGAACCGAAACCAAGTCAGATTAAGAGGCTTTGGAAGCAAGGAGCCTGTTTTTGATGGCAAACTGTTGGCTGAAGGAGGGGGGACACCCCCCCTGGAAAGAAATAGAGGGAGAAAAACTTCCCTCCTCAATTTCTCCACCCACTAGGCCTCCTCTTCTGTAATCTCCATCACCTCCTGCTTCCCATCCATTTAGCTTCTTCTAAACCAGGGGTGTCCAAACCCCGATCCGGGATTCAGTTGTGGCCCGGGGCGAGCCTCATTGTGGCTTGCAGCATCTGGGCAAGCCTTGTCATCTCAGATCTATCCCTAATACACCCTTATATGTAAATTTATTCTAATTTGAAATGTAAATAATTTTTCCGGCCCCCGACATGGCCCTCCTGCCAAAAAGTTTGGACACCCAAAGACTCAACCCTGCGGTGTCCTCTCCAGCACCGCAGCATCCTTTTTGACACAGGGCTCCGTTCAGCCCCCACCCCGCCCCTGCCAGGATTGGCTAAACCGGAGCTGGATGCTCAACGCTGGTTTCAAGACATTCTTGCAATCTCTAGAGGGCCTGCAGATCCAAGAGAGCATAGCCAAGCCTTGCAAGAGAAGCCCGTCCTGATTCTTGTGCCAAGGGGGGGCAACAACATCAATGGTGATGGATGCAGGATACCCAGGCAAGGCCTTCTGCCTCTCCAGGCAGCCGGCTGAGCGATGGAAGCAATAAAATGTGTCGTTAACCCCGACAGCCTGGAGAACGTGCAGCTCCTGAGCCCGGCCAAGTATGGATGACAAAGCTGGGGCTGGGAGCCATATGTGATCGCTCAACGAGCACGTGAGGAAAGGCTCAGGGGAGCAGGAGGAGAACGAGAGTCTGGAAAGGAGGGCAAAGGGGAGTAGAGGCCTGGAAGGGGCCCCCGTCCTGAAAGGAAAGGCAGTCACCAGCCCCAAAGCATGCTCCCAAGGAAGGCTGCAGCACCCTTGTGATGCCCCCATTGCATGCCTCTCCCCTCTGCAAGCAGGGGGGAACAATCTCGCCCGCCTCACAAGGTTGTTGTATGCCAAGAGTGCTTTGAACCACCATGAAAATACCAGGATTTTTATTCCCACCTCCCAACATGTAACCAAAAGGTTGTCAGCTTACCCTGATATTATGCTCACACCCCCAGAGAGGACGGTGCACTCACCTCGGTGTAGATGGAAGGGGTGAGGTAACAGAGCAGCCGGACGTCATCCTCCTGGCAAGCCTTCATGTCCATCATCAGGCAGGTGTGCAGGTCGCCCAGCTGCGTGGCCTGGGCAAAGGACTCGTAGAGGTTCATCTTGCCAGCTGCGGCTTTGCTACAAAGGAGAGCGAGGCCGAATGAGCAGGGTGAAGGGGGGTCTGCTCCATCAGGCGAACCTGGGCGTGGGGAGGGGGCTTGGATCTCTGTGAGTTTGTGGGCCTCTCCCCAAAGTTATGGAGCATTTCAAGCAATGGCCGATGGGGCAAGCTGTGTGGCCCCCAGTTTGAGCCACACATCCACAATCGAGGGTGATAACCCTTCCCTACAGGTCTAAATGCCCTCCAAGAACCCTCTCACCTCTTGAAAATGGCACATGGGCACATGCTTACTCCCACATCTATTATGTGGTGTCCCTGGTGCAGGATGCTTCCTCCCACCGCCAGCGCCCCCCGTCGGCTGCCTCACCTGGCCTTTAAATAGTAGAGAAGGTGGTAGCCAATTTTGGGTTGCTTCTGGTAGAGCTCGGACAAGAGATCCAATAGCACAGAGAAGCTGCTGTTGTCCTCCTGCATCTGGCAGAGGTTCCTGGATGGTTCAGGGGAGAAAGATACGGGGTTTTGTTGGTACCCCCTTCTCCCTTTTGAGAAACAGGGACAAGCAGGGCTGAAAGTGAGGGGCTTACCTAAATATTAGGTAAAGCGGCTTCCCCACGGATTCCTCTAGAGACCTGTCCAGAAACAAAAAACAGTCTGGTCAAAGGGGGTGCCTGATCAGAGGGATCATGGGGGTTTCCGGAGTTCCCATTTGACGGATGCAGCCAAATTCTGGGGTGGTTTATTTATATAGTATATGGCAAATCCATGGACTTAAGGTACATCAGGTGTGTTTCCACCAGGCCCGCAACCCAAACGCCGGTGGGTCACTCTCCCCCCAATGAAAGAACAGGGTCCAAATAAATCCAACTAACAGTCCCACGCCCTTGAGCGTTGGCACCCATCAAGTTCATGGATGGAAAACAATGCTCTGTGCGCAAATGGGTTGGAACATCAGAGAGAACATGGTGCGCCAGGTGTGAAAGGCAGAAGAAAAAGCAGACCCTTACTCTTCCGTGATTTCTTCCGGCAGGACCTCCCCACGGAAGTGAGCCTTGAACAGCTCTTGCAGGCAAGAAGCCAGAACGGACAGCTGCTCTTGGTCAAAATCCTCCTGTGGGGGAGAGAGGAACGGAGAGGGATGTGGGGGGTGCTGTGTCGAGAGGTGTGGGCCAGAGGAACGTGGCACAGTGGGGGTGCAGTGCTGAGAGGCCGAGGAAACGTGAGCAAGAGATGCTCCTGCCTTCAGTCTCCCTTGTCGAGGACAGTGGAGGGTGGAACCCTTATATGTGCCCGACTGGCTGGGAATGGCCCAAGTTACTGGTTTCACGGGGACCTGCCAGTTTCTAAATGCCTCTGAGCCGCTGGCCAATGAAGTCTCCCCTTTCCTGCACCACCTGGGGGTGTCGGCCATGTGTGGTGCTTCTGCATGTGGCCAAATTTACCTCCAGGACTTGGTCCACGATCTCCTGCATGACCTCGCATTGTGCTTCTGTGTCGCTGTAGGGCAAAACCAAGGAAAAGTGAGGAAAGGCTTGTCTGGGGAGCTACGGTTCCAACAATACAGGGAGCTCTCTTGCAATCTGGGGGCTATGCTGAAGGTCATCTAGGAACCCCTTGGTGGGCGCCCAAGGTGGCCGGTTTCCTTCTCTAGCTTTGGGGTAGCTAGAGATACCACCCTAAGAAGGATCCTCTTCCTACAACTCAATCTGGCTCAGAAAGTAGTTTGTATAGTAACCCCTTAGTCACCATAAGTCTTGTCAGACATTTGGGGTACAAACACAATGGTGCTGTCAGCTGTTACGGAACGGGCTGCAGGGAGAAGTTGAAACATGCAAACCGGCCCTCTGGGGGGGCTTCAAATATTTCCTTCTTCCACTAAGATGACCTTCTAGATCCCAAGGGTAGCCATAATCTTGCCCAGAAGCACAGAATTCAGCCACAGTGTTTGGTTTTCCCATTTGAAAAATTCCCCAGAGTCCAATTTTGTCCCGTTAACTTTCAGGGCACGATCCTAACCAATTTAGGTCAGCACAACATACCCGTATCCCTGTTCCTGTGGTGGCATGGAGAGGCTGGTGGATGGATGGATAGATAGACAGATATAGAAGGAAGAGACAGACAGACAAAGGAAGAAAGGAAGGAGGAGAGAGAGATGGAAGAATGGGACAGACAGACAGATATGGAAGGAAGAGACAAAGGGGAAAAAAGGAAGGAAGAGAGAGAAATATCGAAGGATGGGATAGATAGATGATAGATAAATATGGAGGGAAGAGACAGACAAAGGAAGAAAGGAAGGAAGAGAGAAATATGGAAGGATGGGATAGATAGACAGACAGATAGACAGACGTGGAAGAGAGACAAAGGAAGAAAGGACGGGAGAGAGATGGAAGAATGGGACAGACAGACATGGAAGGAAGAGACAAAGGGAAAAAAAGGAGAGAGAGAAAAATGGAAGGATGGGATAGATAGATAAATAGATAGATAGATAGATAGATAGATAGATAGATAGATAGATAGATAGATAGATAGATAGATGAATGTGAAAGGGCGACAAAGTAAGAAAGGAAGGAAGAGAGAAATATGGAAGGATGGGATAGATGATAGATAAATATGGAAGGAAGAGACAGACAAAGGAAGAAAGGAAGGGAGAGAAATATGGAAGGATGGGATAGACAGACAGACAGACAGATGTGAAAGAGAGACAAAGGAAGAAAGGAAGGAAGAGAGAGAAATAGATATGGAAGGAAGGGAGAGATAGATATGGAAAGAAGGAAGGGATAGATAAGGAAGGAAGGCAGCCAGACAGACAGGCAGGAGTGTCACTCCCCAGGAGTGTCACATAAATGCTTTTGAGCACCTTTGCAACACCACTCTTTGCCACCCCCCAGGCCAGCGCAGGATTTGTGGCAAGACTTGTGCTGGCCTAACTGGGGATTAAGAGTGTGCTGTCAAAGCCTCACTATATGGGGCTGTCAGTATGCTCCTAGACGTGTCTACTCAGGAGTAAGCTCAACGAAGATCAGTTCCAAGTAAGTCTTCCATTGCAACCTATGGCATTTTAACCAAACCATCAGGCTCTTGAGAGACTGGGAAATAAATCCTAAATTGATTTAGTACTTAGAAGAGGATCCTGAAGCAAGCAGCCGGCTGTGTTGCCAGCAAGCAGGCAAGAGACGCCCCCAAACAACCCCTGGTGCTGTCATTCTCTCTTCCTTTCTCTCGTTCCTTTTTATAAAGCATCCCAAGGGCTCTCTGGAAAACAAGGCCATTAAATGCACTTAGTCAGGCTTAATTGATTGAGTGCGCCGGCCAAAGGCCCTCGGCCGCCACGGCCGGCATTAAAACCCAATGGCGGGTGGCCCAATTCCAAGAAGAAGGGACGGCGGTGCGCGGACTCGGAGGCCGCTCAGACCAACCGATGAGAACTCCCTGTACATGTCACAGCAGGGACAGGAGGCGCAGGCGAACATCCACTTGTACTGCTTTGGAGTAGGGTTGCCATAATTCTCCTCCACATAACTAACCCCCAAAACTGGGACAGTTCTGGTTTTCGGGGACACAAACAAGGGGATGACGATTCCTGCTACAGGGACGGGGTTGGACTAGACAACCTCTTGGGTCCCTTCCAACTCTATGCATATTCTCCAATGGGATCTTTTGCTAGGAGATCCACAGATGCTCAGGGCAAACTGTACTAGCCCTGATCAAGAATCAGTAGCCAGAGTGGCAAGCCGAAAAGGGCACCGTGTCAACCCCGATGAGACAATGGGGGTGACAAACAGGTCACTGCCTCTTTTGTGAGCACCCCGGCACAACCAGAAACGCCGTACTGGGAATTATGGTGTTAGTGATCACTTGGGTTTCAAGAGGAATTAAAACTATTTTTATGTGGGTGCCCTGCAATGACCCCCCCAGTTTGCTACCTCCCCTTCTGCAGCTGCAAGACTTTATCCTTCAGGCTGTCGTCCAACTGGTCCAGGAAGGGTGTGATGTCGACGGGCTCCTCAATGACAGCTTCTTTGATTGGGTGAAACCGGAATTCCCTCTTTTTCCCTGTGGCAGTTGAAAGACAAGGTTCAACGTCAACACGCTTGCAAAAGAACCAACACTCACCAAGTCAAATGCGAATCAACACAACGGAAGACAATTTGTGCCTTTAAACCAGCAGAGAAAGGTTGAAAGACTAAAGCATGTCTTGAACGAATGAGTCCTGGGTATAACTGAAAGGTGTTGAAAGAGTGGAACTGTCAGAAAAAGAGCCATCAGAAAGTGGGGCATGCGTGTATTGAATGAATGAGTATAACTGAAAGGTGTTGAAAGAGTGGAACCGTGAGAAAATGAGCCGTCAGAAAGTGGGGCATGCGTGTATTGAATGATTGAGTCCTGGGTATAACTGAAAGGTGTTGAAAGAGTGGAACCATCAAAAAGTCCTGGGTACAACCGAAAGGTGTTGAAAGAGAGGAACCATCAGAAAACAAGCCGTCAGAAAGTGGGGCATACGTGTATCCTGCCAAGGAGAGTCCTTCTGAATGTGGCAATGTTCCCAGTGGAGGAACTATAGATTTAATGGAAGATCCTATAGATTTAAACCCACAAGCTTCCTTCCTTCTGATGAAAGGAGGCCTAGACAGTGAGAGGGAAGGGGATGCCAGGAATTTTACATCGCAGGGCTGAATAAGTGAGGTCACCGTCATCACTCGAGGGACTCCCCCGACAGTCCTGCTTCCTGCCCCATTGCGTCGGGCATTGTGCTGCGACGCGGCCATCTGGACCGGAGAGGGCACAGAGTGTTCTGTACGGGAGCCAAATGCGTCTCTCTCCTGGTACGGTGGTTCCCTCGCCCACCTCCGGCCACCACGCCGGAGCAAACAGAGCATTGTTATATCCGGGTCCGGACATGATGAACAATGCCAGGCGTCGGAGGCTTCCAAGGAAACAGGTGCGCTTCACCAGGAGGAGCGCCAGATTCTTGGGGGGGGGGACCGATCCGTGTGAACTTACGCAAGTTGGATCTCCATAACCATGGTTAAATGATTAAACCACAATTCGGAACTCGGTTTCGTTGACTCCGGAAAGTTGTCCTACCTTCTTTCTCACCTTTACTCGTCAAGTCCTCCTCGTCATCGCTGAAGGCGACCTCCGCGTTATCGTAACAACTGTCGTCTTTGTCCGACATGTGATTGTCCATCTCCATCGAAACGGGCTCCTCGATTTTGACTGGAAGGAGGAACACCAGATTGACGTGGTAGTGGGGGGACCCGGGAACTTCACCCCTCCATGCTTGGAGGTTGAGGTCCAGGCGACCACTTACCACAACCGTTAGCCATTCTGGGGGTACAACAGCAACCCCAACTTAGTCAACCGGAGGAGGGAGGCATGTGCAGGGGCACTAATTTGACCTTGAACGACCTACCGCAGGGGTGTGCAAGGCTGAAACAACCTACCCCAGGAGTGAAACTTTTAACTCTAGAACTCCTGGACCTTTATCAACCGTACAGAAGAGGGAATTTCAGCAGGTGCAGCTTGGGATGGATGAGATGAGAAGCTGCACCTGCTGAAATTCCCTCCTTTACACCACTGTTGAAGGTCCAAGAGTCCCGAAAGTGAAAATTTGGACACCCTAGATCTACCCGGACCTAAGCAAAGTTTGACGATTATGAACGTGGGGTGCCTTCAGAGTCCAATCCTTGCTCCATGTAGTTCAGTGCGGTCAGATGCAAGCAGCCACCATCTTGGATGGAGATATTTAACCAGTGTGCTGTGGCATACTGGTGCGCCGGGGCATACAGTGTACCATGAATGGTCTGGAGGTATGCCGTGCAGGTTTTGGGGGAAAGACCAGTTCTTAATAGGACCATTGCGTGTGTGAGTTTGCCAACGGGAATGCCAGAGACAGATCTCAGGATCACCCACCACTCCTTGAGAAGACACCCTTCACCCACCCACCCTTCACTAGCCCCCCCCATAAAACCTGACTTTTCTATGTGCATTTTGGTGCGCAGAAAATAACAAGGCACCTAGTCGCTGCGCCCTGTTCTCGCAAGCGACTCGGGAAATCTCGGAGAGGTCAAGTGTCTTGTTCCCCATCACCTTCCTGGCAACCATAGCGCAGGAGGCAAGGCTCCAACACAGAGTTCACTGCGCTGTATTTCCTGCGTTCCCGAGCCGTTTCCTGCCTTCCCTGGAAGCCGGGCCGTGGCTTTCCTGACGCTCTCTGAGTCCGGAAATGGTGCTCGACACGGGTCTCCCTTCCCACCCCGCCAGTCCTACCTTCGACGGGTGGCGAGGGAGAACTGCAGAACTCGGGGAATTTCTCTCTCAGCATGGCCCGGAGCTCCTTGTCCAGCTTTGGGTTGTCGAAGAGGGGAGCCAGGTGCCTGCGGAAGGCAGAAACATGTGGAAATGTGGCACAGAATTGCTTCCGTGAATTGCTGGGTGACTAGTGGCACCCACTGTGCAGTGGTGCGTGTGCCCTGTGCCACTGCACAATCGGGGTGCCTGGTACTCACTGCACGGTGGTGCCCGCTGACCATTCCACAGTGGTGTCCGGTGGTCTCCACTGCCCAACGGTGCCCAATATGGGTGGTCAGTGCCCACCACTACCTCCAATACCCTCAATTCCTGAGTGCCTGTTGGTGCCCCGTGGTGCCCTGTTTGGTGTTGCCTGCCACCTGGTGCCAGTGCCTGGAGCCCACCAGTGCCGAACAATGCCCAGGGCTGGTGGCCCCCACTACATCTGATACCCTCAATTCCTCAGTGCCTGTCAGTGCCCTGTGGTACCCATTCCTTTTTATTGCCTGCCACCTGGTGCCACTGCCCAGAGCCCACCAGTGCCGAGCAATGCCCAGGGCCGGTGGCCAGTGCCTATCACTACATGTGATACCCTCAATTCCTCAGTGCTGTTTGTGTCCCATGGTACCCATTCCTTGCTGTTGCCTGCCACCTGGTGCCAGAGCCCAGAGCCCACCAGTGCCGAGCAATGCCCAGGGCCGGTGGCCAGTGCCTATCACTACACGCAATACCCTCAATTCCTCAGTGCCTGTTGGTGCCCCATGGTACCCATTCCTTGCTGTTGCCTGCCACCTGGTGCCAGAGCCCAGAGCCCACCAGTGCCGAGCAATTCCCAGGGCCGGTGGCCAGTGCCTATCACTACAAGCAATACCCTCAATTCCTCAGTGCCTGTTGGTGCCCCGTGGTACCCATTCCTTGCTATTGCCTGCCACCTGGTGCCAGTGCCTGGAGCCCACCAGTGCTGAGCAATGCCCAGGGTCGACAAGTATTCTGTAAATTTTACTCTTGCAACGGTGGGTCAATTCTGCTAGTTTTTCTAATAAGAGGATAGCTGGGACCCGCTGATCCATCGTCTGATGGAGAATTTGGTTCTGGAACTGAACGCGGCACCCTGTCCCTTGGGCAGTACTAGTTCAGCTGACCCATCCAGCATGCCCTAAGGCCTTCAAACTAGTGGGGACACAGGGGGTCCCATTTGGTTAGCTGAGAAGGCTGGCCTTATGCATGGAAAAGTGGCTCTCCAAGTCCACCCCGGTGGCTGCTTTAGGCCCCATTTGTGAATTTTTGTGTTATCCTCCTGCTTTTCAACTCCTTTTTCTTACGCCAGGACACGCTTCTCCACGATGTGGGTGAGGGAGTTGAAGACGCCTTGCCTCACGTGGGCCTCCAAGGCTGGGTAAAAGTTAGGAATGATCTGGAAGAGAGGAAAGCAGAGAAGGCTTCCAGTCTTGTGTTGCAATTGATGTGTTGTGCTTCAGCAATGCATCCGTTTTCGAACGGCAACCATATAGCCGAAGCCAGACCACCCGCTGCCAGGACCACCCTTGGGTGCTCTGACGACCTTACCCGACACATGAAGTCCAGGAGGGTGGCGGTGATAGCCGGGTGGGGTTTCATGGAGTGATGCATGACCAGGATGGCTGGCTCTGGAAAGCAAAGGCAAGTCCATTACGAGAGCATGAAGGGTGAATGGTGTGGAGGCCACCGTGACACACTCCGCGGAGGGGTTACCCTTGGCAGGAGTCCAGCTTACTGGAGTGGTGGTTTTCTGGGCCGTGGAAGTGCAGGGAAGAGAGGGGGAGCAGCAGGTCCCAAGCCCATAAATGACATACGCTTCACTTCTCTCTTAGATGGCCCCACTTTGTTGGATCCCACCAGCCCTTAAGAAATACACTGCTACAACGCACACATTGTAATCTGCCCTATCAGTTTTGTGACCCACCAAAAACTGGGTCTGAGACCCACAGTTTGGGAATGGCTGGTCTAGGGGCTGTTGTTAGAGAAGCATCAAGGATTGTAAGGCAACGGCCATCTAACACAGCAGCTTCCAGGCTTGTAAGGGGGCTCAGTGACTCAGTGCCTACTGTAAGGGGGGAGGTCAGTGCCTTGTGTAAGGGGGCTCAGTGTCTCGTGGTAAGAGGGCTCAGTGCCTTGTGTAAGGGGAGCCAGTGACTGTGTAAGGGGGGGTCAGGGCCTTGTGATAAGGGGAGTCAGTGCCTTGTGGTAAGGGAACTCAGTGCTTTGTGTAAGGGGGGAGGTCAGTGCCTTGTGTAAGGGGAGCCAGTGACTGTGTAAGGGCCTTGTGATAAGGGGGGTCAGTGCCTTGTGGTAAGGGGGCTCAGTGCTTTGTGTAAGGAGGGGTCAGTGTCTTGTGATAAGGGGGGGCTCAGTGCTTTGTGTAAGGGGGGTCATTGCCTTGTGGTAAGGGGGGCTCAGTGCCTTGTGGTAAGGGGGTGGCATTGCCTTGTGGTAAGGGGGGCTCAGTGCCTTGTGTAAGGGGGGAGGTCAGTGCCTTGTGTAAGGGGAGCCAGTGACTGTGTAAGGGGGGGTCAGGGCCTTGTGATAAGGGGGGTCAGTGCCTTGTGGTAAGGGAACTCAGTGCCTTGTGATAAGGGGGCTCAGTGCTTTGTGTAAGGAGGGGTCATTGCCTTGTGGTAAGGGGGGCTCAGTGCTTTGTGTAAAGGGGGTCATTGCCTTGTGGTAAGGGGGGCTCAGTGCCTTGTGGTAAGGGGGTGGCATTGCCTTGTGGTAAGGGGGGCTCAGTGCCCTGTGGTAAGGGGGGGTCAGTGCCTTGTGGTAAGGGGGGCTCAGTGCCTTGTGGTAAGGGGCTCAAAGCCTTGTGTACAGAAGTTTCCAGGTTCAATCCCCCAGATAAGAATGACCCCCTCCCCATCTTAAAAATCTGGACAGCCGCTGCCAGTCTGTGATGACAGTGCTGAACCAGAAGAACTGCTAGTCTCGCTCAAAAGGAAGCAACATCCTATGTTCAAGAGGAGGAGGAAGGCTTATATACAACCAGGCTAGGTTTAAGAGGAGGAGGAGGAGGGCTTATACACCACCAGCCCAGCTGTGCCCTACCGATGTTCATGATGCTGTCCTTCTCAGGGTTGAAGAAAAGCCAGTCGTAGAACAAGGCCAGCTTGGCGTTTGAAGCAGCGACATTGGACTAGAAGGGGGGAACGAGAAAGAAAGAATTAAAAAGATAAATGGATACTTCTTTACAATTGTACTGTTTTATCCTACTGGGTTTAGCATACTGGCCATACTGGGTTTAGCATACTGGCATACTGGATTAGTCCAGTTCCCTGGCCCAGGTAAAGGTACATCTAATCTCACTGCTGGTGATGAAACCCACAGCCAGCATCGCTGCCTCTCATCTTGATTCTACCTAATAAATAAAACCTGATCTGTGCTACTGATGAGTCCGACCAGACTCCAGGCTTTAATTAGCTGGGATGCTATCGGTAATTAATTGGACAGCGAGAGCTGCCAGGGCTCCTGATGCAAAGGGGGGGAGACGAGAAGCGGCAGGAAGAGATGGCCATCGTCTCTGCCTCATGGCTGGCAGTATGGTATGGCCCCTTCCGCTACACACGCACCAGATGCATAGGATTATAGAGTTGGAAGGGACCTGAGAGGTCATCTAGTCCAAACCCCTGCCTGTAGCAGGAATCTTCACAGGTTGGTTAATTAGCGCTGCAATCCTAAAGACGCTTTCCTGGGAGCTAAACCCATTGTACACAATGGGGCTTACTTTTGAGTAGACCTGGTTAGGATTGGGCTCTCAATCAAAAAAGAAGACGCAGATTTTAAAACCACTCTGCTGGGCAAGCGGATCTGCTTTCGTGACCCGTTTTCAGGATGGCAACAGGCAAATTATAAGAAATAAAGTTAATTCATTAAATAAAATTATTTTATTAATTAAAAATTAATTATTTTATAAATATTATTTTATTAACAATTATTTTATTAATAAATGACATAGAATAAAAGAAAAAAAGGAATAAACCGGGGTAATCCCAAGATGCCAGAAAACATATGCTAGAAAAACGTGAGGAGCGAACATGTTCGTTTGATAATACCTGCCCCAATTTTTTGAGGGCTGTTTAGGTGCGCCCAGGACCGAACCACAGTTCCTCCCTCACCATTCATTGAGGAGATGCTGTCTTTGAAGATAATAGTCCCTCTTTGTCTCTGTTCCTAAAAGCATCAGCCACTTGAGTGGCAAGATAATGAAATGGGCTCCGTTCTGCGCCACGCTTAAGGTTTCGCCACACGCCGCCCACACGTTGGGGAGCGTTTCTTTCACAAGCGCTGGACCGTTTTCTCTAAATTTCAAAAAGCTTGGAATTCAAGGATGCACAAAATACAATCCGATGCGAGGCCCAGACACTTACGCCTCTTTCCCCAAAGCGCGGCGCTTGGTGACGCACGCACGAGTATTTCATTTCAAGTCTGAGCCACGGAAACGGTGTGGTTCGTGTCGGACTGAGTAAACGTGGTTTCACGCTATGGGGCTCATCACGATTAGGTTGGCGTCAGACCCTCAACCCGCACCCGAGCGCTCTTACCGTGCAGGTGGTGAGCAGCCAGCCGATGATGGCCCAGCGTGGGAGGATGTCGGAGCTCAGCACCTCGTTGGACGGGTGGACCACCCCGCAGATGTAGCGGATGAGGTCGCAGCGCAGGGACTGGCTGTCGGGGGTGGAGAGGTACTGCCGCTGGAACCAGTCCTGGTATCGCTTCTGCTGGCCAAAGCGGACCTGGAGGTGGGGATGAGGGGGCAACAAGCAGGCCGTGAAACTGGATCCCAAAACGGTGCCCGCAGAACCACAGATGTGCCAACCACGTGTTAATCAGAGGCATGGCCACCATCGACTCCATGTCCGTCTGCCCTGCCCAGCCACCCCGCAGGAGCCGGTCCAGACTTACCCGCGAGGTCATGAAGAGAAGCTTGGTCTCCATGTCTGGCGTGAGGCGGCAAGCTAAAAATTTGCGGGACGTCCTGGATTGTAACAACTGCAACACGCCTGCAAAAGCGTGGGGGGGGGGGGGGGGGAGCAGACAAAAAAGCCAAGGGTTAGATAAGGACCTGATAAGGAATTATTTATTATTTATTTATCATTTATTTATTGATTTATTATTTACTTAAGGAATTATTTACTTATTTATTATTTATTTAAGGAATTGTTTATTTTTTATTATTCATTTAGCTTAGGGTAAATATACATGGACCTGTGATAAGGAATAAGTACATTATGAGCACGAGCTTAACCATGTCTACTCAAACGTAAGCCCCACTGTGCTCAATGGGCCTTACTCCCAGGAAAATGTCTTTAGGATTGCAGCCTATAAGGAGTAGGAGTAAGCCTATAAGGAGTAAGATTGCCCGTCAGTTCTTTGGGAGGCAATTGAAAATGTCCTTTAAAAACTAACTACATCTTAAGGGACAGGCATCCCCCGTTTTCTGACGGTTCCACTCTTTCAACACCTTTCAATTATACCCAGTACTAATTCATTCAACACATGCTCCAATCTTTCAACCTCTTATTTAATGCCTATTTTGCATTTGCAAGCTGAAAAATATGGGGTTCCACTTTTCAACCGTATTCACTTTTGGACGGTGCTGCCTTACCTTTCCAACAAGTGGGGGATGCCTGTACTTTTTGGGAAAACTTGACAAAAATGTTTAGTGGTTTCAAAACAATTAAAGAGTAACCCTACAATCCAGAGTAACTACGGGAAGACGTAAGAGGCACTTACTCTGGATTGCTCTATGCATTTCCCGTAGGTTTCCCATAGATGGCGCTGCTACTACATTGGTGTAAAAGGTCCCGTAGTTACTCTGGATTGTAGCCGAAGAACTGCTTCATGCAATGTTAACATTTACTCATAAAAATGTGCCATTGGGCTTTTATCCCTATATGTGTTTACTCAGAAGTAAGACCTACCAGGATCAACGGGTCTCACTCCCGGGTAAGTGTATACAGGACTGCAGCCCTAGATAGCTTTAAAAGGGCATCTGTTGTGACAGGACTAAAAATGGAGCCTGCCACTTCAGGGGCAGTCTATCTTTGAATCTCACTATAAGGTCTCACTATAAGGAGAGACTGCTTTTGGGATCAGGATCTATCTATTTACCTACACTATTTCTACACCGCTTTCCCCCGTGATCCACAACAGCCCCATAAAACGAGGCACAAAGATGATGTGGGCGAGATTATGGGGTAACGCGCTTTGTTCCTAAAGCCTGCAGCATGTGTCCCCAATGCCCTGGGGAATCCATCATCTCATCAGGAGGGCTGTCAAAGCCGAGGACGGGCTCCGTGTCCTCGAGAGCCCAATTGGCAAAATTAACGCCAACCTTTCCGACGCCAACTCTTCTACCGGCTGGCAAGATGGAGCGCCGCACGGCTGAAAGGAGGCGGGCTCCCAGGACCCGCTAATTGATAGGCTTCCAGGGAAAGAAGAAAAGGAATTTTTAAAAGCCAGTCGGCAGGAACGGAGGATTTCTGCTCCCATGAGCTGCCCTGGCAGCGAGTGCCGACTGAATCCCCCGGGCACCGTTCCTGCCTCCGCTGTGAAGGGCTTGCATCTCGATTCATTAGCTGGGCTGAATCAAAAGGCTGGTGGTTGCTAGAGGAACTTCAGCCGTTGCGGTATTTAAGGACGAAGCTGTGAGCGGAACACGCAGGGGTGGGGGGCAGAGGTGGAGAGACCATCTTGGAAGGAAATGGCCCAGATCCCCATGCTGGAGAGCTGGGAGTGAGGTTGCCATAATACTCTTCCACAAAATCAGGACACTGTGACACTGGCCAGTATGGGAAACACAGTCCCCCCCCCAAAAAAAATCAGGGCTGTCCTGTTTTTTGAGACATATGGCAACCCTAGTTGGGAGGAAAGGAGTAGCTTTGTTGAGATTTCAGATGCAACGCATAGGGAGAGGCCTCTTACTGGCTACCAGTCAGTACCAGTTTACCAGCCTACGTGCGGCCAAGACCTCCTGGCTCTTGAATCTCATGCCAAACCTGCCCTTCCCTTAGAACCATAGAATCGTAGCGTTGGAAGGGACCCAGCAGGTCATCTAGTCCAACCCCCGCCTGTAGCAGGAAATCCTCTTAGAGCATCTCCAACAGGTGCTTGGCACCATCGTTATTAATATACTTATTAATATACTGTGGGTGGCGCAATTGGCTAAGACACTGTGCCTGTTAACCAGCAGGCCAGGGTTCGAGACCCGGGTCGGCCCCACAAGACAGGGTGAGCTCCTGTTCTTAACCCAGCTCTGCGACGCAGCTGGATCCAATCGTATTGGCTCTGCCTTTCCATTGGACTAATTCAGTGGGATGGAGAGGGGGATTTGCAGCTTGCGGAACAGCCTATCCTCCATAACAATCCAACCCAGGCTTTCGTGCTTTGCATGCAGCGTATGCAGCGCGATACTATAGTCTTCCAAGACTGACGGAGGCCTGCGTTTTTTATTCTTAATTGTATTTCACTATTATCGTAATAAATCATAGAATTGGAAGGGACCTAGTAGGTCATCAAGTCCAACCCCCTGCCAGTAGCAGGAAATCCTCCTAGAGCATCTCTGACGGGTGCTGGTCGAGCCTCTGCTTGAAGATCCCCAGTGAGGTGGTGGTATATAAGCTCTCCAGTCTTAAAAAGGAATGAATGGACGAGAGTGGAGACTCTCTAGCCCGCCTCTTTACTCATCTGCAACACCCTGGCCTTTCCTAAACCCAGGTGTTGGAGGAGCTGAGGGGGCAGCACCCTTCAATCCCCAGTTGGTGGCCCCAATTGAATCCAGAGCGGCCTCTGAATTAACAGGAACTCTGTGTCGGGGTCCCCACGGTGAGGTGCCAAAGAGGTGACACCTCTTAAGGGCTGATTAAAACTGCCGACATCTTGGCGGCCTTGGGAAAGTGTGAATTATTTATATCGTTGTGTGTGTCTCCCCTCCTTTGTGTCAGTCCACCCACTGGCAGATCCGCGATGAGACGGGCCTCCCGCTAAGGCGCTCATTGCTGCAAATGCTTGCACAGCTCCAGAAAATCTGGTGTACGCACAACTTGGCTTGTTGATGATGCACATAATTCCATCTTTGCTTAGGGCAAACCTTGGGTTGGAACACCCAAGAAGATAGACAAGGGGGTTGAGGGTCTTGGGGGGGTCGTCAGCAGTGTTTTCGCCCCATTAGGATGCCGGACTTGATGGGCTTTTGGCCCGATCCTGCAGGGCTCGTATGTTCTTAAGTGGTTCCATACGAGGACAGTGGACATTGCACCCACATCTCATGCGCCTGGTCCCCCCAGTGATGGTGCCTACCTGTGAACTGTGGGCTCAGAGCCTGTGGATTGTGAATGATGTCCTTCCACAGCTGCTCAAACTCGGGTATCCTAGCGACGTTCTGCAGGAGCCTCACCAGATCCCGGCCAATCATGAAGCAATCCATGAACTTGGGGGGGGGGGGAGAAAGAGACAGGGAGTCATTATTGGGCAAGCGGCACGGAGGGTGTTGTGTGGACAGTCGGTGCCAAGAAGGCTAAACAAAGCCAGGATGATTCATCGGAGTCGGTGCCCGGCACTGAAAAGCCCTGCCCTCCCTCCTACCAGCTTTGAAGATAACGGCTTCTAAAGAGGTGGAGTGACAAGCGGAGAAGGTCAGCGGGGAGTTTAAAAAAATGGGTGCCGCTGTACAAACAAACAAGGAGGGCCATAAATTGGGAGGCCCTCACCTTTGCGGGACCAATGGGGCCAAGGCTCTGATCCTGCCCTGTATGCCTCGGAGCAAAGTGCCGACGGACGTCACACAGCGACCCCCGATTTCCATGGCCATGGAAGTTTGTAGACTGAAAGGTCCTGCTTGCCCAGATGGGACTCCATATTGGTGTTGACACAACGGTGGGCGACAGAACAGGGGAAGGAGATGGAGGCAGGAACGTGAATGGGCTCCACGGTATGTCCTCAAGCTAAGTGAGGATGCAGTCCTAACATGGCACAACTCATCATCAGTCTTCCCATTCCTGTGGCGATGGAGGGAGGCAAGCGCATGACTGTGCACTTCCTGCAGAAGTGTCTTATGGCACTTTTGGGGCTCCTCCAGGACTTAGGCCAGTCTAACTGGAATTTAGGATTGCAGCCATACCCTACAATCCAGAGTAACTACGGGAGCATGGAAGAAACACTACGTGTACCTGTAGTTACTGCATCACGTAGTGAAAACCTATGGGAAATTCATATTGCAATCCAGAGCAAATTGTTCTTACACCAGATCAAGGACTCCACGTAGTTACTCTGAATTGCACCCTTAAGTCAGGAGAGGAAAGTCTGGTGTGGCTTTGGGGAGGAAAGGCCGGTTTTAAGGAGTTTGACGGAAGTGAGTAAGGTTCCTGGGGGTGTTTTGGGGGATGTAGTACCCCTCCAGAAGAATTAGTATCCCTCCCGAAGGGCAGAGGCAAGCAGTGGGAAGCACATACTTATCTAAGAGCCAGCATGTGGTGTAATCACATAGGACAATGTATGTTGTACCACTATAAAGTCAGACCTACTGACTTTTATATATTCCTATACATACTGTATAGTCCCAGATATACATTAGACTATATACCATATAGACGATATACCAGATATATAGGGACTATATACCATATAGTCCTGGATATACATTATTTAGGGTGCCGATCCCAAAAATTGCCCTAAGATTTCAATCCAATTGTCCACTTAGTAACATTATACTGATACATTTGGGATACTGCATACAGGTTGATCACCCCAATTCCCCCCCAAATGTCATAGAACTGAAGAAGACACACAAGAGGGCCACAAGAGAGTAGTATCCCTTGCAGGTTGCCATGCTCAGCCATAGGATGTGGGGCTCATCTCCGTTTCAGGGCCGATGAGCCGTGGATGTCCGAAGACCCCAAGTGGCCCTACTAATGCCATTTTTTGAATCAGCACCCCAAATTCAAATAAAACCACCATATATTATGGGGGGGAGTTTTCCTAACCCTCATCTTCACAAGTGTGTGTTATTGGAGATGCGCTGATTCCAACCCCCACATATGAGCGCACTCTGGGCTGGATAAACTGAGCGAGGAAGGCTGAGTCTGGCCTATTGTTGCCCAGATCCCATTAATCCCCAACTCCTTGGAGGAAGCAGGAAGACGCAAACGCAACCGAGAAATAAATGGGTTTTGGTGGACAACACAATGGAGGGAGCCCTCCACATTGGGAACACAAAGGCAGCCGGAGTCTCTGCGGTGATTAAAAGGGAGTTTCGGCTCAAAAGAGAGAGCCACTCGAGAGTTAGCGCTGCCTGCGCTGCCCACATGCACTTCAACTTCCCAAACGCTCCAGATTGCCTTACCCGGTCGCGGAGCAGGGAGATGCAGAAGTCTACCTCCTTCTGCCGCAATGCCTGCAGCGGTGGGGAGCCGTGGTGGTCCACAATGAGGCGCAGGTAGGTGTACACCGACATGGCGATCAGCATGGCGCTCTTCAGCACCCACTCCCTGCAAGGAAGGAAGGAGGACAACGCACTGATTAAACTCCTGGCTTCCCCACCATGTCACCAAGTGAGCGCATGCCCGGAGACCATTCTGCACATGCCCGGAGACCGTTCTGCACATACCCAGAGACTGTTCTGCGCATGCCCAGAGACCGTTCTGCACATACGCAGAGACCATTCTGCGCATGCCCGGAGACCATTCTGCGCATGCCCAGAGACTGTTCCAATCTGGGCTTGGGACATCTGAGGAGTCACTCGCTATGTGACTCGCATACCACGTATTCTCATATCTATTTGCTATTATTTTATTTATTTATTATTTTATTTTATTTATATTTACTGTATATTTATTCTGTGTAAACCACACTGTGAACTTTTGTTGGTCTATAAATACTGTTGATAGACTGATATCATCCAACAAGGTCCATTCTGAGTGCAGCAGCCGTCCAAAGGCAGGTTGATGGTCAGGATCACAGCCGGTTCAGTGAAAGCGATCCTGAAAATTACTCCCTACAGATGTCTAGCGGGTCTGATCCCTTATAGAAAAGTGTCCATCATGCCCTGACCCCCAACCAAGAAGCCCCCCCATGTGGTCTTAAGAAGCCACAGGTGAGAGAGAGCCCAAGACTTGGCAGGACCGTCAAGGCAAGCGATCATCTGTCGCATGAGACCTGGTCTGGTTCCCACAGTAGCGCTAGATGGCGCTGCGGGCCCATCCAGTGGCGCTGGATCACTCCCAGGATGGAGTCAACACACACACAGCTCTACGTCGGTTCCAAGTAAACACTTTTAACAACGCAATTGTTTGTCACGGTAATCAGCAATTCCGGGAGAAATTGCTCCTGGAATGAATTACTTTTTGCACCGTGGAACAGGCTGTTGTATAATAACCAGCCCGTTCTAATGAGGGTTGCAATCTCCAGGCGTCCATGTCCGTGATCTCTGGGTTCCACCACCAGTAGTAGCTTCGGTGGTCCAACGTGGTCTTGGCCTGAGTGACACCCATCTCAGAGTCGCAACTCGACTCCCACCCCATAGTTTTCCTCTACTGCAATGCACTGCAAAACCCCACCGTGTAGCTCTGGCAGAGGATCTACTATCCGCAAGTGGGGGAATTATATGTTTTAAGGTTTAGTGCGGGATTTTAGTGCCATGTTAAAAATTAATACAGCATGATCCCACCCAAGTGGACCCTCATGTCCTCTCCTTCCATAGCGAACTGGCAGTGACCCACATGCCCCAATGGAAAATACCCAAGTCACATACCTCTGCTCGGTGAGCATGTCAAGGATGTTCTCAGCCAGCCATATATTCTTGGCCGTTACATCTCCCCCTGCAAAGAGACAAGAGATGAAAGGTGGCCGACGCTGATGGATGGGGGTTGTGCTTGACTTCTGCACGGAGATCTGTCAGGCTGCTAGCTATGGTCATGTCACCCCTCGAAGACTAGGAACGTAATCCTAACCGTGTCTACTCAAAAGTAAGCCCCATTATATTAAATGGGTTTTACTCCCAGGAAAGCGTCTTTAGGATTGCAGCCACACCCTACAATCCAGAGTAACTACAGGAGCACGTAAGAGACATTTACATGGATGTAGTTACGGCACCACGTAGTGAAAACCTATGGGAAATTCATATTGCAATCCAGAGTAAATTCTTACACCGGAGCAAGGACTCCTACTCTGGATTGTGCCATTAGTTACCAGATGGGAACCCTCGCCTACTGGGGACTGAACCAGGGACGTTCCACTTGAAAAATATTTGTTCCACCACCCAAATATATCCTGTGTTTCATATGCTTTCGAGGCCAAAAATGGGCCACGTTTCAATTTAATATTTAATTTAATATCTAAAATTTAATATTTTAATTTAATATTGTCAGGTAAAGGCAAGGCAGGGGGAAGGAAACACAATAAACTATTTAATTTTAAATTGACAGTTGTGTAAGGGATGGGGTGGGGGGAGGTAGGGGAGCCCCCCCAATTTATCATTAATGGTTGTGTCACATATTTTAAAAGTTTTTTTCAAAATCTCTCTTTGCAAAAGCATAATTTCTCAGCAAATTAAGGTTCCCGCATAAAGGTTCTCCGTCTTAAATCAGACCCTTAATGCATCGGAAAGAGGTTTTAAATTGGGAGTCATCAGGCTTCCAGGTGAAAAGCAATAATTCTGGAATGCCGCTGGTTTTTGGGTACAACGCGTGAGTAATTGGGCAACTGGATTGGCCCTCCTTTACCTTGCAGGGGGGAAAAACAACAACTTTCTAACCATCGGCTGCCCACCCCCGGGGTGCCTCTGTTACCAAAAGGCTCATTCAATTAGCGCTTCCCATTTCCAATGCTGCTATGCTCTTTCTCGTTGCTGGAAACTCAGCCTGCTGGCCCCACACCGTAAGGCTTACGAGCCAGGGCACCCAGTGACCCCAATGGGGTCCATTAGGGCACCCAGTGGCCCCAATGGGGTCACAATGGGGTCCAATAGGGCACCCAGTGACCCCAATGGGGTCCAATACGGCACTCAGTGACCACAATGGGGTCCATTAGGGCACCCAGTGACCCCAATGGGGTCCATTAGAACACCCAGCGACCCTAAGGTCCATTAGGTCACCGCTAACATCAGGGGACAAGAGTAGGGTCAACATGGTATGGTGTCACAGCTCAAAGACCGAGCTATGAAACCGGAAGCCACCAGTTGTGCCACCAACGCACTGAACTGTCTTACCAGGGCCACGCTTGGTTGTCACAAGGGGGGGAATGATCCAGCACGCTCACCTGCTATCTGCTTCATGAAGGTCATGCAGATGCCATCGATGCCCAAGACTCCGCTCCGTACCATCTCCCGCAATAGCCAGACCATCTAGAGGAAAGAGGGTTCATAGCTAAGTCGAACCCCACACTGGGGGTTTCACTGCCAAACCCCACACTGGGGGTTTCCTCACACCAACGTGCGCATGCTGAGAGAAACTCAAACACACACATATACAGACACGGGCTCTTCTCACCTGAGTCCGGCCTGTGTCCTGCAGCTTCAGGTACTTCTCCATCAGGATCTGGTTCATTTTGTTCAGCACGGCGTTCATCCCATCCCGACTCACCAGGGCCAGATCCCGGTAACACTGTGGCAGAGACGGGCAAGCGAGAGTCAGCGGGGGCTGGGACAGTGTCAGGTTCACGGAGTGCGACACTGGCAGAGCCTTTGACTGGAAACCCTTTGACCGAAAATCCCGCTGCCCACATCGGAGCCCGCCACAGGCAGTGAGAACAGGGACGTGGGGGTCCAACCCATGGATTGTTACTTCAAGAGTGATATCAATGTGCATGGTTCATTCGATTTATACCCTGCCTTTCTTCCTAAAGGAAGGATACCCAAGGAAGGAAGGATACAAGCAGAGGCCCTGTTCCTTCGCAGGTGCCCATCTCTGTCTAGGTAAAGCTTGGCACATGCCTGCCCATCTCCACAAGCAGGAGAGGAGCGGAGATGTGCTACCCTTTTTCCAGCTCAGACCGGGAGGAACCACCACAGCTGATCTTCCCCAGAGCAGAAGGAGACAGGGCTGCTGTACTTGTTCAGCCGGCAGGGTTGAAACCCAAGCCAGCTGCACGCAGTGGTGAGTTGGCTCCGGCTCCAGAAAGGACACTAATGGGATTCACAGGAACAGACGTTTCCGAAGCCCACATGCCAGCAGCCGGGGCAGAACGATGGGGAGAGGGTGGCAATGCCTTGACCTCTGAAAGCGCGAATAGGGAAGCAGGAAGCCATTTGCAAGCCGGTAACTGATGTTAATTTGTGCCGCTAAATGTCAAGAAGGGAAGGAGCCGTATCCAGGTTCTCCTTGTAGAGAGCCCTTGATTGAACAGGAAGATCTCTGTTCCCCTTTTGCGGGCCGCTCAGAGACCTGAACGTACACCCAAATGTACACATTTGGACAGGTGAGGGCTGTGCTTTGACTTGGAGATCTCTGATTTAAGCCGGCTTCCTCCCCACAGCTAGGAGGGAAGGCCCAACCAAGGGGGGGGGGGGCAAGGAAACTCAAGACAGGGTCACCGAGGAATAGGTCTCGATCAGTATGGGTACCTCCATGTTGAAAGATACCAAGTTCCAAACAACCAGGGAGGGGGGCAGGACCTGCCATGGGCATCCCTGACCCAAGCAGGTCCTTCTGACTAGGGTTGCCGTAATTCTCTTCCAAAAATCAAGGCGATCAAACTCGCCAGTATGTGAACTCAGTCCCTGAAAACCAGGACAGTCCCAGTATTGGGGGACGTATGGCAACCCTACTTATGACCCTCTGAACCTTTCACGGATCAGCCCCAGCTCATATTAAAACTTGGGCCTTGTTTAGGAGAGGGCGGCTCTTCCTCTCCAGCCTGACAAGCCTGGCGGGAGAAGGACTCAAACTCAAGAGGCTTCCTTGGGTGGTGGCGGAAAGGAAGAGGTGGGAGGGAGACTCCGGCTGCTTTGTTCTTTAAATCCTGGCTATGGTGGCGGTGACATCCTCCGAAGCCGAAGCCTCGAGCCACACGGCCGTTTCATTAGGAGAAAGAGGATGGAGCTGATGGATGTGTTGTTTGAAGGGATCAATCATACCCAAGCCCCCAGGAGGAGGGCACCGGAGACAGGCAAGACGTCACGGAGGCAGTGGCTTTGAACTCTGGGCAGTGTGAGGTGCAGGGAATGGAGGAGGCAAGTGCCCTCCCTGCCCCCTCCAGGAGCAGCGCTTTAATTAAAAGCCAGAGCTGGCCAAACAGAGGCAGCGGCTCTCACAGCGAGAGCCAAACAGCCCGAGGATCTCGGCACGCAGCCGGAGGAGCTGAACGCAGCTAATTTTCTGCAATGGGGCAGAGGAGGGTCAAGGGGATGAGGTGGGAGACACCACAGCAATGCCCCTTGTTGGGGGGTGTGGAGGAGGGAGCTGCCTCCAGGGCATTCCAGGATTCTGGCACCACAGAGGGTCCTGGGATGTCTTATGGCCCTCATGGCAGGGAAAGGTATCACCCTACTGTTTAAGGTGGGGGGTGCTGGCTCATCCCCCAGATGTGCTACTCCTGGGATCATCACCTGCCCCGTACACACACCAGCCCTTCACACCTCTCCCAAAACGCTGCATGGGTTAGGCTCCAGGAAACCAGGCTGAAGGTAGGAAGGAGTTGAGGAAGAGGAAGGAGGAAGCTTGCTCTGAAATAAGGTGGGCACGGGTGGCTCTGGGTGGCAGGGGCCGGATGCAACCAATCGACAAGGGGCTGTTGCTGCTACCCCCTGCTACCATCAATGGTCACCAATGATCTACTGGACCCATTGGGAATGGTAGAAAAATGGTTGGGTAACCCAGTTGAAAAATACCACAATCAATCAGTGACATACATAATTCCCTCTTACCTTCTGTGCTTGCGTTGGCTCGATGAGGATGAGGGTGAAGAGGCCCAGGCAAACCTCCTCATGTTGGGGGGCTCCTTTGCATACCTGGGAGAGGAGGAAACCAAGGGGGTGGTTGAACACGAGGAACCAGGACGACATCCTCAGTCGTCCCCCAAGCAACAATATACAATGTCAAGGCATGTCAACAAAGTCCATAAAGTCAAAACCGTAGAGTTGGTATGTAGGTATACCTAGACTAGGCACATAGGTAGACCTAGGTATACCTAGACTAGGCACGTAGGTAGACCTAGGTATACCTAGACCATGCACATAGGTGCAAGGGGTCCATTTGAATTGGGACTTTCTGCAAAGGCAACCCAAGAGGAGCGACTCACGTGAGCGTTCAGGGCATCGTTGGCTTCTCTCTCCGAGACCCCGCCGGTGAGGGACGTCACTACGCCCATGCATCTCTCAAGTCTCTGGAACGGATCAAGAAGAGATGGGGCAGTCAGAGAGGATGATGGGCAAGACTGGACTTTAAAAAACAAAATTAAAGTATAGAACAGTGATAATCAAAGAACCCGCTTGGGGAGTCATGACTTCGGGTCAGAGGGGTTGTGAGAGGGTGGGATGCACATCTTGGAATCTGGCACAGGGCTTTCCTGGGAGTAAGTCTCATTGAACACAACATGAACGCACCAACACACATACCCCCAAATCCAGAGTAACTATGGGAGCACGTAAGAGACATTACGTGCGCCTGTAGTTACTGCACCACCTAGTGAAAACCTATGGGAAATTCATATTGGTATCCAGAGTAAATTGTTCTTACACCGGAGCAAGGACTCCCCGTAGTCCTGGATTTTGCCCCTAGAAATAAAGCATGTACTCAAATCCAAGCACTTTCAAGGTTATGAGAGTGGAAGGAGGAAATGGCCAGAATTCCCCCCATCTTGGAGACCCCCCCAGGGATGGCTGGCATTGAAATTCCTCGTTCTTCATGTCCTGCCAAGCTACCTTGCGGAACAAAAGCTTTTGTTCTCGGGAAGGGGAACAGAACGTCTTCACCTGGAGACAGCCAGGCGGTTCCGCTGACACAACCGGCAGAAAAACACATCAACCGTGTTGCCCAGGACGCACATGCAAAGGCGCATTAGCGCTGGCAACTGTGGGCCACGCACATCTCCGTCTCTCTAGTTAGCTACACCAAATCTTGGCCGTGGGGTCTGGATTCCCCGATGTGATTTGCAAATGGGCTCCTGCACAAGTGTGTACCACACATGTGGTACTGCAAACCCCTTGGGGTGGCCCGGCCTCTTGAAGAGAAAGCCTCCTGGGTGGCATTTCAAGGTTTAATCCTTGACGGAAAAGCTCCGATGGCAGCCCAAGGTCGAGCCTAAATCTGCTCCTCCAGCCTGGAAAGCTATGCCCGATCGGAGACTTGACTTTGAGTGTGGTTAGAGGATGATAAACTTTGGATTTAGCCATCAATTGTGGTTTTTCATTCCCTGCCACATTTGGGATTTTCTTCCCCCCCACCCCCCCCCCCGGCTGTTTTTCAAAGGCTCCCCATATATCTGGTTTGCATCCATGCTGAGCAAGTCCAGCAGGTCGGGAAGAAACAGAGGCTTCCTTGAGTTTTTAATCACCAAAGGAAGCGATAAACGGGAACGGATTCTTGTTCGGGCACCAAACAAACCCCAAAGGCAGCTTTTGAACTGGATCCATCGGCTACCACGTCCCATTGCAATACCAGCCCAGTCCAGGAAACACTTGGGGGGCAGGGAGCCCCTTTGTGCCATTGGGACAGCGTGTGCGTCTGGCAAACAAACTCAGGACCCTACAAAACGTGGCACCCATATCCCTCGAATGACAAGAAGCGGCTCTCGAGGTTAGGACGGGCTGTGATTCCACGTGGTCCAGAGTCCTCAATCTTGGAGGAGATACCAGGTGCAGCCCAGCCAATTTCTGGCTAGGCTGCGGGATCCATCACACGAGCTCGCCTGTCCCACGAGACGGGTCCCCGATCTGTCACAGAGCTGACACTGGCACTGACACGGAGTGCTCGACACCGGCCTGTCGTACCAAGTTAGCCGCGGAGCCGGGAAAGGAAAGCAAAACACAAGGAGGGGGAAAAAAGAACCACGTTGCGGGTCCCTTGAGCTAATCTCCGAGGCCCAGACTCTAAACATTTGTTCTGGCAAGGCTGCCGGCGCATGACGTTAGGATTTGTGACAAGAGTTGGCAGAGCGGACCGACGGCCCCCTTATTTGGCAAGGTGGTGAGCCTGAGAAACAAGAGGGGGGGCCTGGAAGGTTTGGACACAGTGTCTCCAAGTTGGGTGTCCGAGCCCCTGCCCGCCAGTGTCCAGCACTGCCTCGTCCACTGAGCATCACTGTCAGTTCTGGCTTGGGGACCCAAACCGTGTCCCCCAAACTACTCAGCCCCCAAGCTGCACGGCTAGCAAGGATTCCCTGTTTTTATAGGGGGGGGGGTACAGGGGTTCTGAGGCCATTAAAAAGGTCCCCAAAGGTACACAGTTAAGAAAGGTGGTATATAAATATATAACATTTATAGCATTAAAATAAATACTATAGTATATAAATAAATAGTATAGTGTATAAATAAATAATAAATACTAATCCAATCCCTATTCGAGTGCCAGGATGGCACTGGATTGGAACCTGGAAGATTCGGGTTCAAATCCATGCTCATCCATGACATCTCGGGATGACCCGGGTCCTTGCCGATAATCTGATCTCACATCCTCAGAAAGTCTCGATGCTCCAGCTTTGCACCGAGCATGAAACTGTGCGCTCTATGCGTCCGGTCTCACAACAGTAAGATTGAGAAGCCACCTGCTCGGCGATATCGATGTGGTTATCGATATCGATGTGGCCACATGTCGGGGTTCGGACTTCAATGCTCTAAAATGGGAACAACATTGTCCCTGGATCTCAATGAGATGCTCTGAGGACACAATCCTAACCCATTTAGGGCAGCACAACTCACATCTCTCTCCATTCCCATTGTGGCATGGGGATGATGGCACATGTCTGTGCACAGGCACATAAGTGGCGCAGAAGTGCCTTGTGGCACTTTGACGACACCCCCTGCCAAGCATGGGTCTGTGCCGGCTTAACCAGGGGTTAGGATTATGTACAGTTTACAAACATGATTAACCAGAGCCTTTACCATAAACTGCAGTTCTCTAAACCTGCAGCACCGGGACCCACTTCTTCGAACAATAATCTGTTGGGACCCACCAGAAGTGATGTCATTAACCTGAAAGTGAGGTCATGGCCAGAGGTGACATCATCGGGTTAGGATCCAAAGCCATAGGTCAGCCATAGGTCCTATTATAAAAACGTTCCAGCTTGGAAGTCAAAGCAGAAGGTAGGCTTGGGTTCTTCTGCACCTTGCGGGGAAAGATGCATATATATGCAATGTATATTTTGTGTGTGTATATATGTATGAATATATATATATATATATACATATATATATATATGTGTGTGTGTGTGTGTGTATAGATAGATAGATTATATATATGAAAATACACATTCATCAATATATTGCACATGTGTGTATGTGTGTGTGTATATACATATATATATACACATACATGCACATATATATGTGCATGTATATATATATTCATGTATGTATATATGAATGTATGTATATATTCATCAATATATTGAATATATATTCAATATACTGTATGTTCATATACGTATATGTATGTTCATATACGCATATGTATATTCAACATATGCCAGAATACATACTTTCAATACATAATGAATGTGTGTGTGTATATATATCTATACACTATCTATCTATCTATCTATCTATCTATCTTATATATATACACACACACATTCAATATAGTAATGTATAATAAATATACATATATACATGTGTGTATATATATATATATATACACACATACACACACTCACACACATATATACATACCTACATAGTTGGTGACTGAGCTATGGTGGTGAGCTATGGTATCAATGGTGGCTGAGCTACGTGTTACATGACCCACCTGAAAGTGGGTTGTGACCCACCTAGAGGGTCCTGATCCACAGTTGGAGAAATACTGTCATATACATTGTTTTGAGCTACAGTGATGACTTATGTGTAGAGTGTTTATACATATACACACACATGTACGTATATATAGGTACACACATATACTGTACATATATATGTACATACACATACTGTACATATATATGTACACACACAGTACGTGTACATATATACACACATATACATACATACACACATACTGTACATATATATATATATATATATATACACACACACACACACACACACACACACACACACACACACATATATATATATATACAAACATATACAGATATATGAACCATGTGTACAGACATGTGCCAGCATCCTCATGCCACAACGGGAATGAATAGGTGGGTTGTGCTGGCCTAAATGGGTTAGGATTCTGGCCTCAGAGCACCTGATTGGGACATATATATGTATATGTACACACACAAATACTGTATGTATGTGCATGTATATATTATAAAACACACGAACAAACATACACCTCCAGCTTCCCTGGGCACTCCTCATGAAGGTGAAAAGCAGCCCATGCACTATAGACGCATGTGCTGCCCGGCATGCGCACCCATGTTCTCCCAGCAGAACCATGATTTGCAAGGTTGCACCACGGGGTGGGATGTAAACGTGTGAGCTTGTTCTGCTTTACTACTTGTTGGCCACCTTGAACGTGTTTTAAGGGTGCAACCCTATCCACAGTTTCCTGAGGGGAAGCCCCACAGATTCTAATGGGAAGGGGGCAGAGGAACCTAGATGTCCGGGTAGGGGTGCCAAGCGTCCACGTGGACGCCTTTTCCAGATGTGGTCTTGGGCCTGGAAGCTGAATATTGGGGTGATCAGGGGTCTGTTTTGCCTCCAATGGCCCCCCAACCCATCCCATCCCATCCACCATCCCGTCACCCCCCACCATCCCACACCTACCTCCTCTAACTCATCCTTGGCATCCAAGCTGGTGTAGATCAGCAATTTCCCTCCTCCTCCACCACCTGTTGTAGCTGCTGCAGCCCCCTTCCCTTTCTGAATTTCCATTGCAGATTTTTTTTAGGGGGGGGGACACCCCCCTTTTTCTCTCCCTCACACTATTTCCCAATACTGGGGGGGGGAGAAATATGGGTGGGGGTTTTGAAATCAATGGGGAAGCGCCAAACTCACCCACCCCGATCTCCCCTCACTTGCCTAGGGGGGTAACCCAAATTTGGGGAGCAAATTGGGGGGGGGGGCTGACACAAGTCTTGTGCAAAAGGTGTGTTTACACCTCACTCTCTTTAAAAGTGAGCATTTTTGGGGGGCAGCCTAAGTCTCCCCCCAAACAAAGTGGGGATGGGGGATAAATTCTGAATTGGAGGGTGAGCCAAAGTGTGGGGTCCTTTCCTAATTGGTTGAGTCAAAAAGGGGGGTCCCTTCCTAAGTGGAGGAGCAAAAAGTGGGGGTTTCTTCCTAATTGGAGGGGCAAAGAGGGAAGTCCCTTACTATTTGTGGGGGCCCAAAAGGTGGGGTTTCTTCCTAATTGGGGGGTGGGCCAGAGAGGGTGTCCCTAATTGGGGGCAAAGAGAGAAGGTCCCTTCCTAATTGGGGGTGAGGGCCAAAGAGGGGGTCACTAACAGGGAGAGGGGATCTCTTACTGGGGGCCCCAAAGGGGGGTCACTACCTAATTGGGGGTTGGGGTCACTTAAAGGGGGGTTCCAAAGTGGGGGGTCACTCCCTAAGTGGGGTTGGGGGTGTTTAAGTGGGGGGCCCAAAGGGGGGTCACTCCCTAATTGGGGTGGGGGTCTCTTACTGGGTGCCCCAAAGGGGGGTCACTAATAGGGGGTGGGGACCCCTTCCTAGGGGGCCCAAAGTGGGGGGTCACCCCCCAAGGGGGGTGGGGGTCCCTTCCTGGGGGGTGGTCAGTGAGTGTGTGTGAGGGAGGGGGGACTAGGGGGCTGAGGGGGGAGGGGGCATCCTTGAGGAGAGGGGCCCCTGAGCCCAGGGGCGTGGCCTAAGGGGGCTGTGGGCGGGGCCTGAGCCTCTGGGGGCGGGGCTTCTGAGGCTAGGGCTGGGGGGCTCTCAGGGGGCGTGACTCTCTGCTGGCCCCCCAGAGGCGGAGGGGGGAGTGTGCTGAGGGGGTCCCTGCCCGGGTGGGGGGTGGGGAAGGGAGGGGGAGCCTGGGCCTCCTCGCCCCCCACCCAACCTCACTAGACCGGAAGTGGGTGCTTGGGGAGAGCGAGAGGGCTGAAGGAGCGGGCCGGGGAAGCAGCAGCCCTGCCTCAGCGCCAACCGGAAGCCCCGCCTCACACCCGAGACCACGCCCACGCACAGGAAACCGACCAATCGGCGCACAGTGAAGCGCTTGACTGGCATGGAACGCTCAGGCTGGACCCTGATTGGCCGGTCGGGAAAGGGGCGGGGCCAGGAGAAGGGTGAATATAGACGCAGGAGTAGGATAGACTCACAAGACAAGAAGATCGGTGGGGCACTCGCGGGTTTTATCTTGGAAAGAAGCACAGTGGGGGATGGAAAGGAATCAATTAATTATTATTTGATATTTATTAAAGTATTTATTAATTAAAATAAGTATTTATTTATTAATAAATTAAAACATTACAATATATTAATTATATATTAATTATATATATTAATAAAAATTATTAAGTAATTGTTAAAATTAATAATAAAAATCATAAATAATGATTATTAATTATTATTATTATTAATAATAATTAAAAGGCAATATATTTAACATTAAATATAACATATTTTAATTAATATTAATTAATGATTAGATTAATTAATAATTAATAGACTTGATTGATTAATAGATTAATTAATTGGTTGATTTATTAATTAATTAGATGGCTAAGTATTTAATCATTGAGAATTAAATAATTAATGAATTGATTGATTGAGTGATTGATTAATTTCCCCTCCGCCACCCTGCCAAAGCCTGCTTAGCACAAGTACCCAGAATCCTTTGCGACTTAGCCAATGTGCCTCCATGTTGGTTTTAGTCTGTGTTTGTGAGTCTAGCTTTTTGCTTAGTCTATGTGATTCCGAGAGGGCGGGGGAGGAGGAGACGCACGGATCTGAGAGTGCGCATGCGCACTGCTTCCCCCTTCTACGGGCTTTGGATATGGAGCTGCTCTGGGAACAGAGGCGCACATGCGCACTTCGCCGCTCTGACTGCCCTGCTCTCTAGATGTGCCCCCGCCCTGCAGGTTCCTCTGGGCGCATGCGCACTGCGCCCTCTCTGTTCCTCTGCTGAACCCAGGGTTAGAGTCTGCATGTACTGTGGGGCAGAGACTGTCCAAGGAGGAAAAAAATTAATCAGAAATTAATTAATGATTAATAATTAATCAACCACTCATAATTAATCATTAATTATAAAATTAATCAAAAATAATTCATCTGTAATAGTTGATCAGTCCTTAAAAATTAATAATTAAACACTCAAAATTAATCAATAATGAATTAATTAACCATTCATTAATAATTAATAATTAATTAAACACTCAAAATTAATCAATAATTAATTAATTAACCATTCATTACTAATTATGACACTCAATAACTATTAATAAGACACTAAAATTAATTAATAATTAATTAATCAACCAGTCATTAATAATTAGACACTCAATCAATAATTAATTAACCATTCATTACTAATTAAAAATTAATTAGACAATCAAAATAAATCAATAATTAATCATTAATGAATCTTTAAGCATTTATTGATTGATTACTAATCATCAATTAACTGAAATAAATTTAAACGTTCCCGTAATTAAAATACAGCAAAATGTTGATTAAATCTGACTCTTGCATCACAAACAAAAACAAAAATCTAACTTTATTTTCTAACTATTACTCTTAGTTATCACTTTTTAAAATTATTACACTTATCACTATAAAAATTAGTAATTTTAATCATAATATATATTTTTAATTGATATAGGGTCTAAAGACACGTTCCCGGGAGTAAGACCCATTGAACACAATGGGGCTTACGTCTGAGTAGACATGCTTAGGATTGTGCTCATGCCCTCAGGAAAGTGTGTTTAGGATTGCAGCCATATATTATTATTATTATTATTATTATTATTATTATTATTATTATTATTATTACTACTACTACTACTACTACTACTACTACTACTATTATTATTATTATTATTATTATTATTATTTTAATTATTGTGTTATTTAATATGGGCGGTGGCATAGCTAGCCCTCTTCCCATGCAGTGCCCCAGGTGGTGGGATTAGTGATGCACCTTTGCCCCCAAACAGTTTTTTTGGATATAACTTTTGATAGAAAATAGATATTTCAACGGGGGTTGTTGTGTTGTGTTGTGCATGTAATTACACATTGTTTGATATGTCACATGATGGTATTATTCACAACATTATGTACAATCATGGTGCACCCACCCACCCGAGTATGTCCACCTAGTGCGCATTGCATCCCCTAGTGATGCCACTGCTCCGACAAGCCTCTCTCTTAACAGGCTGCAATCCTAACCCCCAGTTAGGCCTGCATAATCCCCAACATATGTCCTAGGGGTGTCACAAATATGCCATAAGGCACTTCTGCCCCACTCCTTGTAGGGTGAGACCAATGCACAGGCATGCGCCGCCCTCCCCACACCACTACCATTCATTATGCCACATCTGTGAAGCTGGCCTAAATTGCATCAACCCCCCATGCGCATCATCCCCCGTGTGCATCATCCCCCTATACGCATCAACCCCCCCCCCCCCGCCAGGATGCTGGCACCCTGTTTTTCTCTTCAAGGTGCTTGCATTTCTTTGGCGCAGCCCCTTGTGATTCATTGCGCCGAAGTAGCCGCCGCTGTTTTCTGCGCATGGAAGAAAATAAATTTGATGTGAGCCGCTCGGTAATAAGATTGCAAACGGCCCAGAGGAAATGAAAGGCCAATCTCTTAATTACCCTTTTGCAGAGCATCGCAACAGCATCCGGCTTACTGGAAGTAACAAGCAGGAGATTAAAAGGAATAAAAATTATATTTCCCCCCCCCACATCCTTTGCACCCCCCAGCACGCAATTCAACCTTGATGTGAAATAAGCCCGCGGCGCATAGATGATAAAATGCTTTATCCACCTGTGGCCGGAACAGCGAAGATACTGAAGATACGCCTGGCACTTGCTATGGTGTCAGATCTTTTATACTTAACTACTTAAATATTCCCCCATATGCCATCCCCCCCCACAGCATATCAGTTCCCCCATGCACATCAGTTCTCGCATGTGCATCAGTCCCCCCATGCGCAACATCCCCCGTGAGAATCAACCCCCCATGCGCAACAACCCCCTATGTTCAACAACCCCATGCGCATATCTCCCCATGCGCATTAACACCCCATGAGCATCAACAACCCATGCGCATCATCCCCCCATGCGCAACATCCCCCATGCACAACATCCCCTCATGCACATCATCTCCCCATACGCCACCCCCCCCCATGGCCCATCAGTCCCCCCCATGCGCAACATCCCCCCATGAGCATCAACCCACCATGCACAACAACCCCCCATGTGCATTAACACCCCATGAGCATCAACACCCCATGTGCATCATCCCCCCATGCGCAACATCCCCCATGCACAACATCCCCTCATGCACATCATCTCCCCATACGACATCCCCCCACGGCGCATCAGTCCCCCCATGTGCAACATCCCCCCATGAGCATCAACCCACCATACACAACAACCCCCCATGAGCATCAACCCCCATGCGCATTAACACCCCATGAGCATCAACACCCCATGTGCATCATCCCCCCATGCACAACATCCCCCCATGCACAACATCCCCCATGCACAACATCCCTTCATGCACATCATCTCCCCATACATCATCCCCCCATGGCGCATCAGTCCCCCCATGCGCAACATCCCCCCATGAGCATCAACCCACCATGCACAACAACCCCCCGTGAGCATCAACCCCCCATGAGCATCAACCCTCCCATGCGCATCATCTCCCCATGCGCATCAACACCCCATGAGCATCAACACCCCATGCACAACCCCCATGCGCATCAACACCCCATGCGCATCATCCCCCATGCACATCATCTCCCCCCTGCACACCATCCCCTGTGCGCATCAACGCCCCATGAGCATCAACACCCCATGCACAACCCCAATGTGCATCATCCCCCATGCGCATCATCTCCCCTACTTAATTAGTTGCAAAGTCTACCAATGGAGTTCACTAGGTATTTATCCCATCCAGCCCAAGGAGTTAATCTGTGGAACTCCTTGCCACATGATGCAGTAATCGCACCTAGTCTCGAGGAAAATTACAAGCCATGGGTTTTATGTGCAACCTCCAAATTTCAGAATACATGTAAAGCACAAACCTAACCATGTCTACTCAAAAGTAAGCCCCATTGTGTTCAATGGGTCTTACTCCCAGGAAAGTGTCTTTAGGACTACAGCGGCTGCAATCCTAAGGACACTTTCCTGAGGGTAAGAACACAGTTGGGCTTACATTTGAGTAGACATTGATAGGATAGTGCGCTATGTGTATTAATGTCATAATAAATGATATAATAAATATATATTTCTATTTATGATATATATTTATTTATGAGATAAATATATTTATATCTATGGTATAATAAATATCTTCTATATATATAAAAGAGAAAAGTCATTCACTGACTGACTCACTGACTGACTCACACATCAACGCCCAGCCAAAACCGCCAGGCCTAGAAGCGTGAAATTTGGGGTGGGTGTTCCTTCCGTGACTGAGGGGTGCACTAAGAACCGGTTTTCGGAAATTCCAACCGGAAGGGGGTGAAAAGGGGCGCAACGCGTTTTCCTCCCTATACTTTGCATTGAGAATTGCTGACTCATCAACATTCCGCCCCAACTGCTGGGCCTGAAGCAGGGAATTCTGGGAGTTCCTTCTGTCACCTGAACTCCCACCAAGAACCATCTGGAGAAATTAACCCTTCAGGGGCTGAAAAGGGGCAACGTGTTTCTGTCCTATACTTAACATGGGAGACTGAACCACATCCAGCCAGTTTGGTGCTCAGACCCTGGCGCACTGGGGGATGTTGTTCGGAGGAAGAGGTTGCGCTGGCAAGGATGCTGCGCATGAGGGGAAATTGCGCATGAGGGGAAGTTGCGCATGTAGGAAAGTTGCGCTGGGGAAGTTGCGCACGGGAGGAAGTTGCGCACGGGGCAAAGTTGCGCACGGGGCAAAGTTGCGCATCGGGGGAAGTTGCGCATATGGAAAGTTGCGCATGGGGGAAAAGTTGCACATGGGGAAGTTGCGCATGGGGAAATTGCGCATATGGGAAGTTGCACATGGGGGAAAATTGCACACGGGAGGAAAGTTTCGCATGGGGGAAAGTTGCGCACGGAGGAAAATTGCGCACGGAGGAAAATTGCGCACGGGGGAAGTTGCGCACATGGGAGGAAAGTTGCACATATTGGAGGAAAGTTACGCATATGGGAAGTTGCGCATATGGGAAGTTGCGCATGGGGGATGATGCACATGGAGGAAAGTTGTGCACGGGGGGAAATTGCGCACGGGGGGAAGTTGCGCATGGGGGAAAGTTGCGCATGGGGGAAAGTTGCACATGGGGGAAATTGCACACGGGAGGAAAGTTGCGCATGGAGGAAATTTGCGCATGGAGGAAGTTGCGCATGGGGAAGTTGCACATATGGGAGGAAAGTTGCGCATATGGGAAGTTGCGCATGGGGGAAGTTGCGCATGGGGGATGATGCACATGGAGGAAAGTTGCGCACGGGGGAAAGTTGCGCGTGGGGGGAAGTTGCGCATGGGGGGAAGTTGTACATGGGGGAAGTTGTGTATGGGGAAAATTGCGCATGGGGGAAGTTGCGCATGGGGAGAAGTTGCGCATGGGGTTTGATGCATTTGGGGAAGTTGCTCATGGGGAGAAGTTGCGCATGGGGTTTGATGCATATGGGGGAAGTTGCTCATGGGGAGAAGTTGCGCATGGGGTTTGATGCATATGGGGGAAGTTGCTCATGGGGGGTTGATGTGCATGGGGGAAAGTTGCGCATGGGGGGTTGATGTGTATGGGGGAAGTTGCGCATGGGGGGTTGTTACGCCTGGGAGAAAGTTATCCATGGGGGGTTGATGCATATGGGGGGGATGGCATACGGGGGAATTTTACTCCCACAACGCGGGTACGCCTTTCGCTAGTATATTTATATTTGTGATTATATATTTATTTATGATACAAATATATTTATACTTATGATATAATAAATATATATCATAATAAATATATATTTTTAGCTTTTATTTTCTCATGTCATACATTGTTCTCTTTTGTAGTTGTGTCAAATGCACCGCAATTCTAACCACACTTCCCTGGGAGTAAGTCCCATTGACTATACTGGGCCTTACTTCTGAGTAGACATGCATAGGATTGGGTTCACGGTCACCCTGAGATCCAAGAGGAGGAACAGATGGGCCTTGGACCTGATCCAGGAGGGCGCTGTTGTTCTTACACCTTGAGCGTCCATCCTAAATAGCACCACCACATTCATTTGAATGTACACCGTGCATTACTTACTACCTTACTCTCGAGTAGTCACAATCAAACCGTGTCCGAGTCAGGCGAACGTTTCAGAGGGACAAGAGGAAATAAATTGTGACACACAGACTGGTTTTATTACAAAATCCAGAGCTTTAGGGAAGGAGCTTCCCAGTACAGTTGGGATTGGGGGGGCGAAGCACAGCACCCTCCTGTCGGGTCCGGTTGCGGTGCCAAGTTCACATGGGTGCCTCTTTAGTGTGTGGGTCAGATCGGGGCACCCAGCGCGCACCACGTCAAATTGAGACGCATTTGGAGGTAGCCAGAGGCCCAATGCGAACTGGTTGTCGTAGGTCACGTATGTCATAAATGTTACAAAGGTCACATATGTAGAGTCCTGGTCACACATATATATACATATATGTTCTTGCACCACGCGACTGCACAGCACCAATCTTTGGGGCTCTGCATTTAACCTCCCCCAGGCATGGGGGTATTTACACTCAAAGATCCAGGTTATATGGGGTCAAAGGTAGAGGGTCCTGGGGGCTCAGTCCGGGATCCTCAGCGCTGGCCTGACCGTGGGCCGAGGGTTCCCCAAAGAGTCTTTGGTGGCGTGTCTGTAATGCTGCCGAGAGGGCACGGGAAGAGGGGTTTCCCCCTATTTGCAGAGCTGACCCGCCGATCAGCCCCGGGTGCTGCTGACCCGTTCTCCCAGTAACCAGTATGTCCGCAGTTTGCCCTTCCCCTGCAACGAAGAGGGTGGCTGTTAAAACCAGTTCAGCATCCAATTCCCCCATTGATTCCCCAGTGCCTGACCATCGCCACACATCATGGAAACCTTTGTATCCCCCATTTCCGCAATAACCCTTCACCATCTCATTGTACGCACCAACATGGCCCTAAAACACTTGCTCCATGTGCTTTTCCCAGGGACCCCAACCATATTTGGGATCCTGATGCGGCCCACAGAGAACCCCTAAGTGGTCCCTGGTCCCCTAAGAGTCTCTGATCCAGTTGGCGAAACACATCTGGAGCTGTGATGGTTGGTTTGGGGGAAATTGTGGAAATCCTGGAAATATTGAGCCCATTACTTAATTATGGATATCATAATTATTAATGGATATCATATTAATTAATGATTAATTAATCAAGATTCATATTATCCATATTATTAATGGATATCATATTATCCAGCTTATCAATGGATATCGTCTTAATGGATTCATGAATTAATCTAAGTTCCAGCTCTAATGTGCCATACTTACTCAAATCTAATGCGCCATCGAATCTAATGCGCACCCTATACTTATAATCAAAACACCATATTTACTCAGATATAATTAACCTAACAAGGGGCTCTTGATGTAGGATCTAAGGCTAGAATCTAAGGATCTATAAGAAAAGAACCATACCATATTTCCTCGAATCTAATGCGCCATCAAATATAAAGCACACTCTATACTTTTATATATATATATATATATATATATATATATATATATATATATACACACACACACACACACACACACACACACACACACCATATATATTTAAAAACCACATTTACTCAAATGTAATTACCCATCAAATCTAATGTGCACCCTCGTTTTGGAGACTGAATTTAGCTGGAAAAGGTGAGCGTTAGATTTGAGTAAATATAGTATTTATTGAAATTATTTAAAAACATTTAAACTTTTTAAAAACATTACATTTTATTAATTTGAATTTAATTTTTTCCCAGACTTTGATGCTTTGCCCAGATATATGATGTGGCCCTTCGGATGAAAAGTTTGGAGACCCCTGATTTGAAAGGGAAGGGACAGATCTTGATGGACAACTCGAGTGAATTATTAAATTATAGTATAAATATAAATATTATAAATAGAAATATGATAAATTATTCTATTATTCACCCACCTTCATCTCTATGTCCCCCCGTAGCTCCAGTTCAAAGCATCCAAACTCCTCCAGGATGGACTTGGTGGCTGCCGACAGGTGGATCTTGAGGGCTGGAAGATCCAAGCAGGAGCAGAATATTTTAAGGGTGTCCATAAAGCAATGGGATCTCCCCAAAATATGCCTTTCTATATCCATTGGGCATGTGACCCTCCGATCAATGGGGTGGTCACCCCATCTGACACACTGGGTTTTTGCCCACCGACAGCTCACCTTCTCCATTGGACTCCATCCGCGAGGCTGTGTTGACCGTGTCTCCGAAGAGACAGTATCGTGGCATCTTCAGGCCTACGACGCCTGCACAGACTGGCCCTGGGGAAGAAATATACAAATATATAATTATATATAAGTATATAACATATAAAACAGGGGAAGAAATATATAAATATATATTAATATATATAATATATAATTTATAAAACATGAGCCTTTGCGGAGCTCTCTCCCTCCTCTTGCCCCTGAGATGTATGGGACCAATGGACATGCTGGCCAAGGCTGCACTCTTAAAGACACTTTCCTGGGAGTAAGACCCATTGAACACAATGAGACTTACTTTGGAGCAGACATGGTTAGGATTGTCCTCCAAAACTGTTTTCTTTCATCCATGGGCTGGTTCAGATATCCAAACCGTGGTTTGCACTAACCATGGTTAAAGTGGTACCATGGTTTGTATTCAAGCCATACAAGCTAACCATGGTTGACCTTTTCCTTCTATGCCTGCTTCTCACCCACACAAACCGCCTCCCCGTGTCTCACCGCTGTGGATCCCGATCCGCAGTTTGAGCTGCTGTTCGGGTCGGTGACGGATCTTAAAGTTGCGGACCGCCTCGAGGAGCGCCAGGGACATGCGGGAGACCTCGCGGGCGTGCAGCCGGCCGTTGCGCACTGGCAGGCCCGACACCACCATGTATGCGTCACCAATGGTCTCCACCTGGACAGAAGCGGCGGGGAGAGCCATACATGGGGGGCAGCACAGCTGAACATTATGCACACAGCAATGGGGGGGATGCAAGGCTGTGGGGGGGCGGGTGATGGTGTCTCCAAATCTCCTTACCTTGTAGACATCAAAATTATCTATGATTGCATCAAAGCAGGTATACAAGTCATTCAGCAGAGCCACTACCTGGGAAAAGTGGGGAGGGGGGAGAGAGAAATCTAATTAAATAATTAATTTAATGAATTAAATAATAATAATTTAATGAATTAAATAATTAAAGTGCACTCAAAAAATGCAGGGGCTCTGATCAAGATACCTGGATTCTGCTCCCCTAATTGCATGACACTGATTTTTCCCAGTCACCCCATAGAGTTCCGGGTTCGACATTGCTGGAGGATGGCAAACAGCCGTCACGGCCCCGGTGATGTTAAGCACCTTGGTTCTTTCCATAGCCCCCGCGTACCTGCATAGGGGTGCTCTCCGCGGACATTGATGTGAACCCCACAATGTCACTGAAGTAGATGGTGACGCTGTCGAAGGCCTCCGCCTGCACCGTCTCACCGCGTTTCAGCTGCTCCGCCACTGAGCTGTTTCGGGAAGGCAAAGCAGTGCCAATCAGTCAGGGAACCCCCCTCTCTATTACCCCATACAGGTTGGAGCCATAATTCAATGGCAGACCCCTGCTTGGCGTGCAAAGGGTCCTGGTTTGATCTCTGGGAACAGGATGGTGCCTGTCGCTGCAGAGAAACACAAGCTAGATAGTCAAGAGGATCAAACGAGATAGATAGATAGATATTGGAAGGAGGAGTGGAATGAAGGAATAGATGGATGGATGGATGGATGGATGGGGAACCACAGACAGACAGACAGACAGACAGGTAGACATGGAAGGAAGGAAGGAAGAGACAGACAGACAGACATGGAAGGAAGGAAGGAAGGAAGGAAGGAAGGAAGGAAGGAAGGAAGGAACAGACAGAAAGACAGAGAGACATGGGAGGAAGGAAGGAAGGAAGGAAGGAAGGAACAGACAGACAGACATGCAAAGAAGGAACAGATAGACAGACAGACATGGAAGGAAGGAAGAAAGGAACAGACAGACAGACATGGAGGGAAGGAAGGAAGGAACAGACAGAAAGACAGACATGGGAGGAAGGAAGGAAGGAAGGAAGGAAGGAACAGACAGACAGACAGACATGCAAAGAAGGAACAGACAGACAGACAGACATGGAAGGAAGGAAGAAAGGAACAGACAGACAGACATGGAGGGAAGGAAGGAAGGAACAGACAGAAAGACAGACATGGGAGGAAGGAAGGAAGGAAGGAAGGAAGGAAGGAAGGAAGGAAGGAAGGAAGGAAGGAACAGACAGACAGACATGCAAAGAAGGAACAGATAGACAGACAGACATGGAAGGAAGGAAGAAAGGAACAGACAGACAGACATGGAGGGAAGGAAGGAAGGAACAGACAGAAAGACAGAGAGACATGGGAGGAAGGAAGGAAAGAAGGAAGGAAGGAAGGAACAGACAGACAGAGACATGGAAAGAAGGAACAGATAGACAGACAGACATGGAAGGAAGGAAGAAAGGAACAGACAGACAGACATGGAGGGAAGGAAGGAAGGAACAGACAGAAAGACAGAGAGACATGGGAGGAAGGAAGGAACAGACAGAGAGACATGGAAGGAAGGCTGGAAGAGACAGTCAGACAGATAGACATGGAAGGAAGAAACAGACTGACTGACTGACTGACCGACAGAGAGACAGACAGACAGACATGGAAGGAAGGAACAGACAGACAGACATGGAAGGAAGAAACAGACAGACAGACAGACATGGAAGGAAGAAACAGACAGACAGACAGACAGTCAGGCAGACATGGAAGGAAGGAACAGACAGACAGACATGGAAGGAAGAAACAGGCAAACAGACAGACAGACATGGAAGGAAGAAACAGACAGACAGACAGACAGACAGACATGGAAGGAAGGAAGGAAGAGACAGACAGACAGACATGGAAGGAAGGAAGGAAGGAAGGAAGGAAGGAAGGAAGGAACAGACAGAAAGACAGAGAGACATGGGAGGAAGGAAGGAAGGAAGGAACAGACAGACAGAGACATGGAAAGAAGGAACAGATAGACAGACAGACATGGAAGGAAGGAAGAAAGGAACAGACAGACAGACAGACAGACAGACATGGAGGGAAGGAAGGAAGGAACAGACAGAAAGACAGAGAGACATGGGAGGAAGGAAGGAAGGAAGGAAGGAAGGAACAGACAGACAGACAGACAGACAGAGACATGGAAAGAAGGAACAGATAGACAGACAGACATGGAAGGAAGGAGGAAAGGAACACACAGACAGACATGGAGGGAAGGAAGGAAGGAAGGAACAGACAGAAAGACAGAGAGACATGGGAGGAAGGAAGGAACAGACAGAGAGACATGGAAGGAAGGATGGAAGAGACAGTCAGACAGATAGACATGGAAGGAAGAAACAGACTGACTGACTGACTGACCGACAGAGAGACAGACAGACAGACATGGAAGGAAGGAACAGACAGACAGACATGGAAGGAAGAAACAGACAGACAGACAGACAGACAGACAGATAGACATGGAAGGAAGAAACAGACAGACAGACAGTCAGGCAGACATGGAAGGAAGGAACAGACAGACAGACAGACATGGAAGGAAGAAACAGGCAAACAGACAGACAGACATGGAAGGAAGAAACAGACAGACATGGAAGGAAGAAACAGACAGACAGAGAGACAGACATGGAAGGAAGAGACAGACAGTCAGACAAGGAAGGAACGAACAGACAGACAGACATGGAAGGAAGAAACAGACAGATAGATCCAAGGGCAGATGTCAATATTTAGCTGCAGGGCCTGCTTGCTCCTAACTGGGCTCTGTGCCTAAGGGGCCCCTTCTCCACACAAACACATTCCCATGGATAGTTTGATTTTTTTGTGCGAAGCAAAACCTAAAATTAATATTTTTATTCAATGAGTTTTGGTGATGGAAGTTCCGCAGAACAAAACCCGGACAGGAAACAGCCCTAAGTAGACCATGAAGAGAGGACTTTCTTTGCTGGATCAAACCAAGGGGTTTATCTAGTCGCCGTATTCCCGAAACGTATTCCCAAAAGTTTGAACCCAGCTTGTTGAATTCAAGAGTAGACTGCTCCTATACATGGAGGTTCTATACGTTCTCAATATGGCCACTAGCGAGACTGGAAATAACGGGGCAGCGGGAGGGTGCGTGGACTCACTGGGGCAGGATCTGGTAGAGAAGAGCCTCCGCCTTGCGCTTCTCCTCCAGGTAGGCCTGCGTGCGCTCCTCCACCAGCTCCTCCAGGTTGTTGGCGTACTGCTCCATGCGCGACAGCAGCGTATCCAGAAGGTTGCAACCGTTATCCCTGCCACAGACCAAAAAAAGTTTGGGGTGCAAGGGGAGATGGTAATGGTGTAGACTAATGGGGGGCATGACTGCCCAAGGTCCACTAGAGGTGTCACGAGGGTTTGCGCCACCTGGTGCAAGAGCGCATGTAAAGTGTACAAGGATGGCGCACTGGCCCTATTGAACAGAGCAGAGGTATATATAAGAGATCCACCAGCAAATCCCTTATGGACTGCAATCCTAAATCCACCTTCCCGGGAGTAAGACCCATTAAACACTATGCGGTTTACTTCTGAGTAGACATGGTTAGGATTGTACTCATGGGGGTTTAATTCCAATAGATTGGCAAGAGTTTTAAATTCCTTGCTGTATAGAATGCAAAGCCTTTCCTGCCCCTAAATCAGACTTTGGACACATAGACAGCTTTGGGGGAGAAAACCAGACGTGAGGTTTCCGTTCCAATTCCGAAAATCTTGGACCGAGACGGTGCTCAGAGATACCTTGGATAACTCTGGGACGGTTGCCGGACCTCATGTCTTCCACCCCATAAACTATTAAGTCCCCCCTTGTGCATAATTGCTGGTCCAAGAGAAGTAGGGCGCCCCCAGAACCCCACACTTTCACCCGTAACATGTTTAATTCCAGCGTAACGTTAATAGTGCCGTAACGTTAATAGTGCCATAACGTGTTTAATTCCGGCACTTTCACCTGGCGTAACGTGTTCATTCATCCACGGCGTTAGTGGTTGTGACTGTACCTGTTGAATTTCCGCAGCATGCTCTTGATGTGGTGGAAATCAGGCCGCTCCTGAGGGTCTTCCGCCCAGCATCGTTGCATGAGCAGAACCACCTCCTCTAGATTGCCCGGCAGGTTGGTCGAGGGGCGGAAGGGAGGGCGTTCTCCACTCTTCACACGCTCGATGATCTCTGAAGGTGAGGCCCAAAGACGGGTTATTAGGAGCGGGCAGGACGCCAAGGCATGCGCCACGCTGAAAGCAGGCGCGTGGCTTCCACCAGAGGAAGTGAGGGGGCAGTGATGGTCAGGAAGTCAATGTATGGAGATCCGACATTGGTTGTCCCACCATCCAAGTCTCACCCTTGGGGCTCAAATCCAGGCCCTCCACGTAGAAGACGCCATTGCGGAGGGCGATCTCCTGCAAGATGATCCCAAAACTGTAGATGTCGCCTTTTTGGGTGCCTCGGAATAAGGCGTTCTCCATGCGCAGGAGCTCTGGGGCTGTCCATAGTTTCTCTGGGAAGCAGGAGAGCAAAGTCAGGGAGGGTTGAAGAACCTGTGACCTGGTGGTGAGGTTCAGGTGATGGGAAGGCTATGAGTGGCCAAATGGGAAACTGGGCCAGCTCCCAGTTTCGATGAAGCCATCGCATTCGCACCCCTCCCCTCCCAGACAGGGGTCTCACTGGCAAAGAGCGCATGTGCGTCGTCGTTGTCTGGCGCATGACGGAAAGACTCCAGCCCGTAGTCCGTGATCTTCAACACGAACCGGCTGTCCACCACGCAGTTGGAGGACTTCAAGTTGCCATGTGCGTTGATCACACTGTTGTGGAGGAAGAGCATCCCCTGATTGTGGGGGGAACAAGGATCAGAGACGTCACAGGGCCACAACATGTGGGGTCCCCAAAGTGAGGTGTCATGTGGGGTCCCCCATGTGGGGGTGTCATTTGGAGACACATGTTTCTGGGACAGAAGGACTTGCCACAGCAACCTTTGTGTGGGGGTGCTGTGAACCCCTATATCTGCAATATAGGGGTTCTTAACCCTTGTTCCTACTGGGGGGATCTCAACATACATGTACACATTAAGAGCAACCAAGTAACTTCACCTCTATTAGAAGCATGGAGGGGAAAGCATTGTGCCCAATATTTGGGGGTTCATTTGGATATTTGGCACCCCAGATATTTGGCACCCCAGATATTTGACACCCCATATTTTTGACACCCTAGATATTTGGCACCCAGATATTTGACACCCCAGATATTTGGCCCCCCAGATGTTTGACACTCCAGGTATTTGGCACCCCAGATATTTGACACCCCATATTTTTGACACCCTAGATATTTGGCACCCAGATATTTGACACCCCAGATATTTGGCCCCCCCAGATGTTTGACACTCCAGGTATTTGGCACCCCAGATATTTGACACCCCATATTTTTGAAACCCCAGATATTTGGCACCCAGATATTTGACACCCCAGATATTTGGCCCCCCAGATGTTTGACACTCCAGGTATTTGGCACCCCAGATATTTGACACCCCATATTTTCGAAACCCCAGATATTTGGTACCCAGATATTTGACACCCCAGATATTTGGCACCCCAGATATTTAGGTGGTTTGGAGAGGTGGGGGGGGGAAGGATTGCGACCCTCGAGAATTACTTTGATGATATCGTTGGTGAGCGAATAGCGAAACATCCAATCCAAAGTGATGCCGTCGTTCTCCAGGATGTCCTAGAAAGAAATAAATATAAATATAAATATAAATATAAATATAAATATATATGCTTTGTGGAAAAATAATTTTTAGGATCGTGCAATCCTAAGCAGGTCTACTCAGAAGTAAGTCCCATTGTGTTCAATAGTGTTTACTCTCAAGGAAAATGTAGTTAGGATTGCAGCCTAGATTGTTTAAGATAAGCTATCCCATATGTTATATGAATTTGAGCACAAACCTAACCATGTCTACTCAAAAGGAAGCCACATTGTGTTCAATGAGTCTTACTCCCAGGAAAGTGTCTTTAGGACTGCAGCCTTTGTAGAAGACTAGGAGCAAAATCCTATCCATGTCTACTCAAAAGTAAGTTCCATTGTGTTCAATGGTCTTACGCCCAGAAAATTCTCTTTAGGATTGGAGCACATCTTTCCTGGGAGTAAGATCCATTGAACACAATGGTGCTTACTTCTGAGTAGGCATGGTTAGGATTGGGCTCTCTCGAAATGTAAAGTGAATATTCCATGCTTGCCACTCAATGTATATTTTTCTCTCCTTTTTTGTTTGTATCTTTCTCTGTTTTCTTTTAAAATTCTTTTTAAAAAATAAAGTGCATGTCTACTCACAAAGCATGTTTACTCAGAAGTAAGTTTCATTGTATTCAATGGGACCTACTCCCAGGAAAGTGTGTTTTGGGACTGCAGTGAAAGAAAAGTATTCAGCTAGGAAGGAAGGGAAGGAGGGGGAGGGAAGAAGGGAGGGAAAGGAAGGAAGGAAGGAGGGAGGAAGGAAGGAGGGAAGAAAGGGAGGAAGGGAAGGAAGGATGGAGGAGGAAAGGAAGGTGGGAAGAAAGAAAGGAAGGAAGGAAGGAGGGAAGGAGGGAAGAAAGGGAGGGAGGGAAGGAAGGAAGGAGGGAGGAGGAAAGGAAGGAAAAAGTGAGAGAAGGAAGGAAGGAGGGAAGAAAGGAAGGAAGGAGAGAGGGAGGAGGGAAGGAAGAATGAAAGGAAGGAAGGATGGAAGGAGGGAGGGAAGAAAGGAGGGAGGTAAGAAAGGAAGGAAGGCGGGAGGGAAGAAAAGAAAGAAGGAAGGAAGGAGGGAGGGAAGCAAGGAAGGGAGGAGAGAAAGGAGGAAGGGAGGAAGGTAGAATGGAAGGAAGGAGGGAGGGAGGGAAGGAAGGAGGGAGGAAGAAAGGAAGAATGAAAGAGAAAGGGAGGGAGGGAAGGAAGGAGGGAAGAAAGGAAGGAAGGAGGGAAGAAAAGAAAGAAGGAAGGAGGGAGGGAAGCAAGGAAGGGAGGAGGGAGGAGGGGAGGAAGGAAGGAGGGAGGAGGAAAGGAAGAAAGAAAGAAAAAGGAAGGAAGGAGGGAGAAGGGAAGGAAGAATGAAAGGAAGGAAGGAAGGAGGGAGGGAGGGAAGCAAGGAAGGGAGGAGGGAAGGAAGGAAGGAGGGAGGAGGAAAGGAAGAAAGAAAGAAGAAGGAAGGGAGGAAGGAGAGAGGGAGGAAGGAAGAATGAAAGGAAGGAGGGAGGGAGGGAAGGAGGGAGGGAGGAAGGAAGGAAGGAAAGGGTTGATGGGGATGGTCCATGATAGGGTTGCTATACTGGACGATGCAACCTCTAGTGACTGCTCACAACCCCATAATCACTGGAGGTTTTATCAAGAACTGCAACGAATTTAATGGCTCTGTAACTATTTACTTTTCCAGGCTAATCTGTGCGTTTGATGGGAGTATTTCCAGGTTTCCAGGTATGCCACTGAATCCTAAAATGTGCTTGGATCCATTTGGTCCGTGAACCCGCCTGCACTTTTCCAGCGCACACTTGGATTCTGCCCGAGAGATCATAAAGTCGACAATAAATGTGATTTATAGCATGAAAGATTCTCCAGGCCTTTGCTGTGAACCCATACAAAATATTTCCCAACTGGGCCCTATGGCTCCTTTGGCTGGTTCTGCACTTTACACTCCTAAAAAGAGGTTTGGGGCACAATCCGAACCCACTTCCCAGCCATGGCATAGCAGTGCCGGTGGGGCATGGATTTCTTACTACAATGGGGAGGGGGATCAGTCATCGTGGCCTCCTCAAGATAAGGCAATATATGTTCTCTTAGCTCGGAGTTGCCCTTACCCCGGATCGGGGTAAGGATTAGGATTAATCCTAGGACTGTGGTTAGGATTGGGCACCCTATAGGCTCATGCGGAGGACACGTGAGCACCAAACTCCATGCCCAACCCTGACAAAGAGTTGGAGACGTATTGGGGGAGGCGGAGGAGGGAGACCCACAAAATGGGAACCCACAAACCACTCCGAGACCCCTTTGGGGCTTCATCAGCACACCACAAGTGGACATCGGTGGACAGACGGTGCCCACTTGTGGAGTAGTCATAACCCACCCCCAAAAAGGGGTCTTGGGGAGCCCCAGAGCTTTTGCAAGCATACTTTATATACTCAATAATAATACTTTATATACTGAATATATACTTTATATACTGATTTGGAGGGTTAAGCTTAAAGGGTCAGAAGATCCTAAAAGGTCTCCTCGGATCCTATATGAATTTTTTACTCTGGCCATAGATTTCCTCGCCTTCTCGTCCTCCCTCCTCTTGCTTTTATAAGAGGAAATGCTTATCTCAAGCAAGAGGCCAGGAATCGAGGACTCTCGAAACCTTGCCGTCCCTGGTCCCCCCACCGCCCCCCTTCCCCACCACACCATAAATCATGCGTCCCGCCATTGTCTCTGTGGGGCTCTCCTTTTTAATTAAAGGACGCTTCATGTGACGTGACTAGGGTGGCGGCAGAGGGTTGGGGTGGGAGAAAACGGAGACATATTCCTGTCCCCCTTGCAATAGGGGTGGGGAGACGAATGGAAAAAGAGACCTCATTGAGCGCCTTGGAATGAGGATGTGATTGTGGAAATACGTCGACCAGAGGTCTATGCGCCGCGCATGATGAGCCGGGGGAAACCACAACGTATTCATGCACTGCCGTGAAGGGGAGATGCAGGCAGCTTCTCGCATTAAGCAACCACCCTTTTCTATGGCTGTGGTCAGGGTCTTCTGTACAAGCATGTTTCATATTGGAGGGCTTCCCCTCAGCTTCCCCCCCCCATAAGCCTCTCCCTGGTCTTCCAAGATGGCCACACCACCGTCAAGGCAATGGCGTCCAGCTTGGCATGCAGAAGGAATAAAAATGGCGGAGTAGCGCCTTTGTGGGAAGACCCCATAAGCCTCTCCCTGGTTTTCCAAGATGGTGCACCATTGTCAAGGCAATGGCGTCCAGCATGGCCTCAAGAATAAAAATGGCGGCATAGCCCCTTTGTGGGAAGACCCCCATAAGCCTCTCCCTGGTCTTCCAAGATGGCCACACCACCGTCAAGGCAATGGCGTCTAGCATGGCCTCCAGAATAAAAATGGCGGCATAGCCTCTTTGTGGGAAGACCCCATAAGCCTCTCCCTGGTCTTCCAAGATGGCCGCACCACCGTCAAGGAAATGGTGTCCAGCTTGGCATGCAGAAGGAATAAAAATGCCAGAGTAGCCCCTTTGTGGGAAGACCCCATAAGCCTCTCCCTGGTTTTCCAAGATGGTGCACCATTGTCAAGGCAATGGCGTCCAGCATGGCCTCAAGAATAAAAATGGCGGCATAGCCCCTTTGTGGGAAGACCCCCATAAGCCTCTCCCTGGTCTTCCAAGATGGCCACACCACCGTCAAGGCAATGGCGTCCAGCTGAGCATCCAGAAGGAATAAAAATGGCAGCGTAGCCCCTTTGTGGGAAGACCCCATAAGCCTCTCCCTGTTTTCCAAGATGGCCACACCATCATCAAGACAATGGCATCCAGCATGGCCTCCAGAATAAAAATGGCGGCATAGCCTCTTTGTGGGAAGACCCCATAAGCCTCTCCCTGGTCTTCCAAGATGGCCGCACCACCGTCAAGGAAATGGTGTCCAGCTTGGCATCAAGAAGGAATAAAAATGGCGGTGTAGTCCCTTTGTGGGAAGACCTCCATGATTTTCCAAGATGGCGCACCGTTGTCCAACAATGGTGCAACGGTCCTTGGGGCGGCTGTCGCTCACTCAGGCGTCTTCCCCAGCAATGGGGGAACTGGGAGTAGGGTCAACTTTGAGGATCAACCACACTTCTTACCCTCGTCCAGTCCCCCACCCCAATAAGAAATACCTGGAGACTGCCCCGAGTACAGTATTCGGTCAAGATGCAGATGTTCGGGGGGTCGATACAGGCGCCGATGAAACGGGTCAGATGTTTGTTTTGAACATCCCTCATCTGGAACACAAGGAGAGATGTTGGTTGAGGGTCATCAAACATCACCCCACAAGTTCAGCCAAGAGCCTGGTTGACCTGCTTGGTTGACTTGGCTCTGGAAAGCTTATACCCCTCCCCAAAAAAACCCCAAAACTGGATCTACCCCCCTGCGCTCCATCAACCCCATGCCCTTTTTAAAGCATATTGATTGCTTTCCGTTCTATCCAAGTCTATATAAAGTCGGCAATAAATTTTGTTTATATCTCTAAGATAAAAATTTTATTTATATCTCCAAGTTGGCTGAGAACCTGGGACCCCACAAAAAAAATGTTCCCAATTGGTCCTCCCCCCCCCTTTATGAGGCTGTTCCACCCCATCCTGGCACCGATGCCACATAGATTTGTCCGAAGGGGTCTATCCGGCCAAAACTCTCATCCGTACAAGGGAAGAAGCAGGAGCGGCCCAGATCCAGGAGGGGGAATGGAATGCGGGTCGACGCGTGTAAGCCAGGAGGCGCCACTCACATGCGGTCACCCATGTACCGGGCGCATAAGAAGCTGCCGGACCGAGTCCAACCTACGTTTGGCGTAGCTCAGCCTCGTTGGGCACTGACTCGCAGCCGGGGTTCGAGATTCTTTTTCCCAGCCTTACCTGGACATGCAGTTCTTGGGACTCTCGTGTGTAACGCGGGGGGTCCTATAGACCCTCCCCAAATCTCCCTCAACTCTTCCCCACCCCCAGTTATCGAGACCGCCAGCCCTTGTTGATCTTTACGAACGCGCACACACTTGCGCACAACGCACCGGCTCTCCTGCATTAAGTTGCTAATTAAATGGGGAGCAGATGGCCACCCCCCCCTCGTTACTTCCTCGCTAATGAGCCATTAGACCTTGTGCTGCGCCGCCTGCCTGGGTGCCGGTTTCTGCCGCTCTACCTCCGCCTAATGAGACGTCCCTTCCTCTCGCCTAATGAGTGCCGATACTGGTAAATACCCCGGTGGTGCAACGCCCCCTGCTGGTGCCCCAGGAAACCGCACAGTACGGAGGGAAGCAGAGCGGTAGGGGGTTTGGAACTGGGTGGTCTTGGAGGAATCATGCATCATATTAACCCCCTGAGCGTCCTACCAGCTGCCCCACCATCGGGCGGAATTGTCTTCCATTAATCGGCCAAGCCCCCCTTGAAAACCATCCCCGCATCTTGTGGCAGAGAGTTCCACAGATGCACAAAGAAAGGTTGGAGCCACGCATAACCCATCTTTCCGGGGCCGATACGCCGGCACACGGTGACTGGTTTGGCAACTCGGAGTCCATGCCCGAGCCACGGTTTGTCCCACGGTGTTGAAATTGCCAGACATTTGTACGTGGCTAATTAGCGGCAGGTCTGTGAGACCCACATGTACCCAAAGGTGCGGCAACTGCTTACGTGTTTCAACTCGAACAGCACATCCCGTGTCAGATCTATGCGCTTCCGGTTCACGTGTTTCACAGCCACCAGGTTCCCCTGGAAAGAGACAGCAATTGGTGGTCAGTGGGATGAGCGAGGACAAGAGGAAGGGAGACCCCTGAGCTCCTTGGAGGAAGGACAGTATAAAATATGGGGGGGGGGGTCAAATTAAATAAACCCCACAGCCTTTGGCCAGGTATTTATTTGGTATATACCTAAACGATTAAGTCTTACCTTGTAGTAAGCGGTCTTGGCGTAAACTTGGAACTGCCCTTCTGTCGTAAGTAGGGAACCATAGTTCGAGCCTCTCTGGGGAGGAAGAGTAAACAATGAGGAAATATGGGGTAGTATCTACTTATGGGGTCTAGGATACTACCCCATACAGGTACTACCTACTTATGGGGTTCTAAATATGGGGTACTACCAACTTATGGGATCTGTGGTACTATTCCATACAGGTACTACCTACTGATGCGTGCTAAATATGGTGTACTACCCCATATAGATACTACCTACTTACGGAGTATTAAATACCTACTTACCTACTACCTACATCTGTTACTACTCCATATGGATACTACCTACTTACGGGGTATTAAATACCTACTTACCTACTACCTACATCTGGTACTACTCCATATGGATACTACCTGTTTGCGGGGTATTAAATACCTACTTACCTACTACCTACATCTGTTACTACTCCATATGGATACTACCTACTTACAGGGTATTAAATACCTACTTACCTACTACCTACATCTGGTACTACTCCATATGGATACTACCTGTTTGCGGGGTATTAAATACCTACTTTCCTACTACCTACATCTGGTACTACTCCATATGGATACTACCTGTTTACAGGGTATTAAATACCTACTTTCCTACTACCTACATCTGGTACTACTCCATATGGATACTACCTGTTTGCGGGGTATTAAATACCTACTTTCCTACTACCTACATCTGGTACTACTCCATATGGATACTACCTATTTACGGGGTATTAAATACCTACTTACCTACTACCTACATCTGGTACTACTCCATATGGATACCACCTACTTAGGGGGTATTAAATACCTACTTACCTACATCTGGTACTACTCCATATGGATACTACCTACTTATGGGGTATTAAATAGGGGGTACTGCCTTCTTATGGAGTCTGGGGTACCACCCCTTATGGGTACTACCTATTTATGGGGGATTAAATAGGGGGACTACTTACTTATAGGGTAGAACCAATTCCTACCCACTTCAGGTTGGTCGTTGGGGGTCCTGGGAGAGAACGGGTGGCAGCACCTACCAACGAGAGGGTGAGCTTGCTTCCCGCGCTCCGTAAGTTCTTCTCCAGATTGCTGGATTGGACGTCCTCCCAGTGGATGCGCCAAAGTTCGGCCGCCAACTCCTTCTCGAGCCTCAGTTTCCTACAGGGTGAAAGTTGCCACTTCAAGGAGGGCAATGCTACGCAGCTCCTTTTCACCGCTCTGTCCCCCCCATCTCTCCACCCCACTTTTTCGCAGCCCCACAAGGATGCTCCAATGTGGCCGTCACCAAATCCATGCCACCTGCTCACCTGTAGACAAATATGGCCGTGACGAGGATAACCAGGAGGATCAAGCTCATCACAAGAGATAGGATCTCTAGCAAGGAGAAGGAGGCTGATGGGGGAAAATAAACAATTATTATAATTTATAATAATAAATTATAAGTTTATTATATAATGAATCAAAAGTTGGATGGTAGGGAGATCAAACAGAGGCTTGACAAGCACCTGTCAGAGATGCTCTAGGGGGATTTGGTGCTGCAGGCATGGGGTTGGACTAGATGACCTTAAGGTCCCAATTCTATAAATCTGTGAGAAGACAGGGCTTCCAGCTTGAAAACCACATTGGAGTCCATTAGGTGTTGGTGCCACCCCATCCAATAGGTGTTGGTGCCACCCCATGGGGTGCCACCCCTTCCATTAGGTGTTGGTGCTACCCCATGGAGTGCCACCCCATCCATTAGATGTTGGTGCCACCCCATCCAATAGTGTTGGTGCCACCCCATCCATTAGGTGTTGGTGCCAGTGCCACCCTATCCAGACGAGAGCACCTAGCCAGCAGTGGGGCACCCCAGGACCCTCAAGGCTCCGATACCTTTCCGACAGATCAATTCACTGTTCTCGAAGCCGCAGACTGGCACGTCTCTGGGAACGCCATTCCCTGGCCAATGGATGTCCTTCCCGGGCACCATTTCGATCTTCCGGCTGGTCCCGTTGTAATTTGCGATGATCTGGGGGAAAAGGAGCCGGAGGAGGACATCAAGGGGGAAGAGACCAAATAAACCTACACATGGTACTACTCCATATGGATACTACCTACTTATGGGGTATTAAATAGGGGGTACTGCCTTCTTATGGAGTCTGGGGTCCCATTCCTTATGGGTACTACCTATTTATGGGGGATGAAATAGGGGGTTCTAATTACTTATGGGGTGGAACCAGTTCTAGGTAGAGATATGAAAGTCTCTTCGGAGACATGCCAAGGCTTCTAAGACTGGTCAAATGGAGGTAATACTTGGCGTAACTTATGGAACTCACTGCCACAAGATGCAGCAAGTGTTGATCCATCACGGTTTGATGTTTGATTCTCTTAGAGACTTGACTCGTTCCACTAACCTTGAACTCCCCGTTATCCGGGTCCATGTCCCAGAGCGAATAATCCGTTTCCCGGTCCCCGTTCTCGTCTATCTTCAAGAACCCCGAAACCCCTATGGGGTGGAGAACAAAAAACACATACGCTCTTGTTGACGGCTGCTGGCTTAGATACCGCTAAAAGGGATCAAACAATAAAATAAACGTAATAAAATAAAATCAACATCAAGACACCGACCGTCAAAGATCTGGTTCCGCATTTTGTAGGTGATGGCGGTGCCGTTCTGAATGGATCCTCCCTGCTCTAGGATCTCGTGGACGGTGTTGGCGTAGAGCATGACCCCGTCGTAGAAAGCCGCAGCAATGATGTTCTTCTGGAAAGCATGAGGATAAAGAAGGTCGGCACCTGCTTTGAATGGAGGTTCTGGGTTCGAGTTCTGGGGAAGTTTCCCTAAGTAGTTTGGGGCAAGAGACATACACACACACGTATATGTATACATACACATAGGCTGCAATCCTAAAGACACTTTCCTAGGAGTAAGACCCATTGAATGCAATGGGGCTTCCTTTTGAGTAGACATGGTTAGGATTGTGCTCATACACACACACACACACACACACACACACACACATATATATATATACACACATATACACACACACAGATATATATATATATAGATATAGATATAGATAGATATATATATCTCTATATATATACATATATATATATATACATATACATACACACATAAAAATTTACACACACATATACATACACACATATATATACACACACATATATTTACACACACATATATATACATACACACATATATTTACATACACGCACACACACATATACACACACATATATAGACACACATATAAACACACACACATACACATATTTACACACATATATATATACATACACACACATCTATATATATATACATACACATATATACACACATATATACACACACATATATATTTACACACACATATATTTACACACACACATACATACACACATATATATATACATACACACACATCTATATATATATACATACACATATATACACACATATATACACACACACATATATTTACACACACATATATTTACACACACACACACATACATACACACATATATATTTACATACACGCACACATATATACACATACATATATATACATATATACACACATGAACACACACATACACAAATACACATATATGCACACACCCTGATGCACCCCATCCCAAACCAGCTTCCGACGAAACCCCCTTACCAGCCCATCTTCCATGGTGAAATTCCGCTCCGCCTGCGCTGCGCGTTTGACCTTCTGTAGGAATTCCCTGTATTTGGGGTTTGTGGGCTCGCAGTAGGTGATGATCATCACAGCCTGGAGTAGCAGAAAAGATTAGGATGTCTCCCCACACTTTGAAGCTAAACCCCAAACGCCTTCCCGACTGTCCGAAATAGGATTGCCATAATAGCCGTTCGGACACCTTTGGAGAACCTCGTCGAAAGGGCAGGAAAGGACGTGATCCTCTCTCCTGGACCCCCAGCAAGACTTATTTAGAGGTAGACTGCTTCCATACGGGGAGGCTCCACACTCGGGGCTAATGATGCCACCTTTGGAATAAATTGAGCCGCATTTGTCGGCGGCCACGGCCACGTTTTGTGGCTCTGATTTATCTTCCCACTGCGGTTTTGGGCTCGACGGGTTATTAATAGCCACCGCTAGCCTGCTAGTCCATCCGGGGAATTATCTCGCTTCCTTCCTTTACTTTGGCCGACGCTGGCTAAAAACTAAGCAGGCCAGGCCTGGTTTAAGCCGCCCCCCCCCCCCCCGCTCCTGATGGGGGTTTCAATGTAAAGCAGGCTATTTGGAATTCCATAGGGACAGTGGGACTTGGAGCACCGAATAGGGCATACTACTATGCCCTATTTGGTGCTCCAAGTCCCAGTATATTATTATACAGTACATTATTTTTTATTTAGCCATAAAAAAAAATATACTGTATTTACTCAAATCTAAGTCACCTTTTTCAGCTGATTTCAGTCTCCAAAATATGGGTGCGCATTAGATTTGATGGTTAATTAGATGTTAGTAAATGCGGGTTTTTTATAAGTATAGGGTGCGCATCAGATTCAATGGAGCATTAGATTTGTGTAAATATGGTATTGTTCTTCTCGTATAGATACTTAGATTCTAACTCCTAGCCTTAGATCCCAGACTAGATACTAGCCTTAGTCCAAGACTAGATCCTAGCTTTAGATCCCAGATGAGATCCTAGGCTTAGATCCCAGAATAGATCCTAGCCTTGGATCCCAGAATAGAGCCTAGCCTTAGAACCCAGGCTTAGATGCCAGACTAGATCCTAGGCTTGGATCCTAGAATAGATCCTAGGCTTAGATGCCAGACTAGATCCTAGGCTTAGATCCCAGATTAGATCCTAGGTTTAGATCCCAGAATAGATCCTAGCCTTAGATCCCAGATTAGATCCTAGGCTTAGATCCCAGAATACAGCCTAGGCTTAGATCCCAGACTAGATCCTAGGCTTAGATGCCAGACGAGAACCTAGGCTTAGATCCCAGATTAGATCCTAGCCTTATATCCCAGAATAGAGCCTAGCCTTATATCCCAGAATAGAGCCTAGGATTAGATCCCAGATTAGAGCCTAGGCTTAGATCCCAGAATAGATCCTAGGCTTAGATCCCAGACTAGATCCTAGGCTTGGATCCCAGAATAGGACCTAGGGTTAGATCCCAGACTAGATCCTAGGCTTAGATCCCAGATTAGATCCTAGCCTTATATCCCAGAATAGAGCCTAGGATTAGATCCCAGATTAGAGCCTAGGCTTAGATCCCAGAATAGATCCTAGGCTTAGATCCCAGACTAGATCCTAGGCTTGGATCCCAGAATAGGACCTAGGGTTAGATCCCAGACTAGATCCTAGGCTTAGATCCCAGAATAGAGCCTAGGCTTAGATCCCAGACTAGATCGTAGGCTTAGATGCCAGACTAGATCATAGGCTTAGATCCCAGAATAGATCCTAGGCTTAGATCCCAGAATAGATCCTAAGCTTAGATCCCAGACTAGATCCTAACATTAGATCCCAGAATAGATCCTAGGCTTAGATCCCAGAATAGAGCCTAGGCTTAGATGCCAGACTAGATCCTAGGCTTAGATTCCAGATGAGATCCTAGGCTTAGATCCCAGACTAGATCCTAGGCTTAGATGCCAGACTAGATCCTAGGCTTAGATGCCAGACTAGATCCTAGGCTTAGATCCCAGACTAGAGCCTAGGCTTAGATCCCAGATGAGATCCTAGGCTTAGATCCCAGACTAGATCGTAGGCTTAGATGCCAGACTAGATCATAGGCTTAGATCCCAGAATAGATCCTAGGCTTAGATCCCAGAATAGATCCTAAGCTTAGATCCCAGACTAGATCCTAACATTAGATCCCAGAATAGATCCTAGGCTTAGATCCCAGAATAGAGCCTAGGCTTAGATGGCAGACTAGATCCTAGGCTTAGATTCCAGATGAGATCCTAGGCTTAGATCCCAGACTAGATCCTAGGCTTAGATGCCAGACTAGATCCTAGGCTTAGATCCCAGACTAGATCCTAGGCTTAGATACCAGACTAGAGCCTAGGATTAGATCCCAGAATAGATCCTAGGCTTAGATCCCAGAATAGAGCCTAGCCTTAGATCCCAGGCTTAGATCCCAGAATAGATCCTAGGCTTAGATCCCAGAATAGATCCTGGCCTTAGAGGACCAAGATCAAGAGCTCCTTGTAAGACCTCAGGTGTCCCGGCTGCGAGCCAATTTCCAAACGCGTTCCCCCAAATTCTGTGGACTTTGATGTTGTTCATCTATGGAACAATTAATTAGTATATATATATTTTTCCAGTTTATTTAAATTGAAATTTTAAGTATTAAAATTATTAAATCATTTTATGAAATCATTTTCATTTAATAAATAATAAATAATTATTAAATAATTATTGAATAATTTAAATAATTATTTGTACTATTATAAGAATTAATAATTATTTTACTATTTTTACTAATTAATTATACTATGCGTGCGACACTTGACACCAGGAAATCTCTATTAACGCCAAATTAGCGTTAAGAGGAGCATAAGTGTGCTTCTATGGACTGCGTACCTTGTAGGCCTCCCTGGCCAGGTCGTTGTTTGTGTCCCCTCGATTCCAGGGCAGTAGCGGGTCAGGGAAATGGGAACCGCTCTGCAGGCTGGCTCCAAAGGGGTCGATGTAGAGGAAGGCATACTCGCCTGCGGTGAGTCCCTCGTGGTAAGCGGCGAGCATGAATCCGTGGAAGATGTCGGGGGCGCAGCAGACATAGACAACTATGGGGCAGAGGAAGGGAGAGCATGAGGATCCCCACAGACTGCCTTCTTTTGTGGCCATCCCTGCCTTGCAACACTTTTACGGTACCCCCACGGTACCCCCAAATCCATGCGCCGCCTCCGTTCACCAGGTGCGCAACCAACCAACGTGACGTCTGCGCATAGAAATGGGCATCAAATACGCAGAGAAACAGAACGGACAAATATGGCTTCTGTATGCACCCAAACTGCGCCTCCATTGAAGCACATGTGCGCACATGCAGGTATGCACCCACATGTGCGCACATGCACGTATGCACCCACATTATGTATGCACCCACATGTGCACCACCACAGTGGCAAACTTCCAGCGGGATTGGTGGTGCCACATAGTTTTTGTGGCCAAGGGTCACTTAACATGATACGAAAGGAGGCAGGGGTTCAAAGGGTACCTCCGCAGTGACACTGTGCTGGTATTCATTCATGCGCACTGCCCCGCCATGCGCTCATGCATCAGTCCGAGACTGAAACAGCAATGATGGTCTATCCAACAGCAGCTTATTGGGATTAAGAAGGCATTTCTGGTATGGAGGGAATTGAATCTGCAGCCTACTCCATGCCATGTGCTTCAGCGCCCCTCCTTCGTGCATGGGGTGCGCCACTGATGAGGCGCATCAATACACATGCTATAAGGTCAAGAACATTTCCTTGCAATCTAAAGGGCAAGAGGAAGCCAACAAGGGGAAAAAATGAGATGGCTCCGACTGCAGCCAAGAGATGCTGGGAAGCGGTACGGGCCTTGCCAAGCGGGGCAAGAGGTGGAGAGGTTGGTGACGGCTTCTCCAAGAACATGCCGGAGCCAGGCACATGATGCGCTGTACATCATAGTGTCCTAGCTCAGCACAACCCCTCTTGTCCTCTTTCCCTGCAACACCAGGGTATGTCCTTGATGGTCCTCCTTTTCCTTGTGTGCAGGCAGCAGGGAGCCTTCTTGTAATTAATAAATTATACGCAAATTATACGTAATTTATAAATTTAATAATAATAAATAATATATATATATCGTATTATATATTAACACTAGCGAAAAGCACACCTGTGTTGCGGGAGTAAAATTCCTCTGTGCACCATCCCCCCATGCGCAACATCCCCCCATGCGCATCAACCCCCCCAAGCACAACTACCCCCATGCGCAACAACTCCCATGCGCAACAGCTCCCCATGTGCAATAACCCCATGTGCAACAACCCCCATGCGCAACAACCCCCCCATGCAAATCATCTCCCCATGTGCAACAACCCCCATGCGCAACAACCCCCCATGCACAACAACCCCCCATGTGCATAAATCCCACATGTGCAACAACCCCCTCCTGCGCAACATCTCCCCATGCACAACAACCCCCAAGTGCATCAACTCCCCACGCACAACAACCCGCCATGCAAATCATCTCCCCATGCGCAACAACCCCCCATGTGCAACAGCTCCCCATGTGCAGCAACCCCCCATGTGCAACAACCCCCATGCGCAACAACCCCCTCTTGCACAACATCCCCCCATGCACAACAACCCCACATGCGCATCAACCCCCCACGCACAACAACCCCCATGCACAACAATCCCCCATGCAAATCATCTCCCCATGTGCAACAACCCCCCATGTGCAACAACCCCCATGTGCAACAACCCCACATGCACATCAACCTCCCATGTGCATCAACCCCACGTGCAACAACCCCCATGCACATCATCTCCCCCTGTGCAACCTCCTATGCGCAACACCCCCCATGCGCATCAACCCCCCATGGGCATCAACAACAATAATAAGTAATATAACGTGTATTATATGCTTCCCGTTCCCACTCGCTATGAAATTTTTTGACTGTAAGGGCCTTGGGGCAGGGAACTGTGTGCGCATTGGCATGTGCTTAGAGGGCATGGACGAACCCGTTGAACCATCATCATCATCACCACCACCACCATCATCATCATCATCGTTAGTATTTATATACTGCTTTTCAACGAAAGTTCACAACAAATGTTTCCACGGGAGTGCAACGGCAACGGACCCCCAAACTTTGATAAGGCAAACATGATTCATGTGCCCCCAATCCTGCGCACTCCGCCTCTCGGTTCTGCACGAGTTCAAATCCTTCCCCCAGAGGGTTCCGGATACACTTTTCTCTAGATTCCTTTCCTGGCCGAGTTGGAAATAAAAGCCATGGCCGTTCCCCACCACCGTCCCTCGGCACACTCCGCTTGACGCCCCGCCAAATTCCTTCTACGGGGAGAAATTAGCGCCGCTGGGGAGGGTTGCGCAACCAGGAAGGCCAAGATGTTTCCATGCTCGACGAGGCTCTTTCCCATTCCTGGACAATGCTAGGAATTCCCATTCCAAACCAGTCCAAAAAAATGGATGTATCTATCCCAACGCTATTCCTACTACAGGCTCATCCCAGTTGGGCCCAGTCTGGGTTGACAAGTAGACCAGTGGAGCATTTAGGCTCAATGGTCAGAGTCCCTCTTTAGCAGGCAGAAGGCTCTTCAGTGGGGAGGGAGGACCGTATGTCCTCTTTTTCCAGGACATGTCCTCTTTTTTTAGCCTTGGAAATATATCTTTATTGTCCTCCTTTTCCTTGTGAGCAGGCAGCATGTAGCCTTCTTATCTATCTATATATATATACAAGAGAAAAGTCGCTCACTGACTGACTCACTGACTGACTCACACATCAACGCCCAGCCAAAACCGCCAGGCCTAGAAGTGTGAAATTTGGGGTGGGTGTTCCTTCCGTGAGGGAGGGGTGCACTAAGAATCGGTTTTCGGAAATTCCAACCGGAAGGGGGTGAAAAGGGGCGCAACGCGTTTTCCTCCCTATACTTTGCATTGGAGAATTGCTGACTCATCAACATTCCGCCCCACACAATGGACCTAGAAGCATGAAATTCGGGGAGGGGGTTCCTTCTGGGACATGAACACCCACCAAGAACCCATGTGGGGAAATTTAACCCTTATGGGGCTGAAAAGGGGGCAATGTGTTTTTGTCCTATGCTTAACATGGAAGACTGACCAACATCCAGCCAATTTGGTGCTCGGTGCCTGGTACAGTAGGGGGGGGGTGTTGTTTGGAGGGAGGGGTTGCACTGGGGAGGATGCTGTTCATGGGGGGTGGTTGTGCATGGAGGGTGTTATAGATGGGGAGGTGATGCACATGGGGGGTTGATGCACGTGGGGGGATGTTGCACATGGGGGATGTTGCACATGGGGTGGATGAACACGGGGGATTGTTGTGCATGGGATGGATGCGCACGGGGGATGCTGTGCATGGGGGGTGGTTGTGCATGGAGGGTGTTATAGATGGGGAGGTGATGCACATGGGGGGTTGATGCACATGGAGGGGTTGATGCGCATGGGAGGGATGTTGCGCATGGAAAGGATGTTGTGCAACAAGGGGGTGATGCGCATGGGGGGTTGATGCGCATGGAGGGGTTGATGCGCATGGGGGGGTTGATGCGCATGGGGCGATGTTGCTCATGGGGGGATGGCATACGGGGGAATTTCACTCCTGCAACATGGCTATGCTTTTGCTAGCAATTAATAAATTAAATGTAATAATTTTTGATTTAAATTTAATAAGTAATATACAGCACAATCCTATTCACGTCTACATAGAAGTAAGTCCTATTGTATTCAGTGAGATTTACTCCCAGGGAAGTGTAGGATTGCAGCCATAGCGTAGGATTGACAACCCTAGATTGCAGCCAAGGGCAAAATCCAGAGTAACTATGGGGAGTCCTTGCTCTGGTGTAAGAACAACTTACTCTGGATTGCAATATGAATTTCCCATCGGTTTTCACTAGGTGGTGCAGTAACTCCCAAGTTACTCTGGATTTGGGGGGATAGTGTAGGATTGATAGCCATTAATTGTGATAATGTAGGATAATGTAGGATTGGCAGCCATAGACTGCAGCCATAATATAGGATTGCAGCCATAGTGTTTAAATTAACCACATGAAAACAACGCTGCGTATATTAATACAGCAACACTGTATATATTCATATATGTTTTATGCCCTACTTTTTTCCTAGGCGCCCTATGTGACCTCTTTTACGATTATGGCCACTCTGTGCCAAATCGCTATAGGTTTTTTGGCTCTAACTTTTAATAGGATAGAGATATTCCGGCGCAGTTTGTTTCATTGCGTTCAACACTAAATTCCACATCGATTGAGATATAACATGATGGTATTACTCAAAAGTAATTTTTTAAAGGGTCAGCCAGGGGTCGGGTCACCTGGGCGCGACCCGCACCCCCCAACAATGCCACCGTCAGTAACTCCCAATGCCAAGACACAGATGATAAAGGTGCCAATCCGGATAGGGTCAGTGATGTCCAACCAGTGATGTCCAATCCTATAAGGTTTGCGGTCACCTATGGCGAGGAAATGGGACCTGGGCGATCACGTCAACGTATGTGGACTTTGCGGTGTGTCGTCCCCCATCAAAACAAATGGCAAATGAACTCCCAGGTTGCTGGGAAGATTATTTGCAGGGAGTGTCCCATTCCTCCTGTTGGGTGCCAGGCCGGAGCAGCCAAGCATGATAAGTACCTAGCAACCCGACCCTCCTTTCCTCCCCTGTGCCTGGCAATACTGACCCCCCCCCCACCATTTGGCAGCGCATGTGCCCAGGCATGCCAGGGGTAAGCGGAGGAGGAGAAGATGAGACAACGCATTCTTTGGGCCGGATGGGGAATTCGGGCAAGTGCCGCTTCTCCCGACACCCTTAAGCAACAAGCTCATTATTCCCCATTGGTGAGCCGTGCCGGGGAAATGGGGTGGCAGCCCCGCATTGATGACAAGGGCGCGCAGGGTGGGTCCTCGCACAACGACGCCCTGCGCCAGGCCTCGGGCCAAGAGACATCCTGTTATTTTCGAAGCCGCAACGTCCTTCCCCCACCGGCAGCCGAGGTCAAGGGACGTGTCCAGTCCACCGGGAGGGGTCACGGCACGCTTGGCCCCCCTGAGCCAGCGTTTTCCTGTTTTGCTGACTCGCCACTTTGTCCTCCCACTGGAAAAATCCCAGTAAGGGGACTTAGAACTGGGATCCCTCTCTGGACACCTTTGGGTTTATACCAGAGATGTGTCACCAATGCACATCTTATGCGCTTCACACCCGAACCATCATCACAACCTCACTCGCTTGCTCCCACGCACACACTTCCCTCAACACACACATTCCTAACGGCTCATCCCCCACCTGACTTGGGCCATATTTGTTGACCCAGCGCTGGCCTGTCCTCCACTTATTGAAATGCCATGGCAATGTTTGTTATTCTCCAGGTTAAAGGCAGGCCAGGAGAGCCCTGACTATCCTACGACTGATCCTCAGTGGCGCAGCGCATGCATAGCGCTGAGGATCAGGGTCAGGAGGGGCCTGAGAGGTCATCTAGACCACCCTCCTACTGATTGTCCCACAACTGAACCTCATCGGTGCAGCACATGCAAAGCACCATTGTAAGGGACCTTAGAGATCTTCTAGTCCTTGATGGTCCTACAACTGAACCTCAGAGGCACAGCGCTTGCAAAGCACCATTGAGGGGGACCCTAGAGATCATCTAGTTCTCCCCCTGCTTGATGGTCCTATGACTGAACCTCAGAGGCGCACCGCTCACAAAGCACCATTGAGAGGGACCGTAGAGATCATCTAGTCCTCCTCCTCTTGATGGTCCTACGACTGAACCTCAGAGACGCTACGCTTGCAAAGTACCATTGAGGGGAACCTTAGAGATCATCTAGTCCTCCCCCTCTTGATGGTCCTACAACTGAACCTCAGAGGTGCAGCACACATTGGGAGGGCCCCTAGAGATCACCTAGTCCTCCCCCTCTTGATGGTCCTACGACTGAACCTCAGAAGCGCAGCACACGTTGGGAGGGACCCTAGAGATCATCTAGTCCTCCCCCTCTTGATGGTCCTATCTCTGAACCTCAGAGGCTCAGCACACATTGGGAGGGACCCTAGAGATCATCTAGTCCTTCCCCTCTTGATGGTCCTACAACTGAACCTCAGAGGTGCAGCACAGATTGGGAGGGACCCTAGAGATCATCTAGTCCTCCCTTGCTTGATCATCCTATGACAGAACCTCAGAGGTGCAGCACATGCAAAGCACCGCAGATCACAGTTGGGTACCCTAGAGGTCATCTAGACCTCCTCCTCCTTCTCAGCGCAGGGATCTATACTAGGCCTTCACATGCATTATCTCGGTGTAGTCTCAAACATCTGTAAATCATGTAAGGCTGCGATCCTGTGTACACAGTTGGTCACCATGTACACAGGTCACTAGTGGTCAAAGATTCATGTGAATTGCTGACACATCATCTCCCCGGTGCCTCTGTGGCTCTCTCGGGATGCTCCATCGTGAATGGGGGTTGATGCTCGGCACCAGGTAGGTCCATTCATGTGCACATGTGAAGCCCGCGGTGCTGTGTGGTCTGCATTTCCGACGGTGCACGCAAGAATGGACCCCGGGGCAAACCGGTCTTCTCCGTGTAATCGTTAACCCAATACCAAACACCCTTGAGACTCTCATCCATCAATAAACCGAAGGATTTATTGCAGGCAATGGCCACATTGTAGGGTTGTGTTGACATCTAAGGGCTGCATTAAAGGGTGCGTATAGAGCCCTATAGCCAAGGTGGCCAAGAACCCATCTATAACCACATCCTGTGCTCCTCAACACCCTACAGCCATTGAGAAGGATTGCCAACTGACCTCAGAAATCTCCCACTTGGGGGACGCATGTACCCCAGTGGTTCCCAACCGTTAGGACCACCGAGGCACAAAACATTGTGGACCACATGTAATAGTGGCTGCCTTTCTGGTGATCCAGGGGGAAGGGTCTCTCCCAAGCGAGTGTCCCCTACTGATCAGAGAAGGTCAAGTGACCATATGTCACAACCTCAGAAATGCAGGACCCTCTAAGAAAAATGTAGGACAAAACTATTACAGACAGACACCAGCATCCCAAACAAACTGGGGACACTCTCGACCCACACACACACCCCATATCATAGACTCACAAGGTGGCTCTCGAGACCAACCAGCTGACCTCTCATCAGTGCAAGTTCCTGTCCAGGACCAGTTCAACATCAGCCAGCCTCGCAGGGCTGTTGTACAGAATGCCATGAACAATGACATACAATTGGATGCTTCATATCAACCTATTACAAGACAGGGAGGCTGGTGCTCCTATACCTGGGAAGTATGTTCTGTCTGACTCTGTGGAACTTAATTTCACGTAGACCAGTATAGAACTGGACTGCAGTCCAGTATAGATCTGGTCTGTCATTCCCTTGATCTCTCACATGCACACCCATGTACTAAGGTATCTATAAATGATTTCCGTCTACTCTGGAATCTCCTGACCCCAGAAATACAAAGTACAAGGTCCCTTAGGTTGCAAATCCCAAAGGTGGACGGCGCATGATGTGCCCTTTTTGTGGTCCTACCAGCTGAGAGCATCTATAACAAGAGGACGTTTCCTTTTTCTATTACTTTAAAGGGTTGAAGTATATTTCTTAAAGGGTTATATTTAGTCCTGAGCAAAATATATAGGATCAATATATATAGGATCAATCTACATATAGGAGATATGTAGATTCTATATATATATATATATATACACATACACACACACACACACACACACCTACAGTATGTATGTATATATGTATGTGTGTGTGTGTGTATATATATATATATGTATACATATATCTGTAGATCCTATATATAGGAGATATATACTACATATATGTCTCTCTCTTTATATATAGAGAGAGAGACATATATGTAGTATATATCTCCTATATATAGGATCTACAGATATATGTATACATACCTACAGTGTATAGGATCTCGGATTATATTATAGATGGAGACGACGACAACACCATTAAATAAAACCTCTGAATATGCTTAAAGCATCATAACTATGACTGCAATCCTAAAGGCTCTTTCCTGGGAATAAGACCCATTCAACACAATGGGGCTTACTTTTGAGTCAGCCTGGTTAGGATTGTGCTCTTAAAGCATATTAGGTTAACTAAATTAATTTAATAAATTAAAGCAGCTTACAGTGCAATCCTATTTACTCAGAAGTAAGTTCCACTGACTTCAATGGGGCTTACTCCTATTACTCTTACTCTTATTATTAAGTGCAAAATTACTATTAATGTCATGATAGTTGATTGTTGATCTCCGGGGAGAAAAGCACACCATACCAGAGGTCTAAGTTCCCTGTCTTGTGTTGTCCTCACAACAACCCCTCGAGGTAGGCTAGGTGGAAAGGCGGAGCTGACCCTCTATGGTCCAGGGTAGGATTTGAACCCAGACCTCGGCGCTCCTCACTCCTCGCATCTATGATGTTTAACACGCTTAAACACTTACTCCGTGCTTTCTGCTTGATGTGCTGGATCAAGGCGGTGTAGTTGGTGTCCGAGAAGGGGATGTCCTCCACCGTCATGTTGTTCATGGCACGCAGGCGCATGTAGAGACCCTCCACGGCAAAGTAACAGGGCCGCTCGTCCTTCTTGTGGTCCCAGTAAAGGAGCATGGTGCGCCGGGTCCAGTTGAAGTGCTGGTTGAGGGAGGTGGCAAAGTTCCCCAGTTTGCCGTGGCTGGGCCCAGTACGAGTGGTCAAGGCATACTGGTGACCCTTGTTGTCAAAATCCACCGCCTCGGCCCCGGCTGTCACCAGGGGTAGCCCCCAGTGTTGGGTGAAGCGGGCCACGGGGGCCGAGGAGTAGATGCAGCCGGGTCCCAGGAACGCGGCCGGATCATGTTTCATCTTGATGTCCACGGCGGACAAGGGGGCCATGGAGTCCGAGCAGACCCCCTGATCGTCTTCGCTGGTGCCAAAAACAAGCTGGATGGTGTAGCCAGGAAGGAGTCCTGGTTGCGCATTGATTTTTTCGACGGCCAACCGGATGGCGGGACCCACCCGCGGCCATGCCCACGGATAGGTGGTGTTGCGGCCTGGCAAGACCACGCCAATGGTCAGGTTACCCCTGGCTAAGGTGGTGCCCAGCTGGGAGAGGGCCACCACCACAAGCCACCACATGGCCTTACTCCCCGCGCATGGCCAACGCGCATGGCCGACCCAGATCCGGGATTCTGGGTGGGCCACCCCTTGATGGTACCTAACCTTCATCGCCTGTCGCAAGCCCAAACGGCACCTCTGCCGTTCCTTGGTTTCAGGGCACACCCAACCTGTGGCACCCACCCACAATCTGGTCGGGTGCACCACACCTCTGTCCAACCTCTCTTAGGAGACCCCAACTCTTAGATGACCCCCAGCTTTTCCTCCAGCCCCCTGGCTTGCCAGGCTTGCCCAGCATGGACCCCAGACTCACCCATCCAGGCAATCTGGTGGCGCACTGGACCTCTGACCCCTTGCCCTACAGCGCTAACCTCTCCTGCCCCCTGGGTTCCCACTAACTTTGAGAGTTTTCTGGGTGTCTCAGCTTAGCCACCCAAGGGTGCATCCCCCACCCTGAGGTCTCCAACCTCCCCAAGTTCTCCAACCTCTGATCAACCAGTTGCCTGCCTGCCTTCCTTCCCAGAGCCCAGATGGTGCCGGAGTGGGTAAGGCAGCAGAGAGGAGGTTTATCTACACAGCTTGAACTGCTTTTCCTTCCCCTCATTCAATGACAAAAAGGCAGGGATCGGATACAAGGCGGCTTAACTCCTTCCTCCCCAGGGCTCTCCCACCTTCACCAGAAAATATCACTGGACCGAGAAAAGATCATGCACTTCTGGACTGCAGAATTATTTACAATATATATTAATTTTTTTAATTTATTCGTCTGTTTGTTTGCACGTCTGTCTGTCTGTTTGTTTGCACATCTGTCCGTTTGTTTGTTTGTTTGCATGTTTGTCGAGTCCCGAGTTTACAATATCAGCTTGATGGTGCTTACTGAGTGGTGACTTAATAATAAGTTGCCACTTAATATAATAAGTTGCCGCTTAATAAGCGGCGACAAACATTAATACAATATTATCTATGCCCGAAACTGTGTGTGTGTAAGTCTAACCATTTGTTTGTTTGGACATCTGTCTGTTTGTTTGTTTGCAGGTCTGTCCATTTGTTTGTTTGCATGTTTGTCGAGTCCCGAGTTTACAATATCAGCTTGACGGTGCTTAATAATTGGTGACAAATATTAATATAATATTATCTATGCCCGAAACTGTGTGTTTGTAAGTCTGACCATTTGTTTGTTTGCAGGTCTGTCCATTTGTTTGTTTGCATGTTTGTTGAGTCCCGAGTTTACAATATCAGCTTGATGGTGCTTAATAATTGGTGACAAATATTAATATAATATCTATCCCCTATACAGTGTGTTTGTCCATTTGTTTGTTTGCATGTCTGTCCATTTGTTTGTTTGTTTGCATGTCTGTCCATTTGTTTGTTTGTTTGCATGTTTGTCGAGTCCTGAGTTTACAATATCAGCTTGATGGAGCTTAATAAGTGGCGACAAATATTAATATAATAATATCTATGCCCGAAACTGTGTGTTTGTAAGTCTGTCCATTTGTTTGTTTGCATGTTTGTCCATTTGTTTGTTTGCATGTCTGTCCATTTGTTTGTTTGCATGTTTGTTGAGTTCCGAATTGAAAATGATCAGCTTGATGGGTAGATCTCCGTGCTTAATAAGTGGCGACAAAAAATAATATATTATCTATGCCTGAACCCGTTTGTAAGGGTGTCCGCGTATTCTGGCCCACATTCCAGGGTCAATCAAGCAGGCTGAGGAGAGGCAACTGTCAACATTCCAACTGTCAACATTCCAACTACCACTGAAAATATGGGATGGTGAGACACGCCGGAAAGGGGAAAACTGATGAAAGTTGTTATATTGTACCTTGCAAGGTAGCCAGGCTGCAATCCTAAGAGCACTTTCCTGGGAGTAAGACCCATTGAACTAAATGGAACTTACTCCTGAGTAGACACGAATAGGATTGCACTGTGGTTGCTTTATAAAGAGCTCAGTTTCTGCAGCTTGCAAGGTAGCTGCACAGGCTGCAATCCTAAGTACACTTTCCTGGGAGTAAGACCCACTGAACACAATGGGGCTCACTTCTGAGTAGACATGGATAGGATTGTGCCCTAAATCAGGTGACCGTATGGTATCCTTTTCCAGGACATGTCCTCTTCGGGGGAAAAAATCTTTATTGTCCTCCTTTTCCTTATGAGTAGGAAGCTTATAGCTTTCCTATAATATAAATAATAAATTCATATGTAATAGTTTTAAATCTAATAACAAGTAATATAGTGTTTATTAACCACATAAAACAATATATATGTTTTTACAGTTTTTATTTTGACGTGTCCTACATTTTTCTCGGGTGTCCTACATTTCGCAGAGGTCACCCTGTGCTAAGTGGTTTGCAAGGATGTGTAAAATATTTGAGCATCTTTTTCTGGTTATTACTAATAATAATTACTACTACTAATAATAATAAGTACTACTACTACGTTATAATTAGTTATAATTAGTTAAATAAGTTAGTTAAATAAATAATAGTAATAAATAAATACTAATAAATACTAATAAAATAAATAATAATAATAATAATAATAATAATAATAATAAAGTTATAATTAGTTAGATAAGTTAGTTAAATAAATTTTATTCTTTTTAAAGTCTGCTAAACCTAAGTGGGTCGTGATGGACTGTCATTTAAAAAAAGTGGGTCGTGGTGCAGAAAAGTTTGGGTCCCACTATAAGCAGATTCAACAGGTTATGGGTTGCAATATGTTATTAGAGAGCCAACATTGCCCCCTAGAGGCCTATAGCAGTTTTACATGGTAGAGTAAATTTAATAACATAGAGTAAACTTACAGCACCAACCATGTCTACTCAAAAGTAAGCCCCATTGGGTTCAATGGGTTTTACTCCCAGGAAAGTGTCTTTAGGATTGCAGCCATAGTGCATTTATTCCACGCATTTAAATTTATTCCATATAACACAAGTTTATTACATATAGGCTGCAATCCTAAACACACTTTCTTGGGAGTAAGTCCCATTGAAAACAATGGGGCTTTCTTTTGAGTAGACATGGTTAGGATTGTGCTCATAGTCAGCAATCCTATCAATACTTTCCTATTTAAATTTATTACTTTTAAACAGTGCAATCCTAAGCCTGTCTACTCAGAAGTAAGTCCTATTGTATTCAATGGGGCCCACTCCCAGGAAAGTGCATTTAGAGGATTGCAGCCATAGAGTGCAATCCTAACCATGTCTACTCAAAAGTAAGCCCTATTGTGTTCAATTGGTCTTACTCCCAAGAAAGTGTCTTCTGGATTGCAGCCATAGTGCATTTATTATACGTATTTAAATCTGTGCGTATATAAAAAATGTATTTATATGTATTTAAATCTATTACATATAGGCTGCAATCCTATCTCTACTTGCCTGGGTGTCCCGGCAACTATAATTATTTTATAATTATAATTATAATTATAATTATAAATTATAATGTAATGAATAAATATTTTATTAATTATTAATTAATCATTAATTATTATTAATTAATAAAATCTATCTATCTATATCTATATCTATCTATAAAAGAGAAAGTCACTGACTGACTTACTGACTCATCAACGCCCAGCCAAAACCCCTGGACCTGGAAGCATGGAATTCTGGGAGTTCCTTCTGTCACCTGAACTCCCACCAAGAACCATCTGGAGACATTTAACCCTTCAGGGGCTGAAAAGGGGGCCACGTGTTTCTGCCCTATACTTAACATGGGAGACTGAACCACATCCAGCCTATTTGGTGCTCAGACCCTGGCGCACTGGGGGGGATGTTGTTCGGAGGGAGGGTTTGCTCTGGGGAGGATGCTGCGCATGGATGTGTGTGTTGCGCATGGCAAGATGCGCATAGGGAGATGATGCGCATGGGGGTTGATGCACATTTAGGATGTTTCGCATGGGCGATGATGTGCATTCAGGGGAGTTGATGCGCAGGGAGGTTGATGTGCAGGGGGCTTGTTGAACATGGGGGTTTGATGAGCATGGGGGGATTGATGTACATGGGAGTTGATGAGCATGGGGAGCTGATGTGCATGGGGGATGATGTGCATTTGGGATATTTCACATGGGTGATGTGCATTCAGGATGTTGCGCATGGGATATGTTGTGCATGTGGGGATGTTTCGCATGGGCGATGATGTGCATTCAGGATGTTGCGCATGGGGTATGTTGTGCACGGGGGACTGATGCGCATGGGGATGAACATGGGAAATGTTGCGTATGGGGCATGTTGCGCATGGGGGGTTGATGCACATGGAGGGGTGGATGCACGGGGGGTTGGTTGAACATGGGGTGGATGCACATGGGGGGTTGATGTGCGTGGGGGATTGATGCGCAGTGGGGGGATGGCATACAGGGGAATTTTACTCCCACAACGCGGGTACGCTTTTTGCTAGTACTAATACAAAATGTTTATATAAAATATTTTTAATCCATTGTAAATGACTGGGGAAAAAATAATGACTTACAGATCAGATCAGCACATCCAGCGGCAGGGAGTTCCACAGGTTAATATTTTATCTTATCCATCTTCAGGCTCTCTACACCCTGTTTAAGCAGCTCTGGGAATGGAGTCATTAATTAATCTATTACTATTTAATTAATTAAAGATTTTTCATAATTAGTTTAAAATTTTTTTTCAGCTAGCAGAGGATGGTTTCGATCCATCGACCTCTGGGTTATGGGCCCAGCACGCTTCCGCTGCGCCACTCTGCTGCTTATGGCACAAAACGCATCACAGAGGCCTCATGAAGGTTCCATCCACTTAGGCGCATGCGCAGTAGGCACAATTATTTCCATCTACCTCTAGCTCCCCCTACCGGTCAAAAGGCGTTCCTTTTCGCGCATGCGCACTCAGATTGCAAATGTTTTTACGGCGCATGCATACTCACCAAATGTTCCCCTCACGCGGCGGCTCTCTCTGCGCATGCGCACTCAGCACACCAAACAACGCCCCGCCCCTCTACATTTTAGACCCGCCTTTCTCCTCATTGGTCAGGCGACCTCCTCCTCTTCTTTCCCATTGGCCAAGCTTTCCGCCGCTCTAAATGGCGGTTGGTGCTCCTAAGGAGGCGTGCGGTTGTAATGATAGGCGTGAGGTACAGCCAATGAGAATGCAGGAGCTGCGGGAAGGAGGCGGGGCGGTCTCACGGGATTGGTTGGAGTCTTTGAGGCGCTGAGAGAGCCAATAGGGAGGAAGCTTGCTGGCCTAGGGAGCCAATAGCGGTGGGGCTTGTTGAGGGGTGGTGAGCGGAGTGTAGCGGCGGGCGGGCGCGAGACAGACTGGGCGGTTCTTCTTTCTTCGCTCTTGGTGGCAGTTGCTGGAGCTTCTGGCCGAGGAGCGCCGGCCCTGGCTGAGGAACCATGAGGTGGGCGAGGGGGAGGGCCGTGGGAAGGGCCCGGCCCTGAGGTGGGGGGGGGTCTGTGGGGAGGGGGGGGTCTGTGGGGAGGGGGGGGTCTGTGGGGAGGGGGGCAGACAGTGAAGGAGGGGCCTAGAGAGGGGGAGGAGGGGGGGAGGATGCGGGGAGGGGGGGGAGGGCCCTGGGGCCAGGCCCTGGGGCCAGGCCCTGGGGCCAGGCCCTGGGGTGGGGGAGGCTAAAGTCATGCCCTGAGGTGGTGTGAGCTGGAGGGGATGGTCATGCCCTAGGGTGGGGGAGGGATCCTGGGGTGAGGAAGGAGAGGGGGAAGTGTCATTCCCTGGAGTGGGGGAAGGGAGGGTCATGCCCTGGGGAGGGGAAGGGGCCAGGCTATGGAGTGGGGGAGGGGTTCCTGGGGTGAGGGAGGAGAGGGGGAAGGGTCATGCCCTAGGGTGGGGGAAGGGAGGGTCATGCCCTGGGGAGGGGAAGGTCAGCCCTTGGGGTGGGGGAGGGGCCAGGCTATGGAGTGAGGGAGGGGTTCCTGGGGTGAGGGAGGAGAGGGGGAAGGGTCATGCCCTAGGGTGGGGGAAGGGAGGTTCAGGCCCTGAGGTGGGGTGTGGGGGAGGGAATGGGGGTGGGGTCAGGGATGGGGGTGGGGCCAGGCTATGAGGTGGGGGAAGGGGTCCTGGGGTGAGAGAGGAGAGCTGGAAGAGTCATGCCCTGGGAAGGGGAAGGTCAGCCCCTGGGTGGGGGAGGGGCCAGGCCATGAGGTGGGAGAGTGGGCTCTTGGGTTGGGGGGAGGCTCAGGACCTGTGGTGGGGGAGGGGGATGGTGAGTCCCTGAGGGGTGGGGTACAGGTGGGAATAGGGGGTCTTGAAGTGGGGGAGCAGCCAGGCCCTGAGTAGGAGAACAGGAAGGGGAAGACAGGTTAGAGGGGGCTCTTGGGGTGAGAGCCCCATCAGGGTCAGGCTGTGATGTGGAGAGTGGACAGGGAGGCAAAGTGAGGTGGGTGAGGTGTTGGAGAAGGTAGAACTTGGAATGGGCAAGGTACATGTCTTAGGGAGGGGATGACAGGTGGGATATTGGTCAAGTCTTGAGGGGGGACCAAGTTTTGGGGTGTTGGAGAAGCTAGTTCCTAGGGTGGGAGGGGGGAGACATGTGGGGATTAATTTGAGAAGGTGAGGGTAGGAAGGGCAACAGTCCAGGCCAAGAAGAACCCCTTTCCTTCAAGCTCTTTCTGCAGTTCCCTAAATTGTCTGACTGACTTGTATTCTCTGCATGGCTCTAACCATTGCTTTTCTTCTCTCTGTCTCTCAGGGGCGACAGAGGCCGTGGTCGTGGTGGGCGCTTTGGTGCTCGGGGAGGTCCTGGCAGCGGGTAATTACAAGCTTGTGCCGTTCCAAGGGCAGCCAGACCACAGGACTCCTTGGGCAGGCCTAGAGAGTCCAGTAAAGCTATCTGCCTTCCGGGCAAGACCAGTTCCCCTCCCTCCATTCAGAATGAAAATTGGGAAATATTAAAAAAAATTGGTCCTACTTTTCCATAGCAGGTCTTCTGCTCCCCTATAAAAGCTTGAAGCTTGTAAGGAGATCACTTTTCCCTATTGCTTTTACACCCTTTCTTGGTTGTGGGTCTATCCTAGCCTGCCTTGGAAGCCTCTTCTCACTGGGGTGTCTCCTTTACTTCAGCCGCACTATTTATAATTTCCTGACCTCCTCTCACCCGAGTTCCCTTCCAGCTGTGCTTGTCAGACCCTTATGGCAATGAGCTTGTGTTCACTTGCAGTTTGAGTTGAGTGCAGGGCCTGATCTTGCAAGTCCTGTCTTTGGACATAGAATCTTCTATACTGCATTTATATCATTGACATTGAATAAGGCATTATTCTTTCACTTGATTGACTAGAACAGGGGCCTCCAAAGTTTTTGGCAGCAGGGCCACATCATCTGACACTGTGTTGGGGGCCAGAATACTAATTTATATTTCAAATTATTTACATAGTTTACATAAAAAATGCCTTGGAGTGGATTACAAGGCTTACCCAGGGGCCAGATAGGAGTCCTGCCGGGGGCCATGTTGAGGCTTGCCGAAAACCCCTAGGCTGGGGTTTGGAGACCCCTGCACTAGAATATCTTGGGAAATCCAATGAGTGCACAGATAAAATTAAAATCTGAATCCTTCCTCTTTAACTGTGTTTCAGGTTTCGTCCGTTTGTGCCCCACATCCCTTTTGACTTCTATGTGGTAAGTAGACCTGTCAGGTTTCTTTCAGGGGTGGAGTGGGGTATATTCATGGTTTGGGACATATTGCCATCATCACATCCTGTGGCAGGGAGTTCCACAGACCTTGGTATGGCAGGAGCCATAGATGGCAGTGTATTTGGGGTGGGAGTGCCCAGCATTGGCTAAAACTGTGCACCCCTTTGGAAACAAAATAAATGCAACAACATTTGAAAGTGTAAGTAAAAAGGGAGTGGGGCAAAAGCAGATATAGATGTTTATATTGCAAACATTAGTCAAGCGTTCTCTTCCCACCTTCAGTGTGAGATGGCTTTCCCGCGGGTGAAGCCCGCCCCGGATGAGACCACCTTCAGCGAAGCTTTGTTGAAGAGGAACCAAGACCTTGCCCCAACCTCTGCTGAGCAGGTACATGTATATATAGATATAAATACCTATAGATTAGACCAGGGGTGTCCAAACCCCAGCACAGGGGCCAGATGCAGTAAATCTTAAAGCGCCCTGTGGCAAGACCCCTCTATCTGGCTTTGAGACCAGCCTCGTAATACTCTCCAATATATTATTATATGTATAATAAAATTTCTTCCATTTTAGGCTTCTATCTTGTCCTTGGTGACCAAGATCAATAACGTCATTGATAACTTGATTGTAGCACCAGGAACATTTGAAGTGGTGAGTATTTATTGTCATCTTCTCCCCCATTTGTTCTTTAATCCCATGCCCATCTCAAAAGTGGATGAGAGGGTGGCGACAGACACCCCCACCCCACCATTTGCTTGCCTGTCCTGACTTCGTGCTTCCTCCTTGCCAGCAAATCGAAGAGGTGCGCCAGGTGGGGTCCTACAAGAAGGGCACCATGATGACGGGGCACAACGTGGCCGACCTCGTCGTGATCCTGAAAATCTTGCCTACATGTAGGTTTCTACGTCCAGGCGGGGGGAGGGGTGTATGTGAGGCCTCCTCTGAGCTCTGCATGACAAATTTTGGCTTCCCCCCACAGTGGAAGCTGTTGCCGCCCTGGGGAACAAAGTGGTAGAGAGCCTCAGAACCCAGGATCCTGCTGAAGGTTAGCAGCGCCAGCATTCAAAGTTTGCTTTCCTCTCTCCCTTCTCATTCCTCCATATTGGGAATCTGAAATATTAAAGCAGAGACCGAGTGCTTAAGATATTCTGCTCCCAGTTCATAGGTACTGCCCTGGGTAACGGCTTCCTTCCCCCCCCCCCCCCATTTGCTTCCGCAGTCTTGACCATGCTGACCAACGATACCGGCTTTGAAATCAGCTCGGCTGACGCAACAGTGAAGATTCTCATCACCACAGTGCCCCCCAACCTCCGCAAGCTGGATCCAGAGCTGCACCGTAAGGGATGGGAGACATTGTGTTTTTGTGGAAGGTGGGGGGTGTTTTAGAGAACACCTAAACAGGTTTGGGGAGGGGACAGGAGGTTGGATGGGACTGTGAAGATGAGAGGAAGATTAAGACTCCAGTGACCCCAGTAACTCTAACCCAATACTGTCCCCTTTTTCTCTCCCCCCCCAGTTGATATCAAAGTGCTGCAGAGTGCCCTGGCAGCCATCCGACATGCCCGCTGGTTCGAGGAAAACGCCTCCCAGTCCACGTAAGTCTTTGTTTGGGACTCCCAAGGGTTGAGGGGCTCTATATACCGTGTTTAAAAGTGTTTGTCCCCATATTCTCCATTCTTTGTGGGGTGCACAGTGTTTGAGGCCAGAATTAAGGAGACCAAGGTAAGGGCAGAGATGGGATGGCTGCAAGGTCTGCTATTACCAACTTGCTTTGAATCTAGTGTTAGAGTCCTTTGATGAGCCCCACAACTCATAGGTAAGGCAGCTGGAAGAGGAGTTTGAGCAATGCCTGTCACAGCATCATGTGGCAAGGAGTTCCACAGGTTAATTACGAGTTTGTGTGAAGCGCCTTCCTTTTTGTTATCTTGAATTGTGTGAAGTGTCTTCCTTTCTGTTACCCTGAATTGATTGCCATTAGGTGAAATAGCTGCCCTCCCCATTCTAATAACAGAACTTAATTACTCCATTTTGTCCTTCGTCTTTCAGGGTGAAGGTCCTGATCCGTCTGCTGAAGGACCTCAGGATACGCTTCCCAGGCTTTGAACCCCTGACTCCCTGGATTCTGGACTTACTGGTATGTGGTTCAGGGCAGGGCTGAAGCATCGCTCCAGATGGCCTTGGTCAGCTCCCAGCATGGGTCTCAAATGGCTTGTTAGGCTAGCGGGGGGGGGGGGGGGTAGCTTGCAACTCCAACTCACAGCCTTGCTGAGCTTTGTGTTGAAAGTGGGTCTTCTTAGGATCTGAGAGCCGCATCCTTACTCCATCCCTCTTCCCCCAGGGGCACTACGCAGTGATGAACAACCCAACCCGGCAGCCCTTAGCTCTCAACGTTGCATACAGGTATGGTTTGAATGGGTGTTGCCCTGCAGAGGGACACTGGGCATCCTGGGAGGGGGGGGAGGCCTTTCCACCTTGAAAATAGAAGCTTGGACATTCAAACCATGGTTAAGTATGGGTGTAGATTGGAGGGCCAGAGAACCTGCCATGGCCAAGAGTCTGATGCCAGGTGCACATCATGCGCCTTATTCCTTCTGCAGGCGTTGCCTTCAGATCCTGGCCGCAGGGCTGTTCCTCCCCGGGTCGGTCGGAATCACCGATCCCTGCGAGAGCGGGAACTTCCGAGTCCACACGGTTATGACCCTGGAGCAGCAGGTAACCTCTGTGTGCCCTTCACCCTCTGGAGGGACATCTCTGTCTAACTACCGGCCCAAAGGGGACCTGGCTGTTTGGATTGTTGCTGCTCTGCTGACCTGTCTGCCCTCAACGGAAATAAGGCATCCCACACTTACTGTGGTCAGGTTCAGGACCGGAGCACTGTCCAAAAGTGAAAACTGTTGAAAAGTGAAACCCAATGTTGCTTCCGATGCTTCTTTAGCAAATTGCAAATAACCCTTTTATCTTTCAAATTCCTGCCTCCCCACAAAGATTTCTGCAAATGGATTCTTATTAACTCCTTTGGGAGAAGGATGATCTTCAAAGTGGGGGTCAGAACTCCCTTGGGAGGGGGGTCATGAAAAGCTGGGTGCAGCCATCTTGGAATCTGGCACTGGGCACCACTTCCAGCCATATCCATGTCCTTGGGGGCAGGGTCGTGGACAGATTGTCATTCTCAGAAGGGGGTCACAGGCTCGAATGCCACTGATCTACAACATGGAGAGGGCAATTTTGGCCTTTAGAACAGCAGAGGGAGGTTGAAAGAGCAGGACAAGTATTGAATGAATGAGTTCTGGGTATAATAGAGTGGATTGTCAGAAAACGAAGCAGGGGATACCTGTAGCTTTAAAGGTTGCCATGTTAATGATCTACCACTTCCCTCCCTTTCTCATCCAGGACATGGTTTGTTACACAGCTCAAACCCTTGTCCGCATTCTCTCCCACGGTGGCTACCGGAAGATCCTCGGACAGGAAGGAGATGCAAGCTGTGAGTAACCTGCAAGTGTGGGGAAGAACTGGGGTGGGGGAGAAGCTTCCTTGCACTGCAGGCTGCTGATTCTGCAATACAAGGACACATCCAGTTCCTATACCCTTCAGAGTTTTAAGTTATTATTTTGGAAGACTACTTGGGCTTATGGGGGGGGGGGGGGGGGAGGAGATCTCTTCTTCCAAGCTACCTGGTGGCAGGATGGAGCATCCTGCCCCATAAGCTTTACATCACATATATCTACCTGTTGCTCTGCAGACCTGGCCACTGAAATGTCTACTTGGGATGGGGTGATCGTGACTCCGTCGGAGAAGGCCTACGAGAAGCCCCCCGAGAAGAAGGAAGGGGAGGAGGAGGAAGAGAACCAGGAGGAGGCAGCTACGGGCGAGGAAGAGGAGAGCATGGAAACCCAGGAGTGATTCTCAAGGTAGGTTTCCTCACCTCTATCAGTGCAATCCTATTTATGTCTATTCAGAATTAAGTTCTATTTTCAATGAGGCTTATTACTCCCAGTAAACAGAGCCTATCTCTGTTCAAACATACTGGTTGACTGCAGCCCCTTGAAATCACCTCCAGGCTCTGTACCTCTATAGACAGAGGTGGTGCTGGGCACACCAGACAGCACCAGTACACAAGAGGGGGATACTGGGAAGCCAGTTAACCGTCTGCTTTTTCTGTTTTGCAGTCAAACGCCTCCCACTGGACAATTCCACCAACCACCGGCGTTTTGGTACCGGACCAAGCCAGTGACCTTGCATTGTCTCTAATGTGTTGTTGTGTTTTGTAGAGCTCTTGCCATTAAAATGGTTTTTGTTTTTCCCTTTTGAGAGTCAGTGTTGGTTTCTCTTGAGACTGACCCCCCCTTTTATGTTCTCTGCCTTCTCCTTCCCATAGTTTGCAACTATGTATTGCCTGACAAACAGAAAAGGTTGGGCAAGTAGCAGTGACATTTTATTGCACCAATAAGAGGCTCTCACTAACCCCCTCTTCATAACTAAACCCCTCAGGAGGAAAGCCCCACATCCAGGAGGAAACTGTCCCCCCTGTTGCTTTCTTCTGAGCCGAAGGGGGAAGCAATCCCTCTACATATCCGGGCTGCACAGTCCAAGTAGTGATTGCTCCCCTTCCAAGCCCTGTAAGAACAGTGCGGCCGCCAGAAACAGCACCTCGTTTTTCCCCATCCCTTCCTGGGGGGTGCTGCTCATTTGCTGGGGGAGCCCTGGGGGTAGCTGCCAGTCCCTTCCAACATGGCTTTCCTGCGGGCCGTTTCTTTGGTCACACTGTGGTTCAGTCTTCTCAGGCGCTCCTGTGGGGGGGGGGGGGGAGAGATTACACGTTTGTTAGTATCCACCTTTTTCTTGGGGAAAAGAAAAAATATAACAAAAATATTTTAAAATTTATTTTTTTAAAACAACACAACATCATAATAAATAAAAATAAAATAGGTTACAATCCTATCTGTATTTATTCCGCTGACTATAATGGGACTTACTACTAAGGAGACCTGGATAGGATTGGGCTCTACATTCTGTGCCAATCATTGTCTTGTTCAGAACTGGGCACTACCTCAAAACTTGGGGCAGAAGGTGCTGAAGACTTGGAAGCCACGGGCACAGTGTGCCTGCCGGGGGTTCGCCCCATTTATTCAAGTGCCCAACTTCTTCCTGCAGAAGTGGGGTTCCCCCAACCACAAATTTTGCAAGTCCTCCCCATCCAGGAATGCTCTGGGCAACGGCGCTGTCTGAATGGCGCAAAAAAGGGACATTAGGCAGATGGCAGTACTTCAGAGCACTCCTATCTTCTGGAGAAGGAGCACTAAGGGGTGAGCCCTACCATAGCAAGTCCCTCTGGCACCCAAGGGCTCCTCTGGCCTCAACCCGCTTCACCCACCTGCGCGTTCTGCAAGATGTTGTTCACCAGGACGACCCTACGGCGGGCATTGAGCAGCTTTTTCACATAGGGGTCCAGATCCAGCGCCACTTTCTGGTCCTCATTGATTCGGCAGAGCTCTGGGTAGGGGGAGCAAAAGAAAAACCCACCTTTTAAAACCATCCACTCCAATTCCAAATAGACTGGAGAACGGGGTTCCATGCAGGCCAAGTGGGGGCCTCCGAGGGGTTTGCTTACCTCTACTCTAGACCAGGGGTCTCCAAACACCAACCCGGAGGCCAGATGCGGCCCTCGAGGAGCCTCAGTGTGGCCCCTGGCAAGACCCCTCTATCCAGCCCTAGGGCAAGCCTTGCAATCCACTCCAATATATTCTTATATGTAAAGTTATGTAAATGAATTCAAATTTAAAATGTAAATTAGTTTTCTGAAATTTCTTCCTACTTTGCCTTGCCAGTCATGGGAGTAAACCCCACTGACCCCCCACCCTGGATCCCCCCCTCACACTGTGGCCACTAATACCTGTGGCCAGGCCATCTATGTGTTGCCGCAGCTCCACTTGACTCTTCCTTCCAGTGTGAAATTGGAGGCATGGAAGGGGGAAAGAGAAAGAAAAAACAACAATAAATAAGTAAATAAATAAAATTAATTATTTGATTAATAATTAATTATTTCACCAATTAATTATTATACCCAGCCTTTCCAATGCCCAAGGTGGCTTGCAAGTAAATACAATTCATTTATTAAATACAATTTATTGTATTTATGGTATATCCTGCATTTATCCCACACTAAGAGGTCATGCAGGAGTACACCAGGTGCAGCTTCACCCTCTTTGTAGGGACTCAGCCCTGCTTGTCCCAAAGGCTGCATTGCAGGCTGAGGTTCTGCAGGGAGGGGAGAGAGTGAAACTGTGCCTGCAGAACTCCTGTCTGTCACAGCTATTTTATCTGCTGCACCTGCAGAACTGCCTGTCAGGCAGCTAGCAGTGGAGAACAGGTGGGTCCCTTCAAGGAGGGGACTGGGTGCAGCTGCACCTGCCAAAGGCAGGAGTACACCAGGTGCAGCTCCACCCCTTCCCTCTGTGCAGGGGCTCAGCAGGCAGGCAGGCAGCAGGTGCAGCTTTAGGTGGGTCCCTGCAGGGAGGGGAGGGGCTGCACCTGCAGAAGTCCTGCCCTGCAGAAGGGAGTCCAGCATCTCAGGTGGAAGTTCAGCAGGTACAGCTCCAGGGTGAGCCTTGAAGGGGGAGAGGGTGGGGCTAGGAGGGAAGGGGGCAGGGCTAGGAGGAAAAGGGGAGGAGCTTAGTGAAGGGGAGGGGCTAGGAGGAAAAGGGGAGGGGCTTGGAGGAAAGTGGGTAGGGCTAGGAGGGAAGGATGAGAAGCTAGGAGGAGGGGAGGGGCTAGGAGGGAAGAAGGAGGGGCTAGAAGGAGAGGGGAGGGGCTAACAGGGAAGGAGGAGGGTCTAGGAGGAAAGGGGAGGGGCTAGGAGGGAAGAAGGAGGGGCTAGGAGGAGAGGGGAGGGGCTAACAGGGAAGGAGGAGGGGCTAGGAGGAAGGGAGGGGCTAGGAGGGAAGAAGGAGGGGCTAGAAGGAGAGGGGAGGGGCTAACAGGGAAAGAGGAGGGGCTTGGAGGGAGTGGGCGGGGCTATCGGAAAGAGGAGAGGCTATCAGGGAAAGAGGAGGGGCTAACAGGAAAGGGGAGGGGCTAGGAGGGAAGAAGGAGGGGCTAGAAGGAGAGGGGAGGGCTAACAGGGAAGGAGGAGGGGCTTGGAGGGTAGTGGGCGGGGCTATCAGGGAAAGAGGAGGGGCTAAGAGGGCAGGGGAGAGGCGAGGGGGAGGAGAAGTGGGCGTGGCCATAGGGAGGGGCGTGGCTAGGAGGGAGCTGTTCCTGGTGGCCAGGGGGGTGCGGAGGCCCACCTGACTGCGTGTACGTGGGAGTCCAGCTGCCGGACAGCCGGGCGCAGGAACTGTAGCAGCCCCTCCGCGAAGAGCTCTCTGGCCGGGGGGGCCGCAGGGCTGGCGGGGCCCGACAAGGCCGGAGCAGCCATCGCCTCCCTCAGTGACTGACCGACGCAAGGAATGCCGGGAGGACGGTCGGGCGCGGAGCATCACGGGAAGATCACCACGGGGCGGAGACGCTTTGAAGCCACGCCCCCAGCCTCAGCTCGCAGCCTATCAGAACACGGGAAGGGATTGATTGACAGAGAACGCCTTGGTGGGCTGTGATTGGACGCTCCGGGAAGGAGGGCGGGACCTGTTGTCATGGTGACACCTCCCCTCCAAGGGGAAGCAGTGCGCATGCGCAGAGTCACCCTGAGGGTGCAAGAGGTGCATATTCAGTATATAATGTATATAAACGGCAGGTGTATACATACATACATGTATGTATATGTATGTATGTGTATATGTATATGTATACGTATATATGTGTATATATATATAATATGGAATATATATATAAATATAGATTTAAATGTATATATGTAAATGTATGTAATATAGATACACGCGTGTACATACATGTACATACACATACATACATACACATGTATGCACACGTTCTATGAGTGTCCGTGCACATATATGCTCACCTACACATGTACACGCACACATCAGTGTGTGCACACACATGTATGTATGCTCTCATATATACCTACAGGTCTGACTCATACATGTGGGTATGTGTTTAATTATATACACGCGTGTCTGAAGATGCGTGTTCACATGTATGTGCACCAGTGCTGGGATTCAAAGAAACTAAGAACCTGCATGTAAGTCTAGGTAGGCCAGTGAGCATTCTGTGTGTGCTCACCTGTATAGACTTACGTGCAGACACATGGCTATGTCCATACACGCATGTATCATCTTGCAGACAAGACACGCGTGTCTCCAGTGTAGGCGTGTGTTGGGGGCTCACCCGTCCCTGCCCCTTTTCCCTCCAGGCCGGCTGTGCATGCAAAGGTCTTGACAGGCACCCTCTGGAGAGAGGCTCCCTGGGGTGCTCTTCCACTTGGGTGCTGTCCCTCCGCACCTTGGCTCTGGGGTGGGTGCCCAGGAAGAGTCCTGGGGTGCCCTTCACTCCCTGGCTCACCTCTGGGGTGAGGATCCTGGGGGTGCCCTCTCAACCCAGAGGCTCTCAGGGGAGGGTGCTCCATCCACAGGGGGAGGGTGCCTGGGTGCCCCCTCCACACCTTGCCTTAACCTTCCCTCAAGGTGGAGTTAACCACCTGTGGGTGGCTACCTGTGGAATAACCGCCTACTACACAGATAGTTAACACCTGTGGTGCAATTAACTACCTGTGGTTACCTGTGAGTAATTCAGGGTGGCTACCTGTGAGTAATTCCTACAACACGGCTATGGATACCTGTGACATTAACAACCTGTGGGTGGCTGGCCATAGAAGTAACACCTACCATACAGTAGGGTGGCTACGGCTACTTGCGGGATTAACACCTATGGTGGAATTAACTACCTGTCTGTCACCACCTGTGGAATTAATACCTCCCACACTGTCGGCCGGCTATGGCTACCTGTGGAATTAATACCTATCACAGAGTAGGCATCTATGGCTACCTAAGGCATTAACACCTGTGGAATTAACCATATAGTTAAGCGCTGGTGGCCAAAGGGGAACTCTGGCCACTTATAGGGTCAGATGGGGCTGCCCCCATACAGCGCTTGAATAGGAACTGCCAAAGATTTGAGGAGGGATATAGATTTATATATATACATATATATATTTTATTATTTGGCATCTCATTGAAGTTTAAAGCATAAAGAATAGATCCAAACCAGACGCTTAAGCCATAGGATTCCATACTTTGGGGTTCCGGTGATGGCAACGTCATCCATCTTTAGGGTGCCGTCTTTGGGGTGCCTGTAATGGCAATGTCATCCGTCTTTGGGGTGCTGTCTTCGGGGTGCCCGTGATGGCAACGTCATCAGTCTTTGGGGTGCTGTCTTCGGGGTGCCGATGATGGCAACGTCATCCGCAGTCAGTTATCAAAATGGGTTGTCAAAGCCCTTCTTAAAGAGTTCTGGTCTCGGATCGGGAACCCCAGAAGGCAGATGGAGACCCCCCCAAAACCACCCTCCCAAAACCATCACCCTATTTTCATATCTGTGGGGTTCAGAGTCTTGTTCCCAGTTCAGATCACGCCTGTCGGATTCATCGTCTCCAGCGCATGGGATCCGGGTGGGTTTAGTTGATGGGTGCCGGGTCGGCCAAGGGCATGGTGTGGAGAACCTCATCCAGGAGCTGCAGGGCCCGGTGCAAGTGGACCTCGATCCAACATGGGGTGTGCTTGATGCTCTGGCGTGGGTAGTCCGGACCCCAACCTTTGACAAAGCTGAGCCTCAAGATGCAGAGGCGCCGGAGGTCATCCACGCCGATGCCGGCCGCAGCAGAGAGACCTGGACGCAAAGAAAAAGCATGGAAGGGACACCAAATTGTGACCCGTCATTAAATCCTAACACTTGTTTTCACATGGAGCATGTGAGGTTAAGGGTGTATCTGAGCATATGCAGAGTGCTTTGTCCTTCTAGGACTTCTCGTTAGGCACATCGGACACCATATGTGATCCTTACCGACGGCTGGCGCAATGCCTCCCACTGAGCCCGGCCCAGGGATGTTCCCAGACACGGCTGCTGCTTGTGCCGCGGCCGCAGCCTGTGCCGTGGCGGCCTGTTGGTGCATCTGGCGGTGACATTGGCGCAAGTCAAACACCTGGAAAGCAAGACAGACGGGAAGAAGGACACAGCAGCCTCTCCAAACCCAGCCTGTGGATCACAAACATGGTCCCAAGTGCAAGGTATCCTGGGATGTTTGCGTCCCCCCACCCCGAAATTCTCATTCATACCTTGATGTACGCACCGGGGTAGATCTTATGCACAGCGTCCCCCGGAGCGCGTCCGGCTTCTCGGTCCAGGTAGTAGCTCTGTACGAAGACAGCGTGGTCACTCAGGCACCGCATCCACACGTCGCCCTCGCCACGGCACTGGAGCTGGACCCCTTTGCCAATGTGCAATCTGGAAAACGGAAAAGCCGGCTCATGGCCAGGGCCTGACCCTGAAATGGGGCACTGCACTGGGTGGAATCTCCCCCCACTCCCAATTAGGAATCTCGCCCCACTCCCACGCCCCACTCCCATTCAGGTCTCCTGGAGTTCCCTTCCAAAGTCATCCAGTGGCTTTCAAGATTCCTGGTCTTCAATGGCGACCCACCGGGGTCCTTAAATCTCTTCTTGGAAACTTGAAGTTAAAATGATTTCAAACCAGTTTGAAAAAAACCCCAGTCTGAAACAATTAAACCAGTTTGAAAACAAACCAGTTTGAAAACAATTAAACCAGTTTGAAAATACCCCAGTCTGAAACAATTAAACCAGTTTGAAAATGATTAAACCAGTTTGAAAACAATTAAACCAATTTGAAACAATTAAACCAGTTTGAAAAAACCCCAGTCTGAAACAATTAAACCAGTTTGAAAATACCCCAGTCTGATACAATTAAACCAGTTTGAAAACGATTAAACCAGTTTGAAAACGATTAAACCAGTTTGAAACAATTAAACCAGTTTGAAACAACCCCAGTCTGAAACAATTAAACCAGTTTGGAAATACCCCAGTCTGAAACAATTAAACCAGTTTGAAAACAGTTAAACCAGTTTGAAATAAACCTGTTTGAAATAATTTAAACCCATTTGAAACAATTAAACCCGTGTGAAACAACTGTGTCTGAAACATTAAACCAGCTTGAAACAAACCAGTTTGAAACAGTTAAACTAGTTCGAAACAAACCAATCTGAAACAATTAAACCAGTCTGAAACAACCAAACCAGTTTGAAATAAACCAGTTTGAAACAAACCAGTTTGAAATAAACGAGTTTGAAACAAACCAGTGTGAAACAATTAAACCAGTTTGAAACATTTCAACCAGTTTGAAACATCAAACCTCTGAAACAATTAAACCCATTTGAAACATTAAACCCGTTTGAAAGAAACCAGTTGAAACATGAAACTACTTTAAACCAATTAAACCAGTTTGAAACTGATTTGGAAATTCCAGTTTCCCTCCAACAACAGTCGAAACCGTGATGTGCGTGTATAACCGCGGTCTCTGTCCTCACCGGGCACGCTCGCTGGCGTCAGTGCGGTGGACGTTGGAGAGCTGCCCCAGGCAGAAACGGTCACCGCCAGAGGGGTCCACGTAACCGTCCACGGTGACCACGGGGCAGTTGGAGGGTACCTTGAAGATCTCGCCCACCTGAACATCCATCTCGAAGTAGGCAATGGAACACCAGAATTCGGGGCCTGTGGGATTGGGGGTAAGGGGTTAACACCCAGGTGGTGGTGGTGGTGGTGGTGGTGGTGGTGGAGGGCCAGTAATGGTTATGGTAGCACTTACCAGGGTGGCTGGAGACTGGTTGATGATAGGCAGGCGTGGTGTGGTGTGCAGGCCCTGAAATCAAGACATAAGATCAGAGGGTCTTCTGAAATGGGGTGACCAAAGGTGTCCAAAATGGGGTGACCAGAAATGGGGTGATCAGAGGGTCTGAAATGGAGTGACCAAAATGGGGTGATCAGAGGATCTGAAATGGGGTGACCAGAAGGGTGTGGAGTGATCAGAAATGGGATGATCAGAGGATCTGAAGCGGAGTGACAAAAATGGGGTGATCCGAGGGTCAGAAACAGGGTGTCAAAAATGGGGTGAACAGAGGATCTGAAATGGGGTGTCCAAAAATGGGGTGATCAGAGGGTGTGAAATGGGGTGTCCAAAAATGGGGGGATCAGAGGGTGTGAAATGGGGTGTCCAAAAATGGGGGGATCAGAGGGTCTGAAACAGGGTGACCAGAAGGGTTTGAAATAGGGTGACCAAAAATTGGGTGATCAGAGGGTCTGAAATGGGGTGACCAGAAGGGTGTGAAGTGGAGTGATCAGAAATGGGGTGATCAGAGGATCTGAAATGGGGTGTCTAAAAATGGGGTGTCTAAAAATGGGGTGATCTGGGGGTCTGAAATGGGGTGTCCAAAAATGGGGGGATCAGAGGGTCTGAAATGGGGTGTCCAAAAATGGGGTAACCTGAGTGTCTGAAATGGGGTGTCTAAAAATGGGGTGATCTGAGGGTCTGAAACGGGGTGTCCCAAAATGGGGTGATCAGAGGGTATGAAATGGGGTGTCCAAAAATGGGGGATCAGAGGGTCTGAAACAGGGTGGCCAGCACCCCTGACTGTGACTCAGCCCAGCATCCCCCTCCCATCCTTGCACCCCCTCCTTCACCATCGATGTCCCCTTCCTCCCTTGGCCAGACATACAGTAATGATTTGGGTGATGGAGCGAAGGTGGAAGGTGAGTCCGTCCGTTTGTCTGCTGTTGCTGGGGTGGGGGTGTGGATTGCTGACCCCGTCCTCCAGAACCGTAACCTGGCGCACTGCTGGTCCCGCTCCACCCTGTCGCCGAGTCTTGCGAACACCCAGGAAGAAAAACAGGAAAGAGTCATGAACGGGAAGACGCCCTCCCTGCCAGGTAGGCCAGAGAATCCAAAGAGCAAACTATAACATCCGACTATTGGATCAGTGACTGCTTTTAATTCCAATACCGGATAATTGAGCTTGTAGGAATATTTAATGTCCAGGTTTAGGGAGAGGGGGTGTAGGTTTCTTGAACTATAGGGAGACTATACTATATTGTACAAACAAACAGACAAACATGCCTATAGACAGATTCAAAGTGGGGATCCCCCCATGATACTTACTCTTATAGGGTAATTTTGGGTTGCAGCTGTTTTGCTGAGCCTCTGGAGGAGTTGGGGAAGGGGCCACAGGGCGTGACGCCATCTGGAGAAGCCCCTCACCACGCAAGAGAGGGAGGAGGGGACCCCCAGGAGGCCCTGATATAGGGGGAAGAAAAGGTCAATGATATAGATGCTGGGGGGACGGTTTGTGCACCCCTCCCCAGGGTGACCCTCATCTTCCTCACCTGGGGAAGACAAGGGCAGCGCAGGATAGAGGCTGACGGAACGGTGTGGGGGTTCGGGGAGCGGCTGCGGAGACAAGGGTTGGAAGGGCTCTTCTTGAGGGGGGCCAACCTTGAGCACCGGGTGGTCGGTTGGAGGCACCCCCTGACCCTCCATCTGTGTACAATCCGGAATAAATTCCTCTTTCACCAGCCGACCGGGGGGCGCTAGAGGGAGAGCACAGAAATCGGACACTGTTGAGGTTGAAAGACCCCCACAGAGCAGGATTGGAGCCCCTCTAAATAGGGTTGCCATAATTCTCCTCCACAAAATCTGGAAACTTATATGGGAACACAATCCCCCAAACACCGGGACAGTCCAGGTTTTCCCGGAGGTATGGAAACCCTACCTCTAAGCCCAGGGATCCCGTTCTCCGACATGCGCCACACGTGAATGTGCAATGCCCCTACCTTGGCCGCCGATACCCTTAAACCCAGATCCGTTTCTCACCTGTGTTCTGGATATTGAGTCCTAGAGGAAAAAAAGAAGCATGAAATTTGGGGTGATGATGCCCATGGAGAGAATGTTGTGCATGGATGTTGCGCATGGGGATATGTTGTGCATGGGGAGAAAGTTGCGCATGGGGATATGTTGCGCATGGGGAGAAAGTTGCGCATGGGGAGAATATTGTGCATGGGGATATGTTGTGCATGGGGAGAATATTTTGTATGGGGATATGTTGCGCATGGGGAGAAAGTTGCGCATGGGGGGATTGCGCATGGGGAGAATGTTGCACATTGGGAGAATGTTGCTCATGGGGAGAATATTGCACATGGGGATATGTTGTGCATGGGGAGAATATTGTATATGGGGATATCTTGCGCATGGGGAGAATTTTGCTCATGGGGAGAATGTTGTACATGGGAAGAATGTTGCGCATGGGGATATGTTGCGCATGGGGATATGTTGCGCATGGGGATATGTTGCGCATGGGGAGAATGTTGCACGTGGAGATATGTTGTGCATGGGGATATGTTGTGCATGGATGTTCCACATGGGGATATATTGTGCATGGGGATACGTTGCGCATGGGGATAATGTTGCGCATGGGGATATGTTGTACACTGGGAGAAAGTTGTGCATAAGGATACGTTGCGCATGGCAGGTGATGTGCAATGACGAGTTTGAGTAATGGGGGTATTCTGCAATGGGGGGACAGCATAAGGGGAGTATTTTACTCCTGCAATGCAGGTACATTTTGCTAGTACATAATAATCTTTGCTCAGGTTTAATGCATAATAATCTTATTATGCACTAATTTAATATTTAATATTAAATTTAATACATACTGATCTTCGCTCAGGTTTAATGCCTGATAAGCTTAACACATACTGATTTGCTATTTAATATTACTATTAGTACTATTTAATATTAATTATTAATATTACTATTTAATATTATTATTATTAATATTATTATTAATATTAATATTTAATATTAGCGGACGGACTAATGGAGTCTGGCTCCCACTCACCGATGCCGGGAGACACGACCCGCTCGTAATGGTAGGGGTTGACGCAGACGCTGTCGTACTTGAGGTCAAAGGCGAACTGGCAGAACTTGATGTGTTTCAGTTCGTTCTTGTGCAAGTCGGGCCAGCGCCAGAGCCGGGCGTAGATCACGTGCGGGAAGCCTTTGCGTCCCGCCACCTGCAAGAGGACGGAATTCGGGGCTGAATCTCTGGTTTTCTTTATTAACTTAAAAAAAAAAAATCAAGTTTCTAGTCCTCAGCACCACACAAGACAGATGGAACTTTTTGGTTTAATAACTATTAATTAATTATTAATAACCATTAATATCATAATTTTCTTCCAAGATGGAACTGGTGACATACCTGGGGTGGGGAAGAGGGGCAAATTTGGTGCTTCCCAAGAGAGGACCCCACTGGCAGACCCCACTGATTGAGCAAGGATGACCCACCACTTGCCTTTAAACCAGAGATGGCAAGAGCCTAACTGCCATGCTGTCGAGCCATGCGCTCTGTGCATCTGTGTATGTAGAGTCATGCGCTCTGTATGTGTGCGAGTATGTAGAGCCACACGCTCTATCTCTCTCTGTGTAGAGCCATGTGCACATGGAGAACCATGTGCTTCCTTTCTCTGTGTAGCACCATGTGCTCTGTGTATGTGAGTGTGTTTGTGCGTACAGCCATGTGCTCTATGTGTGTGTATGTAGAGCTATGAGCTCTGTATGTGTGGAGAGTCGTGTTCTCTGTATGTCTGTGTGTAGAGCCATGTGCTTCTCCTCTCTGTGTGTAGAACCATGTGCTCTGTATGCATGTTTGTGTATAGCCATTCTCTCTCTCTCTGTGTGTGTGTATGTAGAGCCATGTGGTCTGTATGTGTGTGTTGAACCATGCATTCATTATATGTCTGTACATAGAGCCATAGGCCCTGTGTGTGTGTAAAGCCAATGCCATGCTCTGTGTATGTGTGTGTGTGTGTGTGTGTGTGTGTGTGTGTGTAGAGCCATGAATGTAGAGCCATGCACTCTGTATGCACATATGCATGAGTCGAGCCAATGCCATGCTGTGTGTGTATAGAGCCATGTATGCAGAACCATGCACTCTGTATGTATGCGTGTGTGTGTAGAGCCAATGCCATTCTGTGTGTGTAGAGTCATGTATGCAGAACCATGCACTCTGTATGTATGTATGTATGTATGTATGTATGTATGTATGTGTGCGTTTGTATGTGTGTGTAGAGCCAATGCCATGCTGTGTGTGTGTGTGCAGAGCCATGTATGTAGAGCCATACGCTCTGTATGTATGTATACATGTGTGTTTAGAGCCAATGCCATGCTGTGTGTTTGTACAGCCATGTAAGTAGAACCATGCACTCTGTATGTATGTATGTGTATGTGTGTGTGTGTGTGTGTGTGTGTAGAGCCAATGCCATGCTGTATGTGTGTGCAGAGCCATGTATGTAGAGCCATGCGTTCTGTATGTATGTATGTATTTGTGTGTTTAGAGCCAGCGCCATGCTGTGTGTGTGTGTGTACAGCCATGTATGTAGAACCATGCACTCTCTATCTATGTATGTATGCGTGTGTGTAGAGCCAATGCCATGCTGTGTGTGTGTGTGTGTGCAGAGCCATGTGCGCTTTATGTGTGAGTGTGTATGCAGAGCCTTGCTCGCTGTCTGTCTGTCTGTCTGTCTGTCTGTCTGTCTGTCTCCGTCTCCCACATTTCCCCCCTAGAGCGAGGGATTCAATCCCTTTGACCCCTGGGTGCAGGAGGTCAGATCCGCTGCCCCCCCGTCCATCCTCTCCTCCTCTGGCTAGTGGGAGATACTGGGGTTGGGGGGGGGGGAGATGCACATTGGTGGCACTCTGATTTTTTCCCCCTGCGGCTTCTGGCTGCCTCTGAATCCAGACATAACAAGCCCCCCCTCCTCCTCGTGGCTCTGAGAACCAGACAGTGACTCATCCTCATGGCAGGCGTGGGGGGGGGGGGGGAGAAATGTGCGCCTGTGAGAAAAATAAGAAAGATTAGTGTGGGGAGAGACGAGGCAGGAAAATCTCCCACTGACCTCAAAGGACGGGCATCCGTGACCCCAAATCCTAAACCGTCAACAGAAAACAGGCCATGAATGTGATCCCCCCCACAAGTCAAAGGACAGATGGGTTAGCTTAACCCAAAAATAATCTGATTATTATTTACCCCATTTACCCCACTTTATTTACCACTTACCCCGATAAACCTATCTCGGGGTACGGGATGCGGAAGGGGGTACAGGAGAGAAGGATCCGGGAAAGAAAGAACAGATCAGGTGACCCTAGAGTTGGAAACCTGGAATTATTGCCAACCCCCCCAAGAAACACAAAGGGGAACAGGAAAGTGGGTCAGAATTCAGGTCAAGCCATTTAATCATTGATTAAAGTGAAGCTTTTATGGGCTAGAAACGGGGCCTGGATAAGGAGGATAATCAGAAATAATAATTTATTTTCTTTCAATCAATCAATCAATCAATCAATCAATCAATCAATCAATCAATCAATCAATCAATCAATCAGTCAAATAAATTTATATACCACTTTGCAATTAGAAGTTCACAAAGTTGTTTATAGAGAAAATGAAATACACTAATCAATCGTCAGCCACTCTGTCTGTCTGTCTGTCTGTCTGTCTGTCTGTCTGTCTGTCTCCCTGCCTGCCTTTCAATCAATCAATCAATCAATCAATCAATCAATCAATCAAATTTGTATTTCAATTTTCAATAATAAGTTCACAAAGCAGTTTACAAAGAAAATGAAATACAGGAATCAATGATCAGTCAGTCACTCTGTCTGTCCATGTGTCTGTCTGTCTGTCTCCTTGCCTTCCTGCCTTTCAATCAATCAATCAATCAATCAATCAAATTTATATACCACTTTTCAATAATAAGTTCACAAAGTAGTTTACAGAGAAAATGAAATACAGGAATCAATGATCAGTCAGTCACTCTGTCTGTCCATGTGTCTGTCTGTCTGTCTCCTTGCCTTCCTGCCTTTCAATCAATCAATCAATCAATCAATCAATCAATCAATCAATCAATCAATCAAATTTATATACCACTTTTCAATAATAAGTTCACAAAGTAGTTTACAGAGAAAATGAAATACAGGAATCAATGATCAGTCAGTCACTCTGTCTGTCCATATGTCTGTCTCCTTGCCTTCCTGCCTTTCAATCAATCAATCAATCAATCAATCAATCAATCAATCAATCAATCAATCAATCAATCAAATTTATATACCACTTTTCAATAATAAGTTCACAAAACAGTTTACAGAAAAAATGAAATACAGGAATCAATAGTCTGTCTGTCGGTCTGTCTGTCTGTCTGTCTGTCTGTCTGATTTTTCATTCTTTCATTCTTTCTTTCGTTCCTTCATTCTTTTGTTCTTTCGTTCTTTGATTTATGAAGACGGGAGATGGTCAGAGCAGGCTTAGTAGGAAAGTAGGCACAAGCCTAACCAACACAGGTCGGTGCAACTCACCTGTCTTTCCACACCTATGGTAGGGCGGGGAGGCCGGTGCATATCTGAGCACTGACCTAACCCATCCGCTTTTGTGGGGGTGCACTTTGGTGACACCCCTAAGACGGCACAGGACTTGCGTAGGTACTTATGCCAGCCTAAATGTGGGGGGGGGGGGTGTTTTAGGATCGCAGGCTCCGTTTCCCATACGTAAGAATGAATACCTCTATATCAGCCAGTGGCGTCGCTGATGATCACGTAGCCCAGTGCAAAACTCATAATGTTGCCTTGGAAGTGAAAATTGGGGGGGCCCCATGGGGGGCCTTCAACCCCCAGTAGCTCACCACCCGTTTGTTGCACTCCCCCAACTAGTGGCATAGCTAAGGCACCTCCTCCAAACAACAAAATCAAATTTTATTAAGTAAATAAATGCTTTATTATTTATTAAGTATTAATAATACATTATTAAGTATGCTCCTTATTGGTTACGGACACTGTGCTGGGAGAAAGAGGGATGGTTATTCTCCCCCTGCTAAATATAAAAAGGGGCACCACTTAGAAGTGCCGCTAACCAGTTAGCGAGGGTAACTATTATATAGAAATATATATTATATATTACATAATCAATATATATTGATTATAAGTATAGGGTGCACATTAGATTTGATGGCACACTAGATTGTGGTGTACTGATTATAAGTATAGGGTGCACATTAGATTCAGTGCGTATCAGATTGTGGCATATTGATTATAAGTATAGGGTGCACATTATATTTGATGGCACACTACTTTGTGGTGTACTGATTATAAGTATAGGGTGCACATTAGATTCAGTGCGTATTAGATTGTGGCATATTGATTATAAGTATAGGGTGCACATTATATTTGATGGCACGTTAGAGTGGTATATTGATTATAAGTATAGGGTGCACATTATATTTGATGGCACGTTAGAGTGGTATATTGATTATAAGTATAGGGTGCACATTATATTTGATGGCACATTAGAGTGGTATATTGATTATAAGTATAGGGTGCACATTATATTTGATGGCACACTACATTGTGGTGTACTGATTATAAGTATAGGGTGCATATTAGATTCAATGCGCATTAGATTGTGATATATTGATTATAAGTATAGGGTGCATATTAGATTCAATGCGCATTAGACTGTGATATATTGATTATAAGTATAGGGTGCACATTAGATTCAATGCGTATTAGATTGTGATATATTGATTATAAGTATAGGGTGCACATTAGATTCAATGCGTATTAGATTGTGATATATTGATTATAAGTATAGGGTGCACATTATATTCAATGCGTATTAGATTGTGATATATTGATTATAAGTATAGGGTGCACATTAGATTCAATGCGTATTAGATTGTGATATATTGATTATAAGTATAGGGTGCACATTATATTTGATGGCACACTAGATTGTGGTGTACTGATTATAAGTATAGGGTGCATATTAGATTCAATGCGCATTAGATTGTGATATATTGATTATAAGTATAGGGTGCACATTAGATTCAATGCGTATTAGATTGTGATATATTGATTATAAGTATAGGGTGCATATTAGATTCAGTGAGTATTAGATCGTGATATATTGATTATAAGTATAGGGTGCACATTAGATTCAATGCGTATTAGATTGTGATATATTGATTATAAATATAGGGTGCACATTAGATTCGATGGCACATTAGATTCAAGTAAATAAGTCCCCTATTTACCTATATATCCTGGAAAACTTTGGAGGATGCATTCACATACTGGCAAGTTGATTCACATACTGGCAAGGACGGGGGTTCCCGTCCTAGTTTTGGGGAAGGGAATTATGGCAACCATACCCCGATTTTGCCCCCTATAGGGTACTGCCTGGTATAGAAGGGGATGCCAATGTGAAAGGATGGCCTAGTAGGTAGGCATGCTCTTCCGTCCCCCAGAAAAACCTTATAGGTGTCTCTAATTACCTGCAAGCGGCCATCAAGTGTGCGCTGAATGGTGACGCATTTACTGGGGTGCGCACCGTTTGTGGTGATGGCGGTGATGAGCGAGTCCAGCTCGTCCTTCTTCTCCTTCAGCTTCTTGACCAGGCTCTCGATGGCGCGTTTGGAGAAGGACTCGTTCTCCCCGCCTTGCCGGTGGCACATCAGGCTGTGGACGATGCTCAGGCAGGCGTCGCTACTGCTGGGTTGATTCAGGGACATGGCGAGATCAGTGCGTCCCTGTCAAAGACACGCGGTCATCGGAAGGCTGCCAAACAGAGCCATGCGCTTGCGCCACCGACGGCGGCGTCGGGCCCTGACTGGCAGCTGCTGAACCGTCCTACCTGCCAAGGATCAAACCTCGCACCGGGTGGTGCTAACCATAGTGATGCCACTGGGCACAAAAATGGCACAAACAACAACAACCAACATCAATTATTAATATTATATTAATATATAATATATTAATATTAATATTATATTAATATTTATATTCATATATTATATCCAAAGAAAATTAATATGCGGTTATACCCACAGAAAATTAAATAAGGTGCCAAATCTCATCCATATTTCCCATTGATTTCCGTGGGGTTTACTCCAGGCACATTGAACATCATGTGCTCAATGTCAAGCCATATGTGAGCATCAATGTGCCCTGAGCCATACCTACAATCCAGAGTAACTACGGGAAGACTTAAGAGGCGCTTACTCAGGATTGCTCTATGCATTTCCCATAGGTTTCCCATAGGTGGCACCGTATTCTCTTACTATTCTGTTACTATTCTCTTACTTTGAATGAGTAAAGTATGAGTAAAATCTCATTTTGAAGAAGAAAAAAGTATGAGTAAAATCACTTTCTTTGGAAGTGTAAAAAGGTCCTGTAGTTACCCTGGATTGTAGCCATAGGTGGAGATCCCCATACATAGATCCCCATAGATCCCTCTCTGACAGTCCTCCTAGGGAAGTGCATCATTCCCCTCATCCCAAAAAGGAGCTGGGGGTAGCAATGTGTAGGTAGTTAGGAAGAGTAAAGTATGAGTAAACACTCACTCTGGAAGATAAAACTTATTTTGGGGAAGAGTAAAGTACAAGTAAACTCTCTCTTACTTAGGAAGAGTAAACTCTCTCTTACTCTGGAAGAGTAAAGTATGAGTAAATTCTTATTTCGGGGAAGAGTACTAGGAAGGCAACCTGTGAGGGACATCTTTACCTAAAGTATGAGTAAACTCTCTCTTCCTTTGGAAGAGTAAAGTGTGAGTAAGACTAAACACACTTTCCTGGGAGTAAGACTCATTGAACACAATGGGGCTTACTCTGAGTAGGCATGGTTAGGATTGCACCCTAACCTCGCTCTCATTTTGGAGAAGAGTAAAGTATGAGTAAAATCTCTCTTACTTTGGAAAAGTATAAGTAAACTCTCACTTTGGGGAAGAGTAAAGTGCATGTAAATTCTCTTACTTTGGAAGAGTAAAGTATGAGTATCCTCTCATTTTGGAGAAGAGTAAAGTATGAGTAAAAGAAAAGTACAGTGCATGTAAATTCTTACATTGGAAAAATATGAGTAAAATTTCTTACTTTGGGAGAGTAAAGTATGAGTAACCTCTCTCTTATTTTGGGAAGAGTAAAGTATGAGTATGAGTAATAGTACTCATAGTACTATTAGTACTATTAGTACTCATAGTACTCTGCGGAATAGTAAAGTGTGTGTAAATTCTCTCTTACTTTGGAAGAGTAAAGTATGAGTAACCTCTCTCTTATTTTGGGAAGAATCAAGTCTGAATAAAATCTCTCTTACTATGGGGAAGAGTAAAGTGTGAGTAAACTCTTGTACTTTAGAAGGGACAGCAACCAGGGTCAGAGAAAGGGGCCCACTATAGTGACTCTTGGTCCCTTCAAGTGGGGAGACCCCAGAGACCCCTTTAAGTGGGGAAACCCCAGAGACCCCTCTAGGGAGCACCCGGGTGGCCGTGATGAGCACCCAAGGGAGCACCTTTGCCAAGTGAGGGTTGGTGCAGCAAGAGGGTGATTCCTGAAAAATAAAATATAGGATCACCGCAGGAGGGGCAGTGATGCCTAGTGGTTAAGGGGCCGAATCCTACCCAACTTTGAATAAATGTTTATTTTCACGCCTCCATCACTACCATCCTCATGGGATACTATTTGACTGATTGATTAATATTGATTGATTGATCGATCGATCGGTGGATGCAAGACCCACACTTTATTGGCATCAGAAAGCTGGCTAGAATTGGGACCCCGAGATTAAAAAGTGGAGGCAAATTGGGATTTTCTTTAGCTATAGTGGGAGTGATGGGAAGCTAAGGGGGGATCTAGTTTCTTAGGACAAGCCTAGGCAGGACTCCTGAGTTGTAGGAAGGAAACTGGTCAGGAAGGGTAGGGGGAAGGCAACACCTGGGTTTTGGCTGGGCGGTGAGCCATGCACAGCAGCCAGAAGTGACCAAGTGTCTGTGAGGCTGGAAAGGAAGGAGGGAAGGTGACACCTGGGTTTTGGCTGGGTGGCGAGCCATGCACAGCAGCCAGAGCTGATCAAGGGTCTGTGAGGCTGGAAAGAAGTGATCAAGGGTCTGTGAGGCTGGAAAGGGGGGAAGGTGACACCTGGGTTTTGGCTGGGTGGTGAGCCATGCACATAAGCCGGAAGTGAACAAGGGTCTGTGAGGTTGGAAAGAAGTGATGAAGGGTCTGTGAGGCTGGAAAGGAAGGGAAGGGGGAAGGCAAGACCTGGGTTTTGGCTGGGTGGTGAGCCATGCACAGCAGCCAGAAGAGATGAAGGGGCTGTGAGGCTGGAAAGAAGTGATGAAGGGTCTGTGAGGCTGGAAAGGAAGGGGGAAGGCAAGACCTGGGTTTTGGCTGGGTGGTGAGCCATGCAGAGCAGCCAGAAGTGATCAAGGGTTTGTGAGGCAGGAAAAAGTGATTGAGGGTCTGTGAGGCTGGAAAGAAATGATCAAGGATCAGTGAGGCTGGAAAGTCTCCCCCACCCCAGTGAAAAGGACGGGGGTGCTGAATACTCACCTGCCGGCAGCCTGGCCTTCCCAGGGGTGCTGCGATGGGGTGCAGGCATGTCCTGCAGGCAGACGGATGTGCAGCCAGCCAGACAGACACAGGCAGGCTCAGCCCTCCTTGTGCAATCAGAGCAGAAGACGGGAGGAGGCGCGGCGCAGACTAAACACAGCCCTGCCAGACAATCGCCTGCTAGTTATGCTGTCAACCACATGGCCCAGGGGAGAAGAACCGGGGAAGGCGCACGGCACTCAGGCAGGCCTTTGGCACCAGGCCCAGCAGCAAGAAAACCAACCGGCGCACCGGACCGCACTACGGCCTGCCGCGGCATCTTTGGCCACACGCAAAACACCGGTTGAAGTTTGGTTCAAAATCCGCCACTGTTGCCGGAAGGAATCACTGAAGTGGTTCAAACAAACAAATATCAAACAAACAGTATATACCTATACAAACAAAAATCAAGCGTATACAATATAGTTGTATACTGTTTGTACAAACAACACACAAGCAGTATAGGTATATATTGTTTGTACAAACAAACAAACAAACATTTGTGTGTTTGTAGTATCTAAACAAACATATCTATAGATTTTTGTTTGTTTATAGTATATACCGGTCTCGAGGTTTTCATCAAATGATCACACACCGTGCGGAAGAAATAAAGGCACCGGGATGCCAAAACGAGGGTCCCCGTCGCACCTCTTAATTGTTTTTAATTGGATGATCTATTTAATGTTTTTAATTAGGTTTTAAGGTGAGCCGCCTTGAGTCGGTCTATCCCCCCGAGAAAGGTGGGATATCAGTTTTTAAAATAAATAAATAAAATAAATAATGGAATCTCTTAGCTTCACAACAGGCTTGCGAGGGAGTCGAGGAAGAGTTATCACAACCACCTTGGGAGGGAGTCCAGAGGAAGTCTTTACAACAACCTTGCAAGGGAGTCCAGAGCAAAGGTCTTCATAACCACCTTGCAAGGGAGACCAGAGCAAGTCTTTACAACAACCTTGCAAGGGATCCAAAGGAAGAGTCATCACAACCACCTTGGGAGGGAGTCCAGAGCAAGTCTTTACAACAACCTTGCAAGGGAGTCCAGAGCAAAGGTCTTCATAACCACCTTGCGAGGGAGACCAGAGCAAGTCTTTACAACAACCTTGCAAGGGAGTCCGAAGGAAGAGTCATCACAACCACCTTGGGAGGGAGTCCAGAGCAAGTCTTTGCAACAACCTTGCAAGGGAGTCTGAAGCAAAGGTCTTCATAACCACCTTGCGAGGTAGTCTAGAGCAAGTCTTTACAACAACCTTGCAAGGGAGTCCAGAGCAAAGGTCTTCACAACCACCTTGCGAGGTAGTCTAGAGCAAGTCTTTACAACCACCTTGGGAGGGAGTCCAGAGCAAGTCTTTACAACAACCTTGCAAGGGAGTCCGAAGCAAAGGTCTTCATAACCATCTTGCGAGGGAGACCAGAGCAAGTCTTCACAACAACCTTGCAAGGGAGTCCAGAGCAAAGGTCTTCACAACCCCCTTGAGAGGGAGTCCAGAGCAAGTCTTTACAACAACCTTGCAAGGGAGTCCAGAGCAAAGGTCTTCACAACCACCTTGCAAGGTAGTCCAGAGCAAGTCTTTACAACCACCTTGCAAGGGAGTCCAGAGCAAGAGACAGAGACCGGATCAAGGCCAGAGGAAGAGGGGTCTTTAGGATTGCAGACACAATTGCTTTAGGCTCCAATCCTAAACACTTTCCTGGGAGTAAGACCCATTGAACACAATGGAGCTTACTTTTGAGTAGACGTGGTTAGGATGGTGCTCTTGATAAATCATCAGTGTACTTCTGAAGTGTATTTTAGCAATGTTTTTAATGATTGTTATCAATTATAATTGATAAATCAAGAATATTTTTGAAGTGAATTTTAGCAAAGCTTTTAATGAATCGATTGATATCAATTATAACGGATAAATTAATGGTACATTCTGGTGTATTTAGCAATGAATGAATTGATATAATAATTGATATTATAATATAATTGATATAATTAATTCATATAATTGATAACTCAACAGTGTATTTCTGAAGTGAATTTTAGCAATGCTTTTAATGAATCGATTGATATCAATTATAATGGATAAATTAATGGTACATTTCTGGTGTATTTAGCAATGAATGAATTGATATCATATAATTGATATTATAATTGATATAAATAATTCATATAATTGATAACTCAACAGTGTATTTCTGAAGTGAATTTTAGCAATGCTTTTAATGAATCGATTGATATCAATTATAATGGATAAATTAATGGTACATTTCTGGTGTATTTAGCAATGAATGAATTGATATCATATAATTGATATTATAATATAATTGATATAAATAATTCATATAATTGATAACTCAACAGTGTATTTCTGAAGTGAATTTTAGCAATGCTTTTAATGAATCGATTGATATCAATTATAATGGATCAATTAATGGTACATTTCTGGTGTATTTTAGCAATGAACGAATTGATACCATATAATTGATAGTTATAATTGATAAATAATTATATTATTATCAATTACTATCAATCAAATACACTTTTGAAGTGTATTTTAGCAATGCTTTTAATTGATCTCGTGTTGTGTCTGCCTTAGGACTCTTGGAGTAAGGATTGATATATTGGAAAAAAATAAAATGATAATGAAATACTGAAATAAATAAAAAAGATGAAATAAATAAAAAATAATGTTCATTCAATATATTGATAAAATGGAGAAAGGCTCTCTCCGGGAGGATACAATGCACCAAAGGGAGGTTCCCCCGTTCTGTCTCTGTTTGAATTACTGCTCGGAGTATGTCTACTCAAGAGGAAACCCAGATCAATAGGAAAACACCCCAGATCTATGAATTTTATTTTCCCCCAGATCAGGATCTGCTTCATCTGGCCTGCAAAAATGCTGCACAATAATAGCAAACAGGAGATGGGTGTGAAGTAGTTCAATGCTCACCCTCCGCACTCTACTCTCCGGTTATTGTTATGTTGGTCGTTGCCTGGGCCGGCCCATCAATGACTCACAGGCAGGAGGAGCGCAATAGGAACAGTCTCAGCAGACACAACAGGAAAACACACACCACAAATCTGGGGACACTGTGAGCAGCAGATGCTGGCTGACCCACATCTCCCCCTCCTAGTAATGCTTCTCAGCCCTCCCCTATATGCAGAGGGTGGTAAATATAAGATTAAGGAGGCAACCAAAACACTCCCCAACTAGATCTTTGTAAAACAAAGCATTCAAGTTGTATAGTTGTAACTTAAGAGACTGCGAAACATCTTGTGTTGGGGAGTTCCACTGACTCAATTCCACAAGAGCCCAAAAACCCCATTGTTTTTTCCAGCCATTGGAAATCTGTATGGGATTATGAATCAGATTCGGGATGTTTGCCATTGAAGGTTCAACCGACACTCCCATGCCTGGTATGGGAACTAAAATACATGGAAATTAACATTAACCTTGTTGAAAAAACAAATCAAACAGGGACTTGGTTTTCAACCAACAGATTGGGATTTGCAAGCAGAAACCACACCAGGACTGTTTAGGTTTGAAAATTGCTATCCCATAACCCAGCACAGTGTCCTAAATCAAGATCTCCCATTTCTGAACCTTCTCAAGGACTTTTAGGTGGGTCGTGACCCCACCCCACCCCAAGATTGTCCTGTTTTAAATCTGTCCAGGACCCCCTGCCAAACCTACTAGGACATGACATTACAGTGATGGCAGAGCTCCTCTGTGTCTACTCAGAAGTAAGTCCCATTGTGTTCAACGAGACTTACTCCCAGGAAAGCCCAGTGCCAAATCCCAAGATGACAGATCCCACCCTGTCATAACTCCCAACCCAAAGTTGCAACCCTGTGAGGGGGTCCTGACCCCCACACTGCATTTGATGATACCTGAAGAACATAAAGGCTGCAATCCTGGTCCTGGGAGTAAGACCCATTGAACACAGAGAACCCATTGAACGCAAGGAGGCTTACTTTTGAGTAGACATGGCAAGAATTGTGCTCTAAATGTTTTTAAATATCCTATTTTGTTTTTATTCTGTTGTGTTAGCTGCCTTGAGTCAGCCTTTGGCTGACAAACGCGGGATGTAAAACCATTAAATAATAATAAATAATAATTCCTTGGAGAACCATGGGCAGGCTGAGGGCACCCCCTGATGGACGTGTGCATGAAATAGGAAGCAATATTTTTCAGGTATGTCTCCGTATTGCTTGCCCTGCGAGGAATGGCTCCAAAGGGGGCGGGCCCCTTGTATTCTGCAGTGAAGCCCCCCCCCCCCCGTAGCTATGCCACTGCGTTTTCAAGTGCACATTTAAATCCTCGTGTAGGATCTGGACCCTCATATTCAAACTCATTGTGCCTCTGCTGAGGTTTCAACCCAAGTAAGGACAAGAAACACACGTACACAAAGCCGCTGTTTTTTGTTTTGTCCCCCAACATTGTTTCTTACAGTGAACAAAAAAAAATAAAAATAAAAATACAAGAATCTAGTAAGACCCCGGGTGGGGGGGGTGGTAGCGGGAGAGCAACGTCACCCTCGATTCTCATAGACAGAGGTCGACGGGCAGACTGGCAAGGAGAGATGCTAAACTGAAAGAGGTGGCAATGCTTAGGATGCAGCCGCGTCACGAGGCTGCAAATTCAATCTGAAAATTAAATCAAGATATTTGGGGAGGGGATTAAAAAAAAAGTTTCTAAAAGTTTGAAATTCAGCTATTTTTAAATCCAATTACGACAGCTCAAGATCACCACCAGCGACCTATCGTTTACTGAAAGGCCAGTTCAAGGGGTGGGGGGATCAGGCGTGTGGAAAGGGATCAAAATGGGGCGCGCTGGCCGGCCCCCCCAAAATGAGTGGATGCCACCTGCGGACGGCCCATCCGTCGGTCACGTTCAGGGTAAATGAAATTATGTCGATAGAAACGCAACCCGCAAATGTAAAAAGGAACACAAAAGGAATTTCAGCTGCCTGTCAGGCCCCCCCCCCCCCCATCAGCCGTTGCTGGTCACAGCTTAAGGCGGGGGACGGAAGGACCAACACAGAATATTCCCCCCATCCCTGGCTAGTGTCTCCAGGAAGCAGCAACATCAGTCATTTGTCTCTGGATCTGTCTGGGCCATGTAGGCGTCGAGCTCGGCATCCAGGTGTCCTTTTGTCTTGGACATGTAGGCATCCAGCTGGTTGTCCAGTTGTTCCTTGGTCAGCACGGGGCGGATGGACCCTCTGCCGCGCCCTCGGCCTCGTCCGCGGCCACCAAAACTGCCGCGCCCTCGACCGGCCATGCCACGACCTAGACATGGAGAGGGGGGAGAAGAAGCAGATGTTAAGCTCCCTGACACAGAGAACAACTTTAAAGGGAACACTTTCTTGGGAATAAGACCCACTGAACACAATGGGGCTGAGTTTTGAGTAGACATGGTTAGGATTGGGCAGAGCCCAATCCTAACCATGTCTACTCAAAACTCAGCCCCATTGTGTTCAGTGGGTCTTACGCTGAGGAAAGTATGTTTAGGATTGCAGCCTCAGTCAGGTCCTGCAGATTTTGGCGTGGAACCGCCCCACCAAAAGATGCTCCCCAGAGCTGACCCCAAACAGGCAAGTGCAGCTACAAGCCAGCCTCTTACCTCTGCCACCAAGTCCACCACGGCCCATGGCTCCTCTGCCAAGCCCACCTCTGCCAGGCCCACCGCGTCCTCTGATGCCGCCTCTTCGCAGACCCATTCGAGGGGCCATGCCACGGCCTCCTCGAAGTAAACCTTGTCCTTCAGTTGGAGGGGGAGAAGAGGGAAGAATTATTAGGAGAATCAGGGCATAACCTTAACCAATTTAGGCTTGCACAACTTGTTCGCTTCCTGTTCCTGCTGTGGTAGGGGGAGGCTGGGCACTGGCCTAACCTTCCCCCAGGAGTGGCACAGAAGATCCTTATGGCACATTTACTCCCTGGCTAGCATGGGACTTATGCTGCCTAACTGGGGGTCAGGATTGCAGCCTCAGCTTGGCAAGGACAGGAGCCCTCAGCAAAAAACACCTGCTTCTTCATTATGTTGTACAGGTTTCCCCCGCTTTCCAACGGTTCATTTTCTGATGACCCACTCTGTCAGCACTGTTCAGTTCTACCCAGAACTCATTCAACACATGTTCTGCTCTTTCAACCTCACTGCTGTTCTAAAGGCCACAATTGCCATGCCCCATGTTACTCCTTGTCTCATCCCATTCCCGAAGGAGTTAAAGGATTGGAAGCAACAAAAAAGAGATTGGGTTCCACTTTCCAACCGCTTTCACTTTTGGACGATGCTCCAGTTCTGAACCAGTCCAATAAGTGGGGGTTGCTTGTACAAAGACGTAAAAATGTTTACCTAACATAGGACAGAAAGTATATGCTACTGACAACTACTTCTGGATCCCTGGTTCCTTTGGAGTTCCAAAACTGCCCCAGGCAAAGCCACACCAAGCCCCAGCTATCTGGAAGTGTGGGGCAAGTTGTGGTGTAGCTAGAGGGGGTTGGAGCAGTCAGTCTTGGAGGGAGCCTCACTGTGGCGGGCAAAGGGCCCTTCCCCATCGGAGCCATTCTAGGTAGAGGGAGGAAAGCAGTACTTGGGGCATTCAACATACACCAAATCTAGTTAAGCCAACGACTCAAAAATGATGGTCTACTCTAAACAAGCTCCAATCCTTGCAGCTGGGGGGGAGGGGACCTGGTAGACTTTGAATTGTTTGAATGCCCCCCCCAAATATTCTGTTCTCCACCAAATCTTTCCCCTGCCCTCCTTTAATCAAAAATGTGGCCGAGATACCTTTAAATGTTCTTATTTTTAAACCCCAAGATCACACTAACCTCTGAGGGGAATCCCTCCGCGAAGCAACCCTCTTGCTCCTCGAATGCCCCGCATGGCACCTCGTGGCAAGCCTCTCTGTCCCATCGGCAGCCCTCGGCCCCCCAACATTCCTCGAACCAGAGGTCCCGCCGGCCGGCCCAAGCGTGCCTGAATGTTGCTCTTCCCCAGGCGCTGTTTCAGGCTCTTCTGAAAGAAGAGAGTGTTAAACAGGGAAATGCTGCACACAGGTGTCCGGTGAAAGGTGCCAAGAGAGGGTAAAGAGAAAGAGGGGTGAACAAGGGCCGGCCAATCTCTTGCTCAGGCCTAAGGAAGGAAAGGATCAAACAAGAACCAGAAGAGACATGTGCTCGAGGCAGTATTCGTTTTGCAATGCCTACCCCAAATAAGGCCAACATTAAACACAAAAGTAACACAACTGTTACACTTCCAAAAACCTGTCTGTTACAACCCCAAAAACTGTTACAACACCCCCCCCCCAACCCAGTCCACCCAAGGGACATTTCTGACCACAATGAGTCAGACTATCTTCCAGTGGGGCCACAACAGCTCGTGGCTTCTAAGTCCGGATCGACCAGCAATACAGGGAAGCCAATAGGATGGCAAAAAATTCACGGGCTTAAATGCCGCATAGTGTGAAGCAGGGCAGGTTGTGCCATATTTAACTGCTGCCCTGCATCACACAAGGTTCCCACTAAAAAATATCATACCATCAAACTTTCTGTAGTGGTGATCCCCCCCCCCGGGGTGCCATGTTCAACAGAGAGAATATTTTGGTTTTAAAAGGCACCCTACTTGTTGTTGGGATTTTTACCCCCACAAGATCCCATAAGATCTGGGGGGTCCCATAAGATTTTTAAGAGCTGGGATTTTTAAACCCAGAAGGAAGGGGAGGAGAACTGCTTTCGTGTGGGGCCCACCAGATGCCCCCTTACTTCTGTGGTCCACAACCATAGGTGGCTCCTGCGCCCGGGCCTCTCACCTGCTTGAGCTTCAAGGCAGCCTGGACAGAAGGCCTGTTCTCCATCTGCTGGGCCAGCCTCCGGTTGCGGGCGCTGGCTAGCTGTTGCTGCTGCATGGTGGCCCGGATGCTGACGGGAATCGGCTGTTTGTTCTTCAGCATGTTAGTAAAGCTTCAATTTCGAACAAAACGGGGTGGTTTAAATAAAGAAAGTTGGAATTACAAAGCATTTCAACCGGCATTGCGTGGCCCTTTTAGGCAGCCGCATTCCCACGGACCATTTCCTTTTAAAATGCAACCACGTGGTACGCCCTTAAAATTATCTGTGTTGTTTTTTTTAAAAGCAACGAGCTATGGATCGCCTCGTTTTCCAGGTAAAGCGTGCAAGGACAGGACATTCAAGAGTTGTGGGTTAGTGCAGTATATTAAAAGGATATTATAGGAAGAGTGGCTGTGATTTCAGAAGATAGGAGGTGAAAATGAAAGAGCGGAGATGGAAACACACGATGAGGAAGACCAGTGGAATAAACACAGAGCGGGTGGTAGAGTGGGGGGGGGGCTTTAAGGAAGAGCTGGGTGACGCCTCCGTGCTGCAAAATACCCATGTTAACCATTAGGGTTCCGTTCCAGAACCTCCCAGAAATCCAGAAGTCATGATTGCTTGCGTGACTCTCCCTCTACAACAGTAAGAAAAGCAGTTCTTAAAATGGATTTGCAGTGGCCATCCGTGTCAAGTCAATCTGTGTATAAAAAAATCCATGTATAACAAGGTCAGTTATTTGCTTCATTTGGCAAAATAAGAAGCAGAGTCCGCTTATGGATCTACTGGACCACCTCCAAAGTTACAGCTTCTGGGGTTCTCCAGGTGGCCCTGGTCACCAACAGCTATAAGGAAACATTTGTATAGATTTTCTGGGATCCTGCTGGGAGAATAAATTTTCATCCTCCTTTTCTCTCAATAGATTTAAAGTATATTTAAATTTAAATATTTAATATTATTTAATATTTAATAAGTATTTAATAATTTAAGCCCTCCTAAGCACATCACGGCTACCACAGTAAGCACAGAGACTGACAAAGGAGGAAGACCAGCTGAACTCACTTGAGATATCTTTGTACTCCACCTTTCTCCCCAAAAGGTACCGAAGGCCCTATACTACACTATAGTATCTATATCTTTGTACTCCACCTTTCTCCCCAAAGGGTACCCAAGGCCTGATAATATACTATAGTATCTATATCTTTGTACTCCATCTTTCTCCCCAAAGGGTACCCAAGGCCCAATAATATTCTATAGTATCTATATCTTTGTACTCCACCTTTCTCCCCAAAGTGTACCTAAGGCCCTATACTATAGCATCTATATCTTTGTACTCCACCTTTCTCCCCAAAGGGTACCCAAGGCACTATACTATAGTATCTATATCTCTGTACACCTTTCTCCCCAAAGGTACCCAAGGCCTGATACTATACTATAGTATCTATATCTTTGTACTCCACCTTTCTCCCCAAAGTGTACCTAAGGCCCTAAAGTATAGCATCTATATCTTTGTACTCCACCTTCCTCCCCAAAGGGTACCTGAGGCTGCAATCCTAAAGACATTTTCCTGGGAGTAAGACTCATTGAACATAAAGAGGCTTACTTCTGAGTAGACATGGTTAGGATTGTGCTCTAAGGCACTATACTATAGTATCTATATATTTGTACTCCACCTTTCTCCCCAAAGGATACCTAAGGCTCTATACTATAGTATCTATATCTTTGTACGCCACCTTTCTCCCCAAAGGGTACCTAAGGCCCCATAGTATAGTATCTATACTTAAATACAATTAAAACGATACAATATCATGCAGTCATCAACTGAGCCTGCAAACCTAAGCACATTTTCCTGGGAGCAGTCCCCATTGAATACAATAGGACTTCCTTCTGAGTAGACCGGCTTAGGGTTGCACTGAAAATCAAGTAAAAGATGGATTAAAAAGTAGCCATTATGAAATAGCTCAAAGGCTATTTTTATATTTTTTAAAAAGTCTTTTAAGCCTATTTTAAATAGATATACTTAACCTAAATATACCCTATATGGACAACACACCTGTTTTTAAACAGCTAGATGAACAACAGCTGTTCAGACTATCTAACCCATTCCTGGCCTGACTTTGCAACCAGTTTCCAAGCATGTTAGAGGAGAGCGTAAGGGGATAGCCTGGGAAGGCATTATGCAGAGAAGCGTCACCTGTTAGTCGGAAAATAAAATCCACAAAGCTCTCAGAACGGAGGGAAGGAGAAAGGAACACAAGAGAGGGCATGCAGAGGAAACAAAGCAGATGGAGTATAGCGCTTGCCTCTTACAAGGCCCGAGGCGGGTGCCAACGAGCCTTTGGGCTGGTCAGAGCGGCCAGCTGCCTGCCTCTTACAGGCCAGACCACACCGCCACGTGTGTCTGCCTTGGACACAGCAGTCGGCCTCCCACAGCGGAGGTCACATGCTACCACGCTGCAGGGGGTCACCTATATAAATGTGAATATATGTGGAAGAAGGAGGAGGGCACGAGTTTTTTTTTTCCTTTAAAACACACCCCACCACACTCTCAGTGTATTATCAGACAGACAATCTGGCCCTTTTAACCTCGTATACCACCGTGCGCTGCGGGGTTTTAGGCAGGAGCCAGCCGCCCCCTGCTTGTCCGCATCGGAACAGATTAAAACCAGGGCAAGGACCATGATGGTTCTGGATACCGAACACAGTGACAATTAAGCAAAAAAATAAAAAATAAAAATCTGTTAAAAAAAATCTTATGAGTTGAAGGTTGCCGTTGAGATCCTCACCGCTCGTTGAGGGACATCTTGGTGGTGCTCTTAAGCACAACTTTCGGTGCTGACTGTGTGGCCATCTCAGGTCCCCAGAATCTGCAAAGAACAAGATGGAAAATGTGAGACCCCAAGAAAATTCTGGGCCCTTCTACGGCTCCTCTTGACCCCAGACTGGAGGACAGTGTAGCTCCTGAACCCCACTTTATTGGACCCTGATGAGGTGGAAACTGTGTGACCACGAGAAATTTCTTGGACCCTCTTTTGGTTCCTGGGACCTCCTTTTGACCCTGGCCCTGTGCATGACATTCCCCTCTTCTCGGAGGCCCAGGTGAGTCTGGATACTAAGACTCCAGATTTTTAGGTCCCTTCTTGGGCCCCTTTTTGACCTGGGCCTGGGTATGGTGTATCCTCTGAACCCCTTATTGTGGGTCTTGATGAGACTAAACATTGTGAGACCCCAGGAAATTTCTTTGCCCTCCTTTAGCTCCTGGATCTCTCTTTTGACCTTGGATCTGGGTCAGATGTACCCCCTAAACCCCATCCTCATGGATCCTGGTGAGACTGGAAGTTGTCAGACCCCAGGAGATTTCTGTGGCCTCCTTTGACTCCTGGGCCCCCCTTTGGACCCCAGACTCGGTTATGGTGAGACTTGTAGACCCTGGTAAGACTGAATACTCTCTCCAGGTTTTTCTAGGTCCCTCCTTTGGCTCCTGGGTTTCCTTCCACCCCTGTATTTGTGTTATGTGTACCCTCTGCACCCCGTTCTCATGTACCCTGGTGAGCTTGGACTCTGTAAGACCCCAGGATACTCCTGGGTCCCTTCTTTGACCCTGGGTATGATGTAACCCCTACAGCCCTTTCTCACGAACCTCATGAGACCCAATGAGATTTCAGGGCACTCCTTTTGGCTCCTGGGTCCTCTTTGAACCCCAGACCTGGGTAAGGTGTAGCCCTTACACCTCAGTCTCACAGGCCCTGATGAGACTAGACTCAGGAGTTTTCTAAGTCTCTTCTTCCACCTTCTGACTGTACATCTGGGTAAGGTGTAGCCCCTGCACCCCCTCCTCATGGGTCCTCTTGGGATACCCCAGGGTACATCTGGCCTCCCCTTTTTTGACCTTGAACCTGGGTTAGTTGTACTCCTGCAGCCCCTTTCTGGCCCCAGCTCTGGGGTACACCTGACCCCCCTGCGCCCTTTCCCATGGGCCCTGCACCCCCTCCAGGTCCAGCCACACACTGAGCCTAATGCTAACCCTGCAGACAGGGTGTGGCCAGGTTAAACTCCACCCCTTCTGCAAAGGCCACGCCTCCTCTTGGAACATGATGCATTAAAAAGGCATGGCCAGGGATAACCCCACCCACAGCCCTGGACAACCACGCCCCCTGCAGACTGAATGAGCCATGTGGAGTGGGCGTGGCCAACTTTAGCCCCACCCCTGATCAAGAAAGGCCACACCCCTCCTGAACTAGGTTTTAAAGGCGTGATGTGGGGTAACCCCACCCACAGCCTTGGTCAGCCACGCCCCTCCTGGCATGTGCCACACCCCCCATGGAATGTTGGAGGGAGGCCACGCCCCTCACCACAGTGACTCCTCCCAGTCTTGGGCGGTCACGTGCTCCTAGGGAGGCAACACCAGCACGATTCAAAGCAGGGGGCGGTCACGTGCTGAGCGGGAGGACACGCCCCTCATGGAACGTTGGCAGGTGGCCCCTCCCTAAGCTTAGAGCGGTCACGTGGCCCTTGGGAAGCCACGCCCCCCATGGAACGTTGGCAAGAAGCCACGCCCTCACTCCGGTGACCCCGCCCACTGCCTCGGGTGGTCACGTGCCACTGGGAAGCCACGCCCCTCATGAAACGGTTGACGGGAGGCCACGCCCCTCGCCCAACGGTTCCTCGGTAACGGTTTTCTGTCACTCACCGTCGGGGGCGGGGCTCGCTCAGCTCGGCTTGCGGCTCAGTGTTCAGAGGCGGCGGGAGGCCCCGCTCCAGCTCAGGCTTAGCCCGGCCTCCCCCTCCTCCCGAAGCCCCGAACGCGAGGATGATGGCGGTGGTCGGGGGTGGTGGTGGTGGAGCCTGCTGGCCTCCGCCGCCTCCCACAGCGCTCCCCTCAAAAGGCGGCCTCGGCTTCCTCGCGCCCCTCGCCTCAGGAGCCCGGCAAAATGGCGTCTCCGCTGTAGGTACGCACTGCGCATGCGTCGACGCTGCACTGCGCATGCGCCACTCAAGGGGTGAGGGGAGCCGCAACGGCTGTGCACTGCGCATGCGCAGCGCAGATGGAAGGCGGGGCACTTGCGCAGGCTCTAAAAGGAGTTCAGTGCGCATGCGCGCTAAGATTGGCATGCTGATAGCTCGTGGGGGGCGTGGCTTTGTCCTCAGCGTTCCAAAGGGGAGGAGCTAGTGCTGCTGAGATTGGCAGGCAGAGCTCTCAGGGGGCGTGGCTTCTGCCTCAGCCTTCCAAAGGGGCGGAACGGAGCCGCTTTAGACCGAGAGAGCTTGGAGTGGGCGTGGCTTTGGCTGCAGGAGGGGCGTGGCCTTGTCTGGAAAGTGGGCGGAGCTAGGCCAGATGTAGTCTGATGAGTGGGCGTGGCTTGAAGAAAAGTGGGTGGAGCTTAGCAAAATTTTATCATGTCCCAGTTTTGACTTAATTAGTTAATGAATATTAATTAATTAGTTATTATTTGTTAATTAATATTTACATTTTAAACTATTACTGTAAATTAATGTTTACATTAATTAATGTATACATAATATTTAAATTATTCACTATTGTGTTTAAAATATTTAAATTAAAAATTAAAATCATTAAATTATTAAAAATTATTTTAATATTTTTAAATAATTTTTAATAATTATTATTTTAATAATTAATAAATTATTAAAATTATATTATTAAATTAAAACATTTAAATTAAAAATATTAAATGAAAATTACATTATATTAATGTGTGCATAATTTTTAAGTAAGTTAATATATTGACATTTATTTATTATATATATTTAAAATATTTACATTTATTTGTACATTTATTTTATATATATAATTATTAATATATTTACTTTTAATTATTTGTATAGTTATTATGTATTGTATATATTATATGCTTTTGTGTATATAAATATATATATACACTCTACAAATAAACATTAATATTAACGACCGATGAATAAAGAAAATAGAAATCCTGATAAGTATTAATTAATTAGTTTTCATTCCCCAGCCATCCACTTAATGAATATTAATTAATTTTCATTAACTCCTTAATAAAAATTAATTTAACTTTCATTATCAAAGCCGCCGCTTGATAACTATTAATTAGTTTCCATTAACCACTTGACAAATATGAATTAATTTTTGTGAACCAGTCAAGCACTTAATAAACCACTTAGTAAATATTAATTAATTTTTGTTAACGGGTCAATCATTTAATAGTAAACACTCAGGCCTATATCCTGAAGTGAAACTAAGCCCCTTGCTCCGGAGCAGTTAAGATGACTTTCTATAAGATAACACTAGAGGGTGATGTAACTGCCTGGACCCGTAACTGCGATGGATTTTGCCCTTAGATGCCCAACCGGGTCTATTAGGGCCGAATATATAATGAATGCAAATGAGGCTATTTATGGATTCTCCCGCTTCCTGCCCCTTCCCCTTCCCAGCTGCCCGTCCCTCTCCCTCCCCAGAGAAAACACTCATCCAGTAGCAGAAGGGGTGGCTTTAATGATAGGAAGCGTTGCTCTTTGGGGAGTGGGTTACATGGCCGTTTCCTCCAAGCCGGAGAGAGAAGCCGCACACGGGACAGGAGCAGAGAGGCAGGTGGGGCTGCTGGGGACATTGGCAGCTGCTTGACAGGCCCAGGACCTGCACCGCTCAGGTGCGCCTCTCAGGTGTCTTCCCAGAAGAAGGTGTTGCAAGCCACGGTGAGGGCCGCCACCAGCACCACAAACTCTTGGAAGTCCACCTCTCCGTCGCCGTTCTCGTCCAGGTCGTGCATGATTTTGTCCACGGCTTCCGTGTCCTTTTGAGACTATGGGAGACAAAGAGGGTCCTTCATAAAGCGCAACCAGCAAAGCTTCTCCTTCCCCTGTTTTCCCATTTTCAAGGACATTTTGAGTCCTGTGTCATCCTGCTCTTTCCCCTCTCCGGTCAATGCATCCTTGCTTGATTTCAGCCTTGAATGCCCTTCCATGCAGAAAGGCAGGGTATAAATTAAAAGAATAACAATAATTTTGCCACCTAAGTGCACAGCCCAAAACGACAGGTTCCTGCCCCAAGGTGCTTACAATCTGTAATTCAACTCGGTAAGAGAGAGAGTCCTATACTCAAGCCAAAGGGCATTGGATTCATATCCTGCCTATGAGACCTGAGGGTGAATCAGACCCCGTCTTTGCAGACTGACCTTTGCAATTTAGGGGTTTGGAGAAACCTGTGTGGTCTGTTTGAAGCTATTTCGAGAAAGTAGACATTCGAGAACATAAAAAGAGATCTACAGCATTGGATCTGACTCCACTTAGCCTGCTAGCCCCTGTTCAACAGCGGACAGGCAGAGGGCAACAGACCTTCTATTTTGGGGGGTAGACTGCTTCTGAATATGAAGGTTCTGTCTGCTGCTTTGCCTAGCAGCATCAATAGACTTGCACTCCAGTGGAGATCTTCAACAGGTACCTTCTAGAGATGTTGGAGGAGGATTTCCTGCTACCAGCAGGGGGTTGGACTAGATGACCTCGTAGGTCCCTTCCAACTCTAGCATAAAAATATTGTGGCAATCATTGCCGAGATGGGGTTGCCAGTGATTGCCAATATGGGGTTGTGGCAATCATTGCCATTCATTGTCAAGGTGGTTGGCAACCACCTTAACCAGCCTCAAGGTAGGGCCGGCCGACCCTGTCTTCTGGTCTGTGGTGGTGCTATAGCACACTAGGAAGCAGTCCAACAGTTCCCTCTTCTGGCAAACCATGACAGTGAAGTCCCTGTTCTGAGATCCACTATCCCTCAGACCTCGTCTCTGATTCCCTTGGTCTGTCCCATTCCCCAGAATCTGTCATTTAGGGAGAGACTTATTTCAATCTTCCTAGAAAAAGTTATAGGACTTGCAGTCTGCATAGGAACTTCAGCATTTGTGCAGCTTTGCCCAGCGTGGACTCCATACCTCCAGGAAGCAGCCCAGTTCATTCTGCAGAAGATCCTTGAGCTCCTTCTTGCTCAGTTTATATTTATCGCCCTCCTTGCCCGAGTAGTTGTGAAAGATGGAAATCAAGCTCTCCATCGCGCTCTCCAGTTGCGAGGCCATTTCTGGGGAGGAGGAAGACGTCCGCCAAAGGATCGGGGCCTGCAAACAAACAGAGATCATCTCCCATGGTTAAATGGATCATAGCCAAATGCATGTTGTGTAGCCAGGAAAACAGCACATCAGGGACATGGCTCCACATTGTGTAAGAAGCTGACAGGTAGAGTTTACCAACTTCAACCCTCTTCCATTAAGATCGCTGGTGCCCCCCCATATTTTCGTATCTGCAGGCGCTGTTCGCACCCGTATCTTATTGAACCACCCGACATGTATGGACAATTAGATCCTCTGTCCTCACCTCTCTGCTGTAGCCTGGGTTTGGTTCCACTGGACGCAGCTACCTCTGACAAAGCAAGTCCAAAATAACTGGTCAGTGACTTTAAATAAGATCTGAGTGGCTTGCCCCCCTTCCTCTCCCTTGGGGATAATTTGATACCAGCAGCTGGACAATCCAGTTCAGCTGGGAACCACACTGGAAAGGCACTGTCCGAATTTAAAGGGACAGAGATGCTGAGAGGGTGGGTGTTTGTATGTGGGCTTTTGGAGGGTGTATACTTGATAAGCTCCCAGTGGAAAAAATGTGAAGATCGCAAACAAGACCTATCTCATCCGCACCCACCTGAATACACAATACGGGATGCTTTAAATAAACCGACAGACTCCGCATCACGGCCGGCCAAATTGTGTAAATAGATCTAGATCTAGTGGGCTATAGGAGGCAATTTGCTCCATGCCTTGTGGACCTGATCCTAAGCATGCATCTGGACCACTTTGCACAGCCGACATATGGAAACGGAGACAGCGACAGGCGGTAAACCAACTGACATTGTATGGAGCTGCAACTTTACACGGCCATTGCTGCTCCCTTGATGGATTTGACAGTAAATGATAATGATAATCAAGACAGGTGATCAAATGGAAAATCAGGCCCGACTTGGGTAGATGGGGCTTTGAGGGAAGAAAGAATGGGAACAATTTCTTGGAATCTCAGCAGTGGCATGTCGGGCAGGCGTTCTTCCTTGAGAGGAGAGGATTTGTCAGCGCATGAGCTATTAATACCCTGTGTACGATTCTGCGGCCTTCACTGTGGCATTGTCCGAAGAAACGCAACCCGTCCTTCCGATAAGGGACCGGCGATCGGGTGTCTCTGTCGGCTCCTGCCAGACAATGGGCACTGTCGGAGGAAGCGTCTTGGGTGACGGATCCGAGGCCCACCTGACCGCAGCCGACACGGGTATCAAAAGAGGACTTGTTGAATGAAAGAACATTCCTCCTTCAATGGTAGCTGTGGAAACTCAGGGGCTGAGAAACCGGAGACCCACTTGAACCTGTGCCAAGGAGTCTCGATAAAGCCGCTTTGGGTCTTCTTACAGGGTTGAAGCCAGAGGGAAGAATAAACTGTCCTGGCATGAATGATGCACGGGACTCATGCTGCGGGCTGAAGGTGGGGCTCGCCAGCTTTCTCAGGCACAAGTCAAACTGTTCCGTGCCTTCCCAAGCCTGGAGCTGGAGTGGCATCATGCCAGGCAGGGCTCCCGGCTTCCCAGCCCTGCGTGTGGGTGGAAACGTCAGAGGAAACCCCTAGGTGGGGAGGATCTAGTATGGTGTGGTTCCACCGTCTCAGTCACCCAACCCCAAATCTAATTTTGGAGAGCCTGTCACTGCAATCCTAACCACTGGTTAGGCTGACACAAGTCCTATTTGGCATCAGCGCCATGATCTGGGGGGCAGAATGCCCTAGGTGAGGTCGTACTGCAGGTTTGCCCACGAGCATGGTCTCCTAGGGTGAGTCAAAGCCATATGCAGGTGACTAGGAAGAAAAACAGAACTAACACAGATAGGTGTGTTGTCGATGTGGGCCGGAGAGCATCTTTTCTGAAGTGCCCGTCTTTAGCCACTAGTGTGCACTGTCATCTCAGCTGCTCCTTTGACTTCCTTCCCAGAGAATTTCCGTTTTGCAAGAGCTGGGACGAGACTTCATTCCATCTCCCTGAATTCCACGACTGTTTCATATTTCTCCTGGGCATCCTGTTCCCAAAACAGTGAGGCAGTTGTGCCGTTGCGGAATAGCACAGGGCGACAGGACGACTTTCTGGAACATTCCCTTTCCCACCCAGTCCTTGATTTATAAACAATGACATAGAGGGAAAAATACATGATCACGGCCATACAATCATTCTTACGGTATTGGGACATTACGGTTATGTCACTAACAGTCAGAGGCATACCATGTATCTGGCGCAAGGTATCTCGTGCCATGGGCGCACATGCACAGTTTGATAACTGGTCACATTAAAAGTGGGTTTCAGGTGTTTTGATAGGGGCAAAATTTAGTCCTTGCTATGGGCACCATTTTGCCTACGTACGCCTCCGCTAACAGTACAATCCTAACCTCTGGTTAGGCCAGCACATGTCCCGGCACAAGTCCTGTGCTGGCATGGGGGCCATAAAGCACTTCTGTGCCTCTCTTTGGATGGTTAGACCAGTGTGCAGACATGTGCCAGCCTCCTCACCACCCCAGGATGGTGAATTATGCCACCGGCCTAAACTGGGTACAATTGCACTCTAAGAGCCTATAGAGTCAGTGACAAATGTGGGGCTCAGAAATGGCCCTAGATCTTTGGGTACCTGAGTCGGATGCCGAACTCCACCTGCTCATCTTCCTCCTTCACCTACATTGCTTGGCTCACTATATATGAAAGGAAAGAGGCTAGAATGCAGTGAAACATGGAGGAGAGGTGAGTGGTGGGCTAGAGTGTCCCCTGAAGACATTCTAGCATACTACTCTTCTTTCCTCCACTTTCTTGACCACTCTGTTCCATTTGAAATCTAGCAAGCACAGGAGTTGTCCTAGGGTTATGGATACATATAGCGCAATCGCAGGTTACTACAGCTTACCAGGGTGGTTACTACAGCTTACCAACATCTACCTTGTGGTCTCTTCGGTGAGCCACCGCAGTATTGTGAAATTATGAACGGAAAAGAAAACCACCCCGGTGCGCTCGGCAAATAGCGTCTCGGCTTTCAAGAGAGGCCTCCGCTTTCAATCACATCGGGGCTCGTATATCGTCTGTCAGCTGGCTTTGTTTCCCAAATCAGAAGTCTGTTTTCTCCCAGCAGGTCGGATCCTTTCTGCACTGACCCTGCCACTTTCAACCACCCCGACTCTTCGTGCAGCTGGAAAGATTTGCGTCCCCTGCTGCCCACCCCTCACCATCTTTCTGGCCTCCGTTGGTTGGATTTTAGGTTCGTAACGTGGATCCGTCACCCGGTTGTGACTTTGCAAAACATCACACTGCTTGAGAATGCTGTACAAAGGGGATATCCTGGGGAGAAATCAAACGGCACATTCCATGCGCTGGACAAATAATGTGCCAGATGGATGTGTCGCCCTCATATATTCTGTCTGAACAATTGATTCTTGCCCCATTGACTAGCCAAGTGACCATACTGTTGCCTGGAAGGGGAGGGATGGAAGGAGAAGGTTGTTTACAGCTACCTCCCCCCATCCACAGACAGAGAACCCATTCAATGGCTTCGTCCAGTGGCACAAGCCACGCTGAGCCTCGCCCCTCTACTTGTGGGCTGTTGGAATGGTGAGAGGTGGGGGAAAACAGGACAGGGTGGCAGAAAGACTGAATAGGATGCCCCATTGACCTGGATGGGACTATCGAGAAGGTATGCATAGGATCACCTTGCTCTTTCTTGTGAATTTAGAGGACTCCAAAGGCGGCGGAACACTTTAAAATGCTTCAAACAAGACAGGACATCAAGGTCCCAATGTTGGGGGGGGGGGGGGTCCAGCTGCCATAGAAGAAGGGCAACAAACCTTAACAGAGACCCGACCTCCAATTTAAATGACCAACTTGAAACCTTGACATGCTTCACACTCAAAAAGTTGTATGCCTCTGAGCATACGCAAAGTTCCCTCCCACCACAATAATCACAACTCAAGAGGAAGCCATAGGGGGAAGAGGCACCTAGAGAATGGTGACCCATGTTTAAAAATGCACATAATTTCTGTAAAATGAGAATAGCATCCCCACCCCGATGGACTCCAAAACAGCCATTTCCCTTCATTCTCCCCCCCCCACCCAACACTTTGGTCTACCACAAAATACACCTTGCTGTGCTCACCCCTAGCTTGTTCGTGGGGCTTTGCCCACAGAATGGGACTCCGATGTGGAACCCACCTTCTTCTCCATCTCATCCTTGTCCCAGCTGCACCCACATCATCCAGGACGAGGAAGGGAACTGATAGATGTGCAGGATCTGACCCCGCTTTCCAACCCACCTTCTTCTCCATCTCATCCTTGTCCCAGCTGCACCCACATCATCCAGCATGAGGAAGGGAACTCATGGATGTGCAGGATCTGACCCCGCTTTCCAACCCACCTTCTTCTCCATCTCATCCTTGTCCCAGATGCACCCACATCATCCAACACGAGGAAGGGAATTCATGGATGTGCAGGTTCTGGCCCCACTTTCCAACCCACCTACCTTTAGCAAGGCCAAGAAGGCAACTGCTTCGTTCTATTTATTGCCCACCAGTCGGTCCTTCAGGGAGACTGTATCGATCCATGGAGGCTCCATCTTTAGTTCATTTTTGCTGCTGTTTTATCTCCCCACCTACTAATTACCCGATCCCCTTTAAAAACCATTGTCACAACCCCCTTGCTCTGTATACCGAGCCTGCCTTTTGCCTGTCCTGTCCATCACTGTCATAGCATGTTGAGAAAAGGAGGAAATCTCATTTTCTCCATCATGTCCATCAACTGTTCACCCTTTTTAAATTGTCACAATTATGTTTTTTCCAGATTCCAAGCCTCCAAATGTAACCTCATAAAGAAGGTGTCCCAACCCCTTGATTTCAGTTCCCGTTCATCCATCTCATATCTTGGAGGAGATCACCTGCCAGACACCCAAACTCATCCCCTCCCTGGTCTCCCGACCCATCTCCTCTTCAATCAGAATGACTTACTGAAACGTCGCTGGGAATTCAGGAGGCAGCCAGACTGGGGGAGGCCTATTGGAAGAGCCTTGCCTAGTACTAGGGGCTGGATCCTCCCCCCAGACCCTCCCCACCTTAGAGCGCCAATGAAGAGAAGTTGGCAAGCCATCAGAAAGGACAAGAGTCTGTTTGTTTTCCCTTCTCTGCCCTGGCCAGAGCAGCCGGTGGCTATAACAAAGGATGGTTGTGTCCGGTTCCCAAAAAACAGCCGGCGAGCGCACCCCTACCTCTCCATTCGGCATCAAAAACCGAGAGGCAAACCTCTGTTCTCGATCTTTTGTGGAGGGGGCAACAGCCTCCCAGAATCCTCTTGAAAGAAAAACAGAGGCTTGTCCCCAGTCCCCAAATTTCCAGTCCCCAAATTTCTAAGAACACCCCAGGCAGGCCACAAAGACAACTGTCCTTACCTGGTTGCCCAAATCAGAGGTCGACTAAGAGGGATCCTATGGGGATCAAGTGACACATTGAGAGGGACCCTGCAGGGATCAAGAGACACATTGAAAGGGTCCCTACGGGGATCAGGAGACACACTGAGAGGGACCAAGGGACATATTGGGAATGTAGCCGTCACCTTGGCACATTGGGACACATTGGGAATCAAGGGACACAGTGAGAGGGACCCTGCAGGGATCAAGAGGCATAGTGAGAAGGACCTTATGGGGATCAGGAAACACAATGAGAGGGACTCTGCGGGAATCAGGAGACACATTGAGAGTGATCCTGTGGGGATCAAGTGACACATTGAGAGGGATCCTGCGAGGATCAAGAGACATGCCGAGAGGGACCTTGCAGGGATCAAGAGACACATTGAGATGGTCCCTGCTGGGATCAGGAGACACATTGAGAGGGATCCTTTCGGGATCAAGTGACACCTATGGGGATCTGGAGACATTAAAACATTAAGAGACCTATGGAGATCAAAAACACATTGGGATCCTGCTGGGATCAAGAGACACATTGAGAGGGACCCTTCAGGGATCAAGAGACACATTGAACCTTTGATTTGAGGGTGCGTATAGCACACGGCCCCTCTCTTCACCTTCCCCACCTTGTTATGAGTATGTTTGTTCCAGAGGGACTAAATTAAACCATTGTGCATGAGTAATGCTCTGGAATAATCCCAGTTAGATTCCCCATTCGATCTCCAGGGTACGCAGCCGTCACCTTGGCAGTGATACGTATTAGATTTGTAGCCTCTTTTTCACAACCCTGAAACGAGAACCGCCACAGGTTTGTCGACTCCTGGCAACATGTTGCCACTCGTACAGCCCGTGAAAGAGTTATCGGAGCTCAGAATGAGCTGTACTCGGAAAGGAGTCGAGGCCAAGCCATGGCAGATCTCTCAATGGGCATACTGGGTGTGATGCCATTGTGATGCCAGTTAATTTGTCTGGCCTGGGAATGCAAGCCTCAAGGATGTGTCGGCTTCTCCGAAGGACACGCCAGGACGCAAAGCCAGGACTGCAATCCCGAAACCTTTCCTGACTCAGCAAAGCTGAAAAACTGCTGACGGAGCACACTTCCTGATGTGATCAGTAGCCAGATCCCAGGAGATAGCCAAGGCTGGGAAATCAATGAGGCAGCACGTCAGTCACGCCTGCCCACACGGCTTTGTTTGGGTTCTGTTTCCACAGCACATGTGTTCAAACTGGTTTCAAACTGGGCGCACTCTAACGGGAAAATTTTGCATGCAAGATCCTGCAAGGTTTCTCAGCAAACAATCCAGGAAGACGGACAACGAGACTTCTACACCCAGTCGCACAAAGCGGCGGCGCGGCTACCATAATCTTTCGGCTGGCAACCTGAGATCAGGACAATAGTTTGGGCAACACAGACCCGAGAAGATTCAGATCCTCACGGAACATGAGAACGGCACACAGGCAGAAAAGTCCACCAGGCCACAACTGTGGGAGACACAACAGCACATGCTCGATGCCAATCTGAGCTGGCAACGAGCCTGCCATTTAGAGCGAGCGCCAGTCACAAGCGCGGCCTTTGGGTCGGCATTCTTTCCCCAGAGTCACCAAATGAAACTGCAACCTCATCTTAAAAGTCTGCTGAAATTTTTTTCCTCCTTCAGCCCAGATTCCTAAGACGTGAACGTTCCGGGTGCCGAAAGGGCAGGGCCGGCTTTAAGCCACTTGGGCCATGCGCCTAAGGGGGGCGCTCCCTGTTAAACATATAAACTTCATTTTTCCCCCCCAAAATGATCCCATAGTCAGTAAAACAAGTGGTTTGCAATGATTTCCGAACCTAAGGCTGGCCCTACAAAAGGTCGGTGGATCAAAACACTGAGGCTCAAGCATGGTTGGAGGTTGACTCAAAGATCCTTCCCATGTGCCGATTGGAACATCGTTGGGAGAACATAGTTGTAAGTCTTGTCATTCTTTCGGCTTCCTTACATCATCTCAAGAGGCAGCCAGATCTGGGGTGGAGCAGGTCAAGATGTGGCAGTTTCAGTGGCAACCATTTTTTCCCGCTGAGCTGGTGATGGGAACCAAGAAAGACCTTTTAATTCAATGACCTTCAACCTTTTTTGGTGCCACAACCCTATAAGATAATAAGACTGGGATTCTATTGCTGATCCTACCCAATCTGTCCGTCACCTGACTCTTGGGTCTTCACAACAACCCTGCAAGGTAGCAACCTGGTTTTAGGAACGGTGGGGCAAGATAACCAAGCTGTGCAGGATGATAACAAGGGCACCGTTTTGATTTTTGGACCGGATCCAAGCCCTCTCTTGAGAAACAGACCCAGGAATCAAAGAACAGGAACCGGGTGCTGAAAGTGAGTGCTGCGCCGGCGGAATTTACTCCCCAAACATTCCACTCCCGATAAGAAACCGTGATAAACTTCATTCCACGCATAGATGCACGTTGAAGTCACAGGAAGTGGGAGCCGGGCTCACATGTTTGGCACCCCGCAAGAGCGCGCCCTGAACCTATTGCCGTGTACGCCTGTTGTGTCCTGGCCTAAACAGATTTTTTGGGGCTACGACATTCACCCCACCCTCATTTTAGTCGCATCCAACCTCATTAGGAGCTTGGGATACTCAAAACCCTTGCATCCGGCTGGGCTCTTTTGTGGCGGAGCCCAATAAATCTGTAAGGTTTATAAGGTCTGTACCTGTGGGATTTTTTCCCCTTTCTCTCTCATGGGGCAAGGCACATGCCTGCCAATTTTTTGAGTCACACATGCCAACGATAGATCGATTCAAAGTTAATCAGATCAAGAATATGATCAGATTGCGCTGCCTGGAATGCCTTAGGATGCAATCCAAACCAACTTTCCAGCCCTGGCATGGCTGTGCCAGGGGGGCATATGCTGAACCTACAATTGCGGGGCCCCTCAAGCTAAGGCAAGCCTACATCAAGGTCCCCTCAAGCTAAGGCAACGGTTCTTCCCTTACCTTGGAGTTACATTGCCCTTGCTCCGTTATTGCATTTAGTCAAATCTAATGCGCCATAGAATCTACTGCGCACGCTTTACTTATAATCAATATACCACATTTACTCCAATCCAATTAACCATCAAATCTAATGCTCACCCTAAACTTATAATCAAAACACAGCATTTATTCAAATCTAATTAACCATCAAATCTAATGCGCACCCTGATTTTGGAGACTATGGGCAAAATCCAGAGTAACTACTGGGAGTCCTTGCTCTGGTGTAAGAACAACTTACTCTGAATTCCAATATGAATTTCCCATAGGTTTTCACTCGGTGGTGCAACAACTACGGGTGCACTGAAGTTTCTTACATGCTCCCGTAGTTACTCTGGATTTCGGTTTAAGAGCACAATCCTAACTATGTTTACTCAAAAGTAAGCCCAATTATGTTCAATGGGTCTTTCTCCCAGGAACCCATGTTCTCCACGGCAGAGACATGTTTGAGCGACACCCACCATCGCCAACCTGAGCCAACTCCTGGCGTTTTCCGATGGTACCGCAGTTGCGTAACAGGGATGAACGGTTCATTAGTGGCAACCGCCTTGCTGGACGACACCGTAAGAGCCGTGTCACTGAAGTTGTGGCCTGAAGACATCAGGGTGGAATTGCGCCATGCATGACACATCCATGCAGGTTACTCTAGAGGAGTGGCAGCGCCTACAATGATCAGCCTAGATGGGATGCTGCAAGCGTTTGCCCATTCCTGCAATAGAGGGCAGTTTCCAAAAGCAAAGCGGTGGGTTCATTTTACCCGAATCGCAAGTCACGTACACTGACGCAAGCTGCGAGGTGGAGTCACGTGCATGACGCCGACGCGGGGGTGGAGCCAATGACCTCCTGGATGGATAAGCTATACGGTGGATAAAAACTAATAGAGGAGCAGACCCCTGGATATAGATCCCCTGGAACCAGCACCCCATCAGTCCTGGGTATGGCGAGACTCTGCCCCTGATGCACAAGGCTTATCAGGCTCCACCCGGCCCTGATCCATCACCCCCCCAGCAACACTTTACAATCCAAAGTTGTGAAAGCGACACACTGAGCCGGGTGACGACTGATGGGGGAACACCGTGGTGATGCGCGGATGTGGCGGGGTTTGGAAACAAGATGGTGGGCGTGGACATGTGATCCTTGTTCACCGGGATATCAGGAATGGGACGCGTGGGCGAATCTCTTTGGGGTTCCGCTAGTGGCGTGAGTAAGTGGCGTTCCTTTCCCGATGACGCCACTTCCTTTCCTTCCAACGAGCTCGCTTGCTCCCCCTTGATTTTATCGTGGGTACTTCAGCGCCTCGTGGAGCATTGCTCCTTGGGGTGCGCGCCAGTGATTCATCACCGCTTACACTTTCCAAACGCCACACATGCGCCCTCAGACCTCCAACCAATGATCGTCTCCCCTGGCGAAAAAAATCAGGATGGATCTCGCCTCCCTTTTTGCTCCGGATATCCTAATATCCGCCCTAGACGATTGCACGGCGCAAAACTGGCCCATCGAAGGAGGAAATAGCATAGGGATGAGCCAGAAATATTTGTGTGGGCAACAAAACAGGCTGAGCTTGTGTTCATGTATGTGTTTCCAGAATCCCAGGTAACCCGAGCATGTCCAGGCTCGGCTCGAAAGGAACGCAATCGTTTGCAAAACGTCTCGTCGCTGTTACAAGATGGTGTTGGCGGCTTGAATAGATTTTAATAAATTCACATGTGCCGTCGACTCACCCTAAACAATCGCAGGCATGATAAAGATGCAAGATGTGAGGTTTCTTTTACTGGTCTCGAAAAGTCTTCTCCAGTCGGGACAAGCAGGTTTCAGGCCATGTGCAGAGTATATTTTGGTTTTTTGGGCCATCATTTTTGATAGGAAGGAGATATCTCAAAACCGATTTTTGTGTTGGATTCTGCTCTTCAATACGAATCCAACGACATACGACATGGTACTGTGCACCATCATGAAGTTAAAAATGAGGCCAAAATGTAGGACAATGAAGCCCAAATGTAGGACACCCGGACAGGAGGCTAAAAATCCAGACAAATCCGGGTTTTTCCGGTCATATGGTCACAGTGAAATCAATGATGGAAGAACAGGGTTCTCCTGTCCATTAACTGAACGTTTCAGGCCAGTCGGCTGCAATCCTCTGGACACTTTCCTGAGAGTAGGACTATTGAATACAATGGGGGCTACGTTTGAGTAGACGTGGATAGGATTGCGCTCGTAGCCCGATCCAATGCATGTCTACACGGAAGTCAGACTCATTGACTTCGTGATGTGGGGAGCACGCAGTGCACCCCAGGAGAGACGTCCAGGGCATGTGCCATTTTTTTCCCAGGGTAGTTTGCATAGGATTGCAGCCTTAATTGGGAGATAAATTAATTTAAGACTAATATGTTATGCTGAGAACTAAGCATGATATGCTTTTAAAAAATTCCAGGGTGTTGCCTGAAGCTTCCTGTGCAATCTAAAAAATGTCTCTCCGTGGTATGCATGTTAATTGACTTAGGAGATTAACGACATTGAATCAGAACCTGCTTAAAATTCGGTTGATTGATAGCCGGCTTGATCAGGGATGTTGCATAGGATTCCCTACCGTCTATCCCAAGAATCTAGCACTTCGGGGTAGACTATCACTGAACATGGAGGCTCCATTTAAGAGCTGTGCAAAGTATGGACACAAGAAGGGTCCTATGGCAAATGCCTTATCTTGGCGATCTACTGCCCTGTACACGGTGGATCTCTTGAGGCGAGTAACGGCACAATCCAGAGTAACTATGGGGAGTCCTTGCTCCGACGTAAGAACAATATACCCTGGGTTGCAAGATGAATTTCCCATAGGTTTTCACTAGGTGGTGCTGTAACTACGTCAACGTAAAAGACTCTTACGTGCTCTGTAGTTACTCTGGATTGTAGGATAAGTAGCCGAATAAATGGCGCATGTCCTGAACATTGGCTCATGACATGAAATGAATGCAGGACGTCTTGGAAGTGCACCATATTGTTCTGTCGCTTCCTGTCCTTGGTGGGCTGATCGCTCACCCCAAATCGGGTTCTGACCCACTGTTTTGAAAATGATGCGCTATAGGATCAGAGCAGGGTCCCTTCCAGGTTGCCATAAATCCTGTCCGATTGTTTTCAGTGCATCCTCTGTAGGATGAGGGTGTTGGAATATTCCATAACACTTCCCCGCCATCTCCGAGTAAAAAGGGATCTCTGGGTTCACCTCCTTCCAGGTGTGGATGATGTGCATGGCGTGCGTGTGAGCATGTGGTGTGCATGGGGGGGATGCCATATAATTGCACATCAGTCGGCTTCAAATATTGCATCACCCTCGTACCGCCACCTCAAAAAGCACCACGATCTACCCCGAAAGGAACCTCTTTGCCACATCTCTGCAAGAGTCACTCCGAGGGGCTTGCATCCTACCTCCGAGGCATACTTACACTGGTGCTTTTGCACTGGTGTGCACTCTGGAGTGTGTGCGTGCATGCTCCTGCACATGCCTGCTTCTTACTGGGTGCCAGAGAACAGCCTCCAGTTTGAACTGGGGGCACAAAAAGTCTGCGCCAAAGGTTCGGAAACATCACAGTGCACCAAAACAAGGATCCGGCAGCCGATCCATGTTCTGATCAGGATCGGCCGCACAAAGCCTTCCCTTCGCATCCTGTTTATTCCACCCAGCAAAAAAAATTTTTGTTCCTTTGCAGGCCCATTTGCGGTTGTGTTTTTCCTGCAAGCCAGGCCCGAGTGCGTCACTGGGTGAGTGACATTTTCCTGGAGGGCCTCCACCGGGATGGTGTCTTGGGGGGCCAAGGGGCACAAGCCTGTTCCTTGATGCGGGTTGTACACTGGGGGACCTGTTTTTCCTGGGCTGCCGGATCCGTGGCGGAAAAAAAACCTGCTGGTGGGCAGAAGGACAAGGCTTGGCTGTCATGTTTGTTTGCCGTCGGCAATAACCGACGAGGCCGTGGCAGCCTCGAGGAGAGGGAGGGCTGGGTGTGGGCGGCGTCTGCCCAGCTGCAAAGAGAAACCAAATACCGTTCTGTACTCTCTTCACTAATGGACCACTGATCTTCCTGACCCCCCCCCCGTTATGCCCCCCCAGATCTGGCTCCCCTGGGCTGTATAAAAAGCATTGCAGCCTCTTCTCTGTCCATTTTCCTTGCAAGCCAGCAACGTAGGGGGTAAGTGCAGCGATTTCATGCTTCTCCGGGTAGAGGTGGCAACATGCCCACTTCGACTCGACTTTCCCTTGCAGCAGGGCGTGTGATTCACGGCGAGAACCCGTCGCCAACCACTTCTTCCCCATCACCGTTAATGAATGCGTATAGCAGGGAAAGGCGGACAGATGTGCAGGTTGCCAACTGATCGGATGCTTTTGTGGGGTTGTGCAGGACGTGCAGGAGGCCAACTGACCAGTTATGGAATGGGTTTGGTCTGTTTAACTGAGCTGAATAATTTGATCTGTTTGCTTACTGTATCCACTCATCTCGTAGAGGACACGTCTATTGAGAACCAGGAAGATGTAGAGGTCCTGGAGGTGGACATACCTACTGGATCTTTTTTTGGGGGGGGGGTTCTAACCAAGGGGGTGTGATAGAATTAATTCAGATGGATGAAAGGTTTACTGGGTGGTGGGTGGAGGTTTGAAATTAAGTCAGCAGACAGGGCGAGCAAGACTTTCCAATACCTGGTACTGCTTAAGATGGATCTGCCAAAGGTTTTCCATGGTGTCAGTGCCATATATGCAGCCTGCCCCTATAGTTGCTGTGTCTGTGGTTTTCCATGGTGTCAGTGCCATATATGCGGCCTGCCCCTATAGTTGCTGTGTCTGTGGTTTTCCATGGTGTCAGTGCCATATATGCAGCCTGCCCCTATAGTTGCTGTGTCTGTGGTTTTCCATGGTGTCAGTGCCATATATGCAGCCTGCCCCTATAGTTGCTGTGTCTGTGGTTTTCCATGGTGTCAGTGCCATATATGCAGCCTGCCCCTATAGTGGCTGCGTCTATGGAATCAGGCCCTACAACACTGCATTTCTCAAACCGTTGATTGAGGGGGACACACTATGGACATGAAGAGTCTGATCCAGACATTCACACCGTCTGGCTTCCCCCAATGGCTAGCCAAGTGTCCCTATAGGATGGCCAAAATCTGGCATGATGTCGGAATAATATCTTCCCACGCTGGTTTCCGTCTCACCCCACTTTCTCTCTTTCCTGCTTACAGTACAATATCTTGGTCTTGGAATCAGACGGACGGAAGCCTCCCTGACCTTGTGTCCCCCCGTCCCTTAGACGACAGTCTCAGCAGGTTTTAGAAGACCCCGTCCTTTTCAATATGGCCAGTGGAGACCTGACGGAACTGGAGGCGGCCATTGAGAAAATTGTCCAGATCTTCTTCGTCCACGCAGCCAAGGAGGGCAAGAAGGGCACCCTGACCACCGGGGAGTTCAAGGAACTCGTGACCTTGCAGCTACCCAACCTCATGAAGGTGAGATGTGCGGGGATGGCAATGTGGGGTGTATGGGGTGCCAGGTCCAGATTTGTTCCTAAGGCTTCTTCAAGTGGCGGAGATAGTTATTTAAAAAAGAGAAAGGTTCACCCTTTCCTTGTATGTGGGTGCCCCGCTCGCTCGCTCGCTCGCTCACTCACTCACTCACTCAAGAGCCCATGAAGCTTATGCCTCCTTCTTAGAACATTGACTCCTTGGGGCAGAGACCTCATCTTCTCATTCTTCGTCAAACACCATGCTCACAGATGGTATAATAACAATAATGTAACAATAATAATTACAGTGATTGTCACGTGTAGGTGGACCCAAAGGGCCCAGGCACGACAGGGAGGACATGAAGGGATCTCCTTGCTTTTTAATTTGTAACTCTTACGGGTCAAATAGGCACTCAGGGGAGTGAGTAACGTTCAGTACTCACTGAGTACTTCGTTGTTTTCGAGTATTTTGTTGTTTTTTGGTGATGGGCAACTGGGTGAAACTGCAAAGGCACTTTCTATATAAGCAAAATAAAGGCAATCAAAGAATATAGCAAAACGAATATAATGTGCCATCGATTATAACGCGCACCCTATACTCATAATCAAAACCCTGCATTTACTCAATTCTAATTAACATCAAATCTAATGCGTACCCTGATTTTGGAGACTGAATTCAGCTGAGAAAGATGAGCGTTCGATTTGAGTAAATACATAATAATATATATAAGCAATCAAAGAATAAGGAACATATTTTTAAGCGGCATCTCAGAGCAAAAATAATTCAGATTTCACAGTCGAACTGGGGACCTTCTACTTGCTTCTACTCCTGTTCCCAAGATCTGGTATTCAGAGGTAGACTGCCTCTGCATAAGGAGGTTCGTAGCTGCACCGCCTCCTGAAGATCCCCCAACTTCTCTTCTCGTCCTCTGCAGGATGTCGGCGATCTCGATGAGAAGATGAAGAGCTTGGATGTCAATAACGACGAGGAGCTGAAATTTGGAGAGTACTGGAGGCTCATTGGGGAGCTGGCCAAGGACATCAAGAGGGAGAAAGTGGGGAAGAAGAAATAATTGGGGTGTGTATATGTGGGGAGGGGTGGGTGGGGTTTTGAAGACGGGTACATTTGCAGGATGAAGGAATGTAGCCACAGGCAATGCTGGGATACCCATCTGCCTGTCATCTGGATCCAAATAAAAGGCTTTGTGCTGACTTGGTGTGGCTTCCATGGCAAGATGGAAGGGGTGTGAGATGTGGAGAGGAAGCCTGTAGTTTAGGGGTTCAGAGTTGTGATGCCCCAGTTTGAGAACCTATCCCACAGTTGGAGCCTGGAATCAAAGCTGGAGCCAGGAATCAATCAGATGTCTTTTGATGTTGTCCATCTACTGAGTCATGGCTTGACCCAAGACCACCCTTGGGAGCTCTCCATGCTCCTGAAGGACTGGGTCTCAGATGCCACCTCTACTATGGGTCAGTAATGTTGATCTAGTCTTCCTTCAGGGTTCTTCCTGGTCCCAAAGAGTCTACCCCAGATTCTGTTTCCTAGAACCATAAAACCAGTCCAGAATCGAGACCGTTCATCTCCAGATCATCTCAATTCAAGGCCGGTCTGATTTCTTCAGTGTTCAGAACTTGGGCAGGCCAAGACAACACACAGTCCTCTAAGATGTTATTTGTATGAACCCCATTGAGATGCTTTCTACACTGACCCGACAGAGTCAGGCCAGATCCCATTTATGACCAGATCCCTTGAACTCATCCCATCAAGTCAAGGTCAAGGTAATGACTCACCTCCAATGAGGAGCGTTCTGTTTCATCATGGCGAGATCTGGGGACAGGATGGCGCTAAAGGGGTGTGATCACTGGATGAGGGGTGGGACCCCCAGACCCACAAATGCACATCTGTATAGAACGAGAGCAGCATATAATTATCAAACGTGTTTGGGTGTCAGCCAGGATCTGCGGCTGCCGAAGGGAAGACTATCTTTAGACAAGTTTAGCCAGCTGTCCTTAAATACAATTTTGAGCCCAGGTTGTGGAGCAGCAAGTTGTGTCCTTCAATAGCTAGGCTGCTGAGACGGATCTGCCTCTGAGCAAGGGCAGGGCTGCCGCTCGCACTAGGACCAGCTCGACAGGTGATGAGCCACTGGCAGCTTTGGGTCAGGGCTGGCACGCGGCCAGGGAGGACGAGATGTTATCACTGGGGCGCCGGAAATGAAGCATCCCTATTTCGAAGGCTCCTATTGTACGCAGAAGGTCTTGGCAGGGTGGAAAAATGCAGTCTGGAATTCAACCCCCAGAGTGCGGAGCTATCTCCGATGACCAGGACAGCCAGACTATGATGTATGTGTGTGAATGCCAGGTGGAGCCTGCCCTATACATGAATGGAATATATATATTCCATTCCGGGCACGTACGTGTGTGTGTGTATATATATATACATATATATATATATATAGAGAGAGAGAGAGAGAGAGAGAGAGAGAGAGAGAGAGAGAGAGAGAGAGAGAGAGAGAGAGAGAGAGATATGTATGTATATATAGCTTTATGTATATATAAAGCTGCTCTATACATGAATGGAAGCATTACAGACCTATGTGCCCGAACATCATACCGTTCACTTCTGTAGCAGGATTGGTTCCACATATCAGTGCGCTCATGTATGTAGTTGCCCACCTAAGGGTGGCCACAAGCCCTGCATCACACGGGGGTGGCATGCTGGCCTTAGTGCACTGATGTTCACTGATGGTGGTGTTGTCCTACCCATTGCATGGGAGGTGGTCCATCACACGGGGGTGGCATGCTGGCCTTAGTTCACTGATGTTCACTGATGGTGGTGCTGTCCTACCCATTGCATGGGAGATGGTCCATCACACGGGGGTGGCATGCTGGCCTTAGTGCACTGATGTTCACTGATGTTGGTGCTGTCCTACCCATTGCATGGGAGATGGTCCATCACACGGGGGTGGCATGCTGGCCTTAGTGCACTGATGTTCACTGATGGTGGTGTTGTCCTACCCATTGCATGGGAGGTGGTCCATCACACAAGGGTGGCATGCTGGCCTTGGGTCTGTAAGATGAAGGTGGAGTAGAAATATTGCAATAAATAATAATAAAATCGGGTAACACAAGTCCCAGTGACGCCACTGGTGATGACATGGAACATACAAATTGGAGGCGATCGTGTCCTACCAAAAACTCACACTTGTTCCTTCCAGCGATGGTGGTGGTGGTGGTGGTGATGATGTTGATGATGATGATGATAAAGTAAAATCAAGTTTGGCTCATTGATATTACCATACCAGGTGACAGTAGACTTGAAGACAAAGAACACAAGAAGATGATGAGATCCAGACCTACAAGTAGAACTGGAAGATGAAGGTCAATATGGTGTCAGTTGTCTCTGGAGACTTCAGTGCCTCGAAGTCTGAAGAAACATCTCGACATTCTTGGCCTGGAGCAATTGACACCCGCTTTGCCCCAGAAAACAACGTTGCCTGGAACAGCAGGAATCCTATGACGATATCTCTGCGATCCCCAGGATCTTGGCTAGATCCCAAAATGCACACTTTAACCGGTCAAGCATAGGCGGTGATGGAGTATAAGAATAATAATGGTAATAACAGTATCAACAATATCACAGATTAAAAAAAAAACCAGACATCTCAGGTTCTCACGAAGGACGTGATGTCAAACTGGTCAGTAACATCTGATGTGTGAAAATATAGTAATAATAATACTAATACAAACATCTAGGTGTAGATGAAACCACTGCATATCAACTACAAATAGCAGACCCCTATGCCCAGCAAATGCCTTGACTTAGGGCAAAATCCAGAATAACTACGGGGAGTCCTTGCTCCGGTGTAAGAACAATTTACTCAGGATTGCAATATGAATTTCCATTACACTAAGTGGTGCAGTCTCTTACGTGCTCCTGTAGTTACTCTGGATTTGGGGGCCAGGCTGCAATCCAGAGTAACTACAGGACCTTTTACACCAATGTAGTTATGGTGCCACCTCTGGGAAACATATGGGAAATGCATAGAGCAATCCAGAGTAAGTGCCTCTTACATCTTCCCGTAGTTACTCTGGATAGTAGGGTTAATATTCAACCGGCCTAATGCAGCCACCACCATCTGGCAGGCTGGGTATTAGATAGGAGATAGTCGATGATAAGCACAATCCTAACCATGCCTACTCAAAAGTAAGCCCCATTGTGTTCAATGGATCTTACTCCCAGGAAAGTGTTTTTAGAATTGCAGCTGATATCGATTAGCCGCATTAATTCAACCGAACCTCCATGTTTAGTAGCAGTCTACCTCTGGATAGCCAGTGGGGGATAAGCGGGAATGGGATGTCCCAAACGGAGGCAGAAGATCTGCCCCTTTCACCAAGACCTCTTACCCCAAACTGGGGTAAGAGTTTCTAAACTGGGACAAACTGGGGTAAGTTTCTAACTGGGACAAAGTTTCTAAAAGAGGAAAACCAGTGACTTTTTTTTGGGGGGGGGGGAATCACTTGTAAACTGGTTTCCTATCATTCCAATGGCTCACCCATTGAGCCGTGACTCAAAACTGGGAAATGGTTGGGGCGGGAGTTCCATACTGGCCATGCGCCAGATGCTGCAATGAGACACCTCGCAACCACGATTGCAACCTCCCTGCCTCTCCGTGAGGTGTCTCCCACACACGCCTCCCCGAGATATAAAACTCTGGCCAGAGACACCAGTGAGATCAGCAAGCAGGATTCCTCGGAGCAGGTAAGCAACCGCCACCTTCACAGCTCCCTCCGAGGTCCGGATCCAAACGAGAGGGTTTGAGAATTTCTATTCTTGGGGTCTCCCCTCCATCTCTCCACCCTTTCGCTATGTAGGATCCTTTGGGACAAGTTCAGGCAGCTTCCCCCAGACGCGTCGGGAATAATCGGAGATGAAAATCCAGGTGTGACTCAAAAAATTGTTCTTGTTGGTTTCCTCCCTTAGGAAACACCTGGAGCCAGATTCGGAGCCTGTCCGTCGGTGACAACCACTCGGAGACCTTGAAGAACTCCATCACCGACTTGATCCCAAAAGGAATTTTGCTGTCGACCCGAACCAACTTGAGGAACCATGGTTTTCCCATGCTGCCGGAAGAAAAAGGTCAATGGCAAAGACATCCTGGTTCTTTGGGGATGATAGAGGAGAAGCAAGGAATGGACATCCACCTGGAATGAAGGGGGAGATGAGGATATTTTGGAGATTTGAGGGAGATGAGGATATTTTGTCCACCTGGAACAAAGGGGGAGATGAGGATATTTTTTGTGATGGAGAGGACGAGATTTGGGGTCACCTGTGGACCCAACAGACCCTGCAGTGGTGAAGGTCTTCTGTGTATCTGGGGTGGCTGAGAAGTTTGTCCTAGTAGGAGTTGGATGATGTTGGCCAATGACAAGTTGTTGATTTGGGGCTCCATTGAAGCAACCGGTTCTTTGGAACGAGATGCCAGGATCTCGTCGATCAGACCAAACCAGTTTTCTTGGGATGTTGGCATCAAGGCCTACCAAAGTTTGGTAGACACCTTGGCAAAGTTCTCCACTCTGTTGGATGGTTCTGTTCCCAACTCACTGAATCATTTCCAGTGGAATCGTCTTACTGGGAATGGCTCAGTGGTTTGGGGAGAAAAATATCCAATCAGCATTGCTGGGGGTGGTGAGACCATTGTCAAGTTGAGCTTTGAGTTGCTGGTCACCCAGGGGCGTACCGTTGATCTGGCACGAGGTGTCTCGTGCCATGAGCGCATATGCCTCGTTTGATATTATTGACTTATAGTAGTGGCTAAAAGATGGGTTTCAGGAACCCATAGGACCCATTATTATTCAGGGACCCATTTTTGATAGGGACCCCCTAGGACAACAATTCCTAGTAGGCAGCGGTGGGCTTCAGGAGGTTCTCACAGGTTCTATAGAACCCTTTGCTAACGAGTGCCTTTTTCTGAGAACTGGTTACTAATGGGACATAGAACCTGTTGTTAATTTACGTTATTAGGACATAGAACCTATTGTTAATTTATTTGGATCCCACCACTGCTAGTAGGCTATTAAGCACCATCATGGCCCTCTGAGATGTGCTTGAACCTTGCTAGGCTTACTTCCAAATTAATTTGCTGAAGTTTGGGTGGCATCCCGGAAACATGTGCATGAAATTTGTGGGTGCTTTGACACTCCCCCCATTAAATCCTCAAACTCATTAGGGCCCAAGATCAGGAACAGAGAACATTATGTTCAATTTAGTACTCCAATTAGGAGCAAGAGTGTATGCTTGGGGGTGCTGTGTATTAACCTGGGAGGGTGCGGTATATTAATCTATGGACGCAATCCAGAGTAACTACAATTTAAGACATAAGAACAATTTACTCTGGATTGCAATATGAATTTCCCATTGGTTTTCACTAGGTGGTGCCGTAACTACCTTGACGTAAATGTCTCTTGCTCCTGTAGTTATTCTGGATTGTAGGGTGTGCATATTATAGAATTATATTTTATACTTTATATACTATATATACTTATATATATAGTGTGTATATGTATTTATACACACACACACACACACACACACACACACACACACACACACACTTTATATATAACAGATACATAACGGCATTGTGTACCCCCCTTTTGGGTCTCCAGATTCCCTCCAGATCTGATTGATATTGTAAAGAAATCTATTATCTGTTGCACACAAGTCCCCATAACTGTTGGGGATCCCAATCTTGAAGATGGCTCCTGGACTGGTTCTTCGGACCAGATCTGTACTGGTTCTTTGGATCAGATCTGGACTGGTTCTTCAGACCAGATCTGGACTGGTTCTTCAGACCAGATCTGGACTGGTTCTTCGGATCAGATCTGGACTGGTTCTTTGGACCAGATCTGACTGGTTCTTCGGACCAGATCTGACTGGTTCTTTGGATAGATCTGGACTGGTTCTTTGGACCAAATCTGGACTGGTTCTTTAGACCAGATCTAGACTGGTTCTTCGGACCAGATCTGGACTGGTTCTTTGGATCAGATCTGGACCGGTTCTTTGGACCAGATCTGGAGCAGGGTCTGGTTAAGGCTCGTCCCAGAGATCTGGGATGGAGCCTTTACAAGGTGCCTCAGTTTGGCAAGTCAGGTTTTCCTCTAAACAAGGAGATCAACAGGTTATGGTTGCCAGGAACGTATCAAGTTGATACATGTGCAAATATCTGAAAACTCAAAGGGAATTCAGATTCATGTGTCTGCGCATGTTTAAAACATCCCTCAACATCTAATTTCAGAAACATTTGGTTTCACATATTCCAATAATTTCAAAAAAATATTCAGATTTATTTAGATTTGGCAAATTCCGAGTCTGAATTCATACATTTTTGGAGAAATACTTTTGGCTCTGTGCTTTGGCAGTATATATTGGGGGTTATATATAGTGGTGAATGACCCAAACCTATATGTCTATGGAGAAGTATTGATTAAGGATGTTGACATCAGACTTCTCAACAAAGAACGTTCTCAACGTGGCTTGGATAAGAACAGAATAAGTCTTAAAATCTGATTTTAAAAGTCTAGCTATGGAGATGAGATCTGTGGATGTCTTGGATCAAGGTGAGACCTGTGGATGTCTTGGATCGAGATCCTTGGATGTCTGGATCAAGATGAGATCCTTGGATGTCTTGGATCAATATGAGATCCTTGGATGTCTTGGATCAAGATGAGATCCATGGATATCTTGTCAAGGAACCTTGGATGTCTTGGATCGAGATCTATGGATGTCCTGGATCAAGATGAGATCCTTGGATGTCTTGGATCAAGATGAGATCCATGGAAGTCTTGGATCGAGATGAGGTCCTTAGGTGTCTTGGATTGAGATCCTTGGATGTCTTGGATCAAGATGAGATCCATGGATCTCTTGTCAAGGAGCCTTGGATGTCTTGGATCGAGATGAGATCCTTGGATGTCTTGGATCGAGATCTATGGGTATCTTGGATCGAGATGAGGTCCTTAGGTGTCTTGGATCGAGATCTATGGATATCTTGGATCAAAATGAGATCTTTGGATGTCTTGGATCAAGATGAGATCCATGGATCTCTTGTCAAGGAGCCTTGGATGTCTTGGATCAAGATGAGATCCATGGAAGTCTTGGATCGAGATGAGGTCCTTAGGTGTCTTGGATCGAGATCCATGGATGTCTTGGATCAAGATGAGATCCTTGGACGTCTTGGATCAAGATGAGATCCATGGATCTCTTGTCAAGGAGCCTTGGATGTCTTGGATCGAGATGAGATCCTTGGATGTCTTGGATCGAGATCTATGGATATCTTGGATCAAGATGAGATCCTTGGATGTCTTGGATCGAGATCCATGGATGTCTTGGATTGAGATCTATGGATGTATTGGATCAAGATGAGATCCATGGATATCTCATCAAGGATCCTTGGATGTCTTGGATAAGGATGAGATCCTTGGATGTCTTGGATAAGGATCCTTGGATCCTTGGAGGAAGTATTGGATACTGGGGAGTTATCAAGCCATTCCCAGCTGGCATCAATTTGTCATCCTGTTCCATTCAGAAAATTGGTTGGATGTTGAACTAGGTTTGATCCGGGGTGGACTCAATCTTATACAAGTGGGTGCTTTGACGGCTGAAGAAACCTTCCCTTACCTGGTTCATGGTGGTGGAGCATCTTGGCCTACAAGGTCTACCAGTTTGATATGGAATGGAGCTGGACTGGGCCTCACCCTTGGGTAGGGATCCCATCTGGAGATTTGTAAGCTACCTGGCATGCAAACTTGGGAGGCAGAAGATTCCAACAGGAGTTTCAGGGAGGGTGTAGCTATGTAGGAGGGAGTCGGACAGGTTGAGTGGCTTTTGGCAGATCTCTCCGGCGTTTGTGGATGTTCTTGGCTCTTACGGCAATCGCCTCTCAACCTCTCTCTCTCTCTTCTTCCCACCCTCCAGAACAGCCAAGAGCTCACCGACGTCGAGAGGGCCATCGAGATCGTCATCAACAACTTCCACTGCTATGCCGTGAAGGGCCGCAAGGAGTGCATCACCCCCAACGAGCTGAGGGATCTGGTGGACCAAAGACTGCCACATTTAGGAAAGGTGAGGATGGTCGTGCCCAAGAACGCCTGTGATTTTCTTTCGTGCGATCCTTGAGATCACACACACTAAGCCAGAGGTTCCCATGCTTTGTACGACCCCATGATATAGTCCATGATATACCACAGTCCACAATGTACCACCGCAGTGTACCACCAATGCACCACAGTCCACGATGGATACCCTACCAGTGATGTGGTCTACTCCACTATGTCCCTCTTTCTAGATCGTATCTCTATTTTTCTTAGGGCGCAATCCAGAATAACTACAGGGAGTCCTTGCTCCGACGTAAGAAGAATTTACTCTGGATTGCAATATAAATTTCCCATAGGTTTTCACTAGGTGGTGCCATAACTATGTTGACGTAAATGTCTCTTACGTGCTCCCGTAGTTACTCTGGATTGTAGGTGATATGGCATTAAAATGTCCTATCGCTATTGTGGACCCTAGAAGAATATACTGTATTTACTCGAGTCTAACACTTACCTTTCGCAGCCAAATTCAGTCTCCAAAATCAGGGTGCACATTAGATTTGATGGTTAGATTTGAGTAAATGCGGTATTTTGATTATAACTATAGGGTGTGCATTAGATGTGATGACGCATTAGATTCGAGTAAATATGGGAAATTCCTCCTGTGCCTTCACTCCTAAGATTGCTCCAGTATCCATATATAATATAAGTGAGAAGTCCGGTAGTTTGATTATAACTATAGGGTGCGCATTAGATTCGATGGCACGAATATATATCCAATATATTCTAAGTGTTAAGTCCTTCCTTCGGCCTCTCCTCTAATCTTTACGCCGGCTCCTTTTCCCATCACAGGGCATTGGCACATTGGAGGAGAAAATTGAGTGTCAAGGGGATGCCGACGAGGCCAAACTCCAGTTCGGCGAGTACTGGGACATCATGGGCGACGCGGCCAAAGGCTGCCGGGTCCCAGGAGGGAAGAAGTAAGGAGACCCGAGGACAAACGGAACCAGGAGACCTCAAAACCGTTTACACGAAAAGAACGAGAGACTGTCTTTCATGATGACGATATGTTCTCAATGCAGTGTTAATATTTTGGGGGGCTCTTCAATATCCGGTTGTCTAGATCTGGAATATCAATATCTAGAACCAATCCTTCAAGACAAGAACCTTTCAGTATATAGTTTTTCCCTCCTCCTTCGACAACAAACCTCTAGATACTTGATCATCTCTAGGTATTCTGGGTTCCCGACAGTTCGCCTCTAGAACCTTCAAACCCAGGGTTCTTGAGTCGTCGACTTTCGAACCACATTTTTGAGCCGCGTGGCTCCCCCCATACAATGTTCTAGAGATGAACATATTTTCTAGAGCTTGAACCTGAACATTATCTAGAGATGAACATGAATATTTATTTAAGTTTATTTTAGATACACAGCCCTGCAAATCAATCTAGAATATTTAATTTAAATTTCACCTTCGAAATCCATTGGACATTAGTTCTCTCACCTCTGGATCTAGAACCCCCCCAAACACTGTTTTCCCCACCTTTCCAAATCCGGCACCCAAAATCATAGATACGGATGCTGGAAAACTAACATAATATTGTTATATTATTAATAAACTATTGAAGCCTTTAAATATAATTCATATATTTCCAGTTTGGGGTCGGCTTGTTGGGCCGCTTGTTATCGATACTCCCTAGCGTTGATGATGCTCCCTCCGTCAACTATCCTTGCGGTGGTTGGTTCGGAGAGCAGACATTGGGGCAAGTGGTTATGAGATTTATAAGAAAGGAAATATTACAATCCAGAGCAACTACACGAAGATGTAAGAGGCACTTACTCTGGATTGCTCTATGCATTTCCCATAGGTTTCCCAGAGGTGGCACCGTAATGACGTCGGTGTAAAAGGTCCCACAGTTACTCTGGATTGTAGCCTTAATCTTTGGTGTAGGACGGAGATGTTATAAAATTTGGGCAGGCAGACAGGGGTAGGGAAGAACAGAGCATCTAGAACCCCGCGGAACGTATGGGAACCCCTTGAAGCCCACCACTAGTTGGACCCCCTCCAACACCGTTGTGTTCTACAAAATTGGGGTGCATTTGAAGAAAAGGGGAGCCACCTCCTTGTTCAGTGCAAACTTGCCAAACCTTGAGTGCTGCCAACCAGATGATTGTCGGGGGGTCTCGAGGCAACTCTGGGAACCCCAAATGCGAGCATCAAATGCCGGGACCAAGATCACCCCCATCCCTGGTCACTTGGTGGTCAGTGGTTTCCTGGAGCTGGGACAGGTGTTGGTTCAGTGATGATCCCTTGTGTTGCCATGTTTTTTTTTTTGTATAAATCAATAAAAGGAATAATAATAATAATAATAATATGTGTGGTTTTTATTTTATTATTATTTTAACAGTGGAGTTGAGAAAGGGTTTGAGAGAAAGCTAAACCCTTTATCAACTCCACTGTTAAAATGATGATGATGATGATGATGATGATGATGATGATGATGAGACGTGTGGTTTTTGTTTTCATTATTTTGGGGGTTGTCAGCTTTGTGGTTTGAAACAAGTACGAAGGAGCTCATAAAAGGGAGACGCAATGCAACCAAACAGCATTCCTCTTAAGGGGAACTTGGAAGGTGTACTTTGTACATGCCCAGAGGCATAAACACACCAGACTTACCTTGCTGGGGTAACCCCAAAGTTCAGCCAAACAGTGACAGGGACCATCATCAAGACAGTTCAAACCTGGACTGGTTGAAATGGGAACGTCACTCCCATTACAAGCCATTTGTTGGTCTGAGATCCAAGTTCAAATCCCTCCACGATCAAGAAGCTTCTTGGGTCCGTCAGCCTCCCTTACCTCGCAGGGTTGTTGTGAGGACCGCAGGAGGGGATAAATGAAAGTTTGGAAGCTGCCTTGGGCATTTCCTTAGGTAAGGGAAAGGCAGGGTACGTATAAATAAATAAATAAATAAATAAATAAATAGATAGATAGATAGATAGATAGATAGATAGATAGATAGATAGATAGATAGATAGATAAAAGGGCATGCATGACCTACTTTGCAGGGCTGTTGTGCACGAACAAGATCTAAGGGCTTTCCCTTAAAAGACATGCCAAGGTGTGGCTTTAATTAGATGGGTACCCAACACGTCATGAGTGTCGAGCGAGTAAGCATGCCGGGACCCCATTTGAAGTGTCCATATAACCGGGGCAAGGATTTGGGGGTCCGCGGAAGTGCCACCGGGGTTCACGCCACCTGGTATGGAGGCCAACGTGAAACCCCCTTGTCTTGAATTGGGACTTTAGAGGTGCAATGCGCATGTGCGATCATTGTGTTTGGCTTTCCCAAGCATACTCGGACTTAGGCTGGACGTGCCAGAGGGGGGTGACATGCCGGAAGAGTGCATCACCCCCTCTGGCACATCACCTGGTGTGGACCACACCGATTGCACCCCATAGTGATACACCTGGGGGTGGAGAAGAGGATGTTCCCATATACCTGGGCAGATATTCACAGGGAATCACCTGTGCAACGAGCGACCACAAGCATTCCTTTTCCCATTGAGGAGGCTGGTAGATTGTTCCTGCATGGGGAGGCTCCATTTATAATACTGGTAGATTGCTCCTGCATAGGGAAGTTCCGTTTGCTGTTATGGCTGATGGAAACAAGTTGACACATACCACAATAGGATATATATTGACAAACTATATATAGGACACACACACACACACATATACACACACACACATACACAAAGCGAACAAACATTGCAGGAGTAAAATTCCCCATATGACATCCTGCCCATTGTGCATCAACCCCCCATGCGCATCAACCCCCATGCGCATCCACCCCATGCGCAACATCCCCCATGTTCATCCCCCTATGCGCATCATACCCCCTATGCACATCATCCCCCATGCATACCAGTCCCCATGCACATCATCCCCCATGCACACCAACCCCCATGCATATCAACCCCAATGTGCTTCCACCACCCATGTGCATCGCCCCCCATTCACATCAGTCCCACACGCGCTTCAGTCCCACATCTGCATCAACCCCATGTGCATCATTCCCCCATGTGCATCACCCCATGCGCATCAACCCCCATGTTCATCAACCCTCCATGTGCCTCAGTCCTCCATGCACATCTGTCCCCCATGCGCAACATCCCACCATGCACAACATCCCTCCATGAGCCTCATCTCCTTATATGCATCATCTCCCCATGTGTATCAGTCCCCCATGCACATCAATCCCCCATGTGCATACTATGTCCCCCATGCGCATCATTCCCCCATGTGCATATTATGTCCCCCATGCGCATCATTCCCCCATGTGCATCAACCCCCCATGCTTGACACCCCCCCCCATGCACATAATTCCCCGATACGTATCAAACACCCATGACATATACCCCAATAAATTATAGGATATATATAGACAAATATATAATAAAATTATTTATTAAATATAATAATAAATAAATCAGTGGTGTCACTAAGGTTTGCATCACCTGGTGCGGGAGGCCAACATATCACCCCTCGATGGACCACCTTCCATGCAGTGCCACCAGTGGATATGGTGGTGCACCGCTCTCCTACCCCCACATTTTTGGGGGCTATAATGTTTAATAAATTTTATATATAGGGGCTCGGCAGTGCATTGAATGCTGGGCTATGGGTTTTGTGCCTCGCAGGGCAACGTCTCGGAGGAAACCGGCTAGCCCTGGCACACCAGATCCTGACCTCATCCTCTTATGCAATGGGAGATCCAAAGCTACCGGCTTCGCTTTCTACTCTTGGGCAACCGAGTGTGACGGAGCGGTTCAGATATGTGACTAGAAACCCAAAATCTTGCAACCTCTGGCATGATGCGCTCACGGCCTAATCTCTCCCCAAAGATGTCATTGCCCAATATCTAATTTGGATTTCCTCTTCCTCTTCCTCCTCATCATCCAAGCATCACATATCATCCCGGCTGGGCTATTTCGGGAATGTTCGGAGAAGAGACCTCACCTATCACAAGCAGGCCAACCGGGAAAAGATGTTCAACCACAGAGCAGGTTGAGCATGATTCAGTCTGAGTTGGTTGGTTGCCACATTCCAAGACGGGGAACCTCATCTGGGTTCTTGAGTCTCGGTTTATTATCCTGATCTTAGCTCATTTCGGTGCAAGCACATGCACATGGGGGACTGATGTGCATGGGGGACTGATGCGCATGGGGGACTGATGTGCATGGAGGGTTGATGTTCTTGGGGGGTTGATGTGCATGGGGGATGATGCACATGGGGGTTGATGTGCATGAGGGGTTGATCTGCACGGGGGTTGATGTGCTTGGGGGAACAATGCACATGGGGTTGAAGCACATGTGGGACTGAAGCGCATGGGGGACTGATGTGCATGGGGATGATGTGCATGGGGGAATGATGCACATGGGGTTGAAGCACATGTGGGACTGAAGCGCATGGGGGACTGATGTGCATGGGGATGATGTGCATGGGGGAACAATGCACATGGGGTTGAAGCACATGTGGGACTGAAGCGCATGGGGGACTGATGTGCATGGGGATGATGTGCATGGGGGAATGATGCACATGGGGTTGAAGCACATGTGGGACTGAAGCGCATGGGGGATGATGCACATGGGGGATTGATGTGCATGGGGGGGTTGATCTGCATGGGGGTTGATCTGCATGGGGATGATGTGCATGGGGGAATGATGCACATGGGGTTGAAGCACATGTGGGACTGAAGCGCATGGGGGACTGATGTGCATGGAGGGTTGATGTTCTTGGGGGGTTGATGTGCATGGGGGATGATGCACATGGGGGATTGATGTGCATGGGGGGGTTGATGTGCATGGGGGTTGATGTGCATGGGGGTTGATGTGCTTGGGGGAATGATGCACATGGGGTTGAAGCACATGTGGGACTGAAGTGCATGGGGGACTGATGCGCATGGGGGTTGATGTGGATTGGGGAATGATGCACATGGGTTGAAGCACATGTGGGACTGAAGTGCATGGGGGACTGATGTGCATGGGGGTTGATGTGCATGGGTGGTTGAAGCACAATCTCTTGGCCTGCCTCCGAATTTGTTTTGATTGCCTTCAGATCCTCTCCAGGAATCCATTTCCAGGCATCACCTCAATGCCCCCCTATAGTTCAATCCCCCCATCACTCTGTGTTCATATACTGGGATACTCCTGGGTTACTCTCTGGTTCCAACTCAGATGCCCAAAGATCTCCTCCTTTCTCCAATGACTCTGATTTCTTTTCCTTGCTGTCCCAAGTGCTGTCGTCGGGTGCAATCCTAAGCATGTCTACTCAGAAGTAAGTCCCATTATGTTCAATAGGACTTACTTTCCTGAGAGTAGCCCTACAATCCAGAGTACCGACGGGAGCACGTAAGAGACATTTACATCGACGTAGTTATGGCACCATCTAGTGAAAACCTATGGGAAATTCATATTGCAATCCAGAGTAAATTGTTCTTCGGTCAGAGCAAGGACTCCCTGTAGTTACTCTGGATTGCACCCTAAGTGTATAGGATTGTAGTCATAGTGGGTAAGACACAAGGGGTGTGTGTATGTGTGTATGTGAACCTCTGCTAGCCAAATTTTTAATCCGCTGCGATAATTTCTATCCACCGAATAATTTTATATGAGCTCTGAAGCCTGCTGTGATCCAACTTTAATAACTAATAACCTAACTAATTATATATAGTTATATAGTAATATATTAGTTATAACTAATAAATAACTAATAACTATAATTCAACATCTAGTATGTTCATTATTAATAATTAATAATAACTATTAATAATAACTAATAGTAATAATTATTAAGATAATAATAATTAATAACATTCCCACATGTCAGTCCCACATGTGCATCAACCCCATGCGCATCATTCCCCCATGCAACTCGCCATGTGCATCACCCCCACGCGCATCAACCCCCGTGTGCATCAACCCTCCATGTGCAATTAATATTTTATGTACATTTAACAATTAACATATTGATATATTCATAATAATTAATAATAAACTTATTAATTTATTAACTTAGGCTACAATCCAGATTAATTACGGGACCTTTTACACCGACATACCCTACAATCCAGAGTAACTACGGGAGCACATAAGAGACATTACGTGTACCCGTAGTTACTGCACCACCTAGTGAAAACCTATGGGAAATTCATATTGCAATCCAGAGCAAATTGTTCTTACACCCGAGCAAGGACTCCCCGTAGTTACTCTGGATTGTGCCCATAGTCACGGTGCCACCTATGGGAAATGCATAGAGCAATCCAGATTCATAGAGCAATCCAGATGCATAGAGCAATCCAATTCCTCTTATGTCTTTTCGTAGTAACTCTGGATTGTAGGGTTAATAATTTAATAACTAATAATTATTAATAACTTAATAATTTAATTACTTAACGTTTAAGGTCTTCCTTCATCAGGGATTTTATGTCTCCAAAATACTGGGGGTCCTCCGTATTCATGGAGGATCTGTTCCAGGACCCCCTATGGAGTCGAACCCTACAATCCAGAGTAACAACGGGAGCACAAAAGAGACATCATGTGTACCGGTAGTTACGGCAGCACTTAGTGAAAACCTATGGGAAATTCATATTGGAATCCAGAGTAAATTGTTCTTACACTGGAGCAAGGACTCTCCGTAGTTACTCTGGATTGCGCCCATACTGTATTTATTGGAATCTAATTAATCGTCAAATCTAATGCGCACCCTGATTTGGATGACTAACGGCAAAATCCAGAGTAACCACAGGGTGTCCTTGCTGCGGTGTAAGAACAACTTACTCTGGATTGCAATATGAATTTCCCATAGGTTTTCACTAGGTGGTGCAGTAACTACGGGTGCACATAATGTCTCTTATGTGCTCCTGTTGTTACTCTGGATTTGGGGGTAAATTTGGCTGGAAAAGGTGAGCATTAGATTTGAGTAAATACAGTATATTTGTTTGTTTCCTTTTAAGTAACTTAAAAAATAAAATAATTGTCACTAATTTTAAAAAAAATGATTCCTTGAATTATTATTTTTAAAATGACGACAGAAAAATATGTTTTCCTTATTTTGATCCGGGCACTTCCTGGGGTTCAAAACCCCACAATTCCCTCTTTGTGGTCCTGATGTCATCTGTTGTCGTTTGCGAGCGATGAGACGGTTGGAAGACCAGGTCGCGCATTCCAGACTGATGAAAGAGGAAATGCTTCGACTGTCAGATAACATGCAATTACACTGCGGAACTCCCTGCCACAGGATGTGGGCTGGGGCCAGGAATTGGGAAGCTTCTCCGACGGAGAGGTGCCAATCGGATGGGTCAGAGATGATCAAAATATTATTTCATGCCACGAATATTTTGAACGGTGGAATGTCAAGAATTTGACGGATGAGATCCAAGACAATTGTTGTTGCTTCCCCATTATTCAACGTCGGCCCTGTTGGACTCATCGTATTTGTTTGTATTGCGCGCCTTGGAGATAAGACGGCGGGCGTAGATTTGGCGCATACCCAAGGCCACCCAACGAGCTTTCGGAATGACACATGAATAGCCCGCATACGCTCGCCACTGTATTCACCTTCCAGTGAATCGATGCGCACACCCGATGGTTAAGCCGGATCCACATTTGCAAACCAAAGCGCATGTGGTACAGCCCCTCTGGGTATAGATCACCTCGGAAAGCCTCATGAAATCCTACACTACAGGGAGGGCTGTACCACCTGATCCATAGAGTATTTGAATGCTCGGTCTTTGGGGTACTCCATTGCGAACGGAGTGTGGGCCACACTGGGTGATGCACACAGGCGCATGTCATCACCACTGGCCAAATCAAAATATTGTGTTTACTTGAATCTAACGCGCCATCTAATCTAATGTGAACCCCAATTTTGGAATGGTCACTAAAATACTGACATATCATCAAAATACTGTATGTACTTGAATCTAATGTCACAACTCATCTAATGTGCACCCCAACTTTGGAACAGAGTCGAAAATACTGATATTTACTTATAATCAAAATATTGTATTGGAATCTAATGTGCCTTTTAATCTAATGCACACCCCGATTTTGGAATGGTCACTAAAATACTGACATATAATCAAAATAATGTATGTACTTGAATCTAATGCACCATCTCATCTAATGTGCACCCCAACTTTGGAACAGAGTCGAAAATACTGACATAATTATAATCAGAATTGTATTTACTTGAATCTAATGCGCCACCTAATCTAAGGTGCACCCCAGTTTTGGAATGGACACTAAAATACTGACATATAATCAAAATACTGTATGTACTTGAATCTAATGCACCATCTAATCTAATGTGCACCCCAACTTTGGAACGGAGACGAAAATACTGATGTAATTATAATCAGAATTGTATTTACCCGAATCTAATGCGCCACCTAATCTAAGGTGCACCCCAACTTTGGAACGGAGACGAAAATACTGACATATAATCAAAATACTGTATGTACTTGAATCTAATGTGCCACTTAAATACCCTATTTACTCGAATCTAATGCGCAATTGGATCTAATGCACACCCTGATTTTGGAGACTTAGGCTGCAATCCTAACCATTGTCTACTCAGAAGTAAGCCCCATTGTGCTCAATGGTTCTTCCTCCCTGGAAAGTGCGTTAGGATTGCAGCCTAAACTCGGCCGAAAAAATATTTTTATTAAAAATATTAATTAAATTAATCTTATCTTATTTTTTAATCTTATTTTATTTTTATTTTTAATTTTTTATTATAATTTTACTTTTATTTTTAATATTATAAAATAATATTTATTATTATTTATGATTTAATAGATTAATTGATTTCATTAATGGGTATTCAATTCGAGTAAATATAGGTAGCTTTATTCTGTCAAACCTTATAGACAATAATCCAATGGGGTTGTGGCAAGAGTAGGCGCATAGGAGGAGGTCCGTCATAAGGGTGACGCAGCGGCCTCCTGCACCGGGTGACGCAAACCCTAGTGATGCCATTTGCGGGGGGCGAAACTACGGCAAACGTTTCGACATAAGGTGACCCCAATGATGTAGACAAAATTATGCTCATTGCATAGCCAGACGTGAGTGTAGTCGGTGAAATCCCCACAGCCGAGCGCACCGTATTGCTCCACGCGGCGCACTGTATTCAGTTTTCTAGGTTCCCACACTAGGCAACCTAATAGGATTTCCCGACGTGTTTGGCAGGAAAGTATCTTTACCGTCGGGGATGAGTCTGATTTAATCCTGATCGGGGTTGGCACTAAGACTACAAAGGGCGCTTGTATCTCAGTTGGCCGACTGCCACGCAACACACCTAAAAATATGCGCGCGCACACATGCGTGCACGCACACACTCACATACACACCCCAAAATTTAAAGGTGGTTTCAAGACTTTTCTCCCCGACCAAACAGGAGCGGTGACATTGTAGGGCGTGCGCCGATATTCCCAGGGGCAGGTTGAGATGAAAAACCCCACACCTTGCACAATCGACCAGCGTTGCGCGCCACAACCTTTGGCGGACAAACCTGTTTGCTCCTCAAGGATTGATTAAAAACAGGCCCCTATTGGGAAGCCAATTGTACGTCTTTAAAAGATCCGGGTACAATCCAGAGTAACTACGGGGAGTCCTTGCTCCGGTGTACGAACACTTGACTCTGGATTGCAATATGAATTTCCCATAGGTTTTCACTAGGTGGTGCAGTAAGGACGGGTGCATGTAACGTCTCTAACGTGCACCGGTAGTTACTCTGGATTGTAGGATATGATTGTGATCAAGGGATTGTTTGGGATTGTAGTGTGAATGTGTTGGGTCTGGTCTTTGGGTGTCTTGTGAACTTCCTTGTATGTCAATGCAATGGCAAGAAATTATTACTATTACTATTACTATTACTATTACTATTATTATTATTATTATTATTATTATTATTATTATTATTATTATTATTATTATCATCCATAAATACACAGCGAACAATTTCGTGCTGGTTTCATTCACATCATCAGTCAGACCCTTCCCAAGAATCTAGGACTGTGTGATGTAGTGGCGTATAATTCGTGCTGATATTATTATTATTATTATTATTATTATTATTATTATTATTAAAGATATTTAGGATATTCTTTTTGACAACAGTTATTTGTAGTATTATTTATAGCGACGACAAAAATAAAAGTCACCATGGACCTTATTGGAGAAAAAAAAAAAAAACAATGGGAAAATTGGGAAAAGGGGGAAATGGTGTGTTTGGGTGGAAAAAGAATGCCCCACCTATAGAAATATACGATGTCAAGTGGGAAAATTTTTTTCCCCTTGACACACTAGCTTTCCATATGCGGGAAATAGGATTTCCAAATCCTCCCATGCACCACCCTTGGCGGTGAACATGGAAACACATCACTGTGTTTTTTTGGCTATATCTATAGATCTACATATCTCCATATATATATCTATACCAGTGGTGGGCAGAAGGCGGTTCGGGCTGGATCAGCCGAACCGCTTCCCCTTTCTGACCCCCCACCACTGATCCAGTGGCTGGGGGGGGGGGCAGAAAATTGGGCGCACTGGTTCGGCGCGCCTGGTGCGCCCGGCGTGCCCGGGAAGCCTTACACTGCAGTGCAGAGACGCAGTGTGTCTCCTGAAGCTCGCTTTGGGATATGAAGAGGATATATATAAAGAGGATATTAATTAATGCACAATTTCATGCTCAATGCAAGGAAATATATTTCAACCTGAATATATATACAGGTTGGAGTCATCTATCTATCTATCTATCTATCTATCTATCTATCGATCGATCGATCGATCGATCGATCGCTCGGTCTGTTGGTCTGTCTGTCTGTCTGTCGGTCGGTCGGCCTGCCTGCCTGCCTGTCCATATAGATAGATAGATAGATAGATATACAATATATCTATAGATAGATATGGGAAGGAAGGAAGGAAGGAAGAGATAGATAGATAGATAGATAGATAGATAGATAGATAGATAGATAGATAGATAGATAGATAGATAGATTCAAGTTGAAATATATTTCCGTGCATTGCAGCATGAAATTGTGCATTGATTAATACCCTCCTTACTCAAATCTAATGCTCACCTTTCCAGCTGAATTGAGTCTCCAAAATTGGGGTGCGCATTACATTCAATGGCACATTACCTTCAGGTAAATACAGGCATTTCGATCATAAGTTTATGTCAGTATTTAGTTTAACAGTTTACTATATTGTAATTAAAATGAAACCTAAACCCATTGTTGTATGAAGTAGTGCAATTGGGTACAAATCATAACACAAAACCCATTGCCATATTATTATTATCATATAACTCACTATTATACGCAGTTAAATTAAATTTTGCACCTGCTAAACAGCCGTACATTACAATAGCCACTGTACATTACAGTTAGCCACCAGGGTAACTACGGGAGGACGTAAGAGACATTTACATCGACGTAATTACGGCACCGCCTAGTGAAAACCTATAGGAAATTCATATTGCAATCCAGAGTAAATTGTTCTGAGGTCGGAGCAAGGATTCCCTGTAGTTACTCTGGATTGCGCCCTAAATGTGTTTAAATCGCAAGCTTTTTAAAATGTGCAGTAGATTCGATGGTGTATTAGATTAAATATATATATGTATATATATTTAATATATAACAGGGTGTGTGTATGTGTGTGTGTGTGCATATATATATATATATATATGTATACGTGTGTATATATATACACACATATACATATACACACACATATATGTGTGTATTATATATATACACACACACTCATATACGTGTGTGTGTATATATCTATATCTATATATATCTATATATCTATATCTATATCTATATCTATCTATATATATCTATATATCTATATATCTATATCTATATCTATATCTATCTATCTATCTATCTATCTATCTATATTTCTATATCTATCTATATCTATATCTAATCTATATCTATATATCTATATCTATATCTATCTATCTATCTATCTATATACATATATATATATATGGGTGCATATAACGCAGTATTATTTGAGATGACCGTATTACTCAAATCTAGTGCGCCATCGAATCTAATGCACATTTAAAAAGGCTTTAGATTTAAAATTTGGGGGCTAGTAGTGGCATCCCCTCCTGTGCACGTGACCCGTTGCGTCCACGTCCCCCCTGACCACTAGACGCCACTGCCCAAGTCTGCAGACCACTCTTGGAGACAGGATACCGGGGTTGGTTGACACATGGAGCTGCATTGCGCCTCCATATCTTGGGCCTTACGCACCAGCCCAACGCGTGGGCGATGTTCTGTATCACCGGCAGGAAGGGAGCCGGAGAGACGGGATTCTCCGATTTGGTAATCGGATTGCTGTCTCTGATATCAAGGCCCAGGTGAGGATCCGAAGGAACGCCCTACGAAGGGGGGGCTTTACTCTTTAAAAGGAATTTAAGGCAGGAAGGTGCGCCTCGTGACACAGGTGTGGGGTAGACGTAAGAAAAGGGAGGTGTTCGATCCCATATAGACCAGTTCTGCAAACTCGAGAGGAGCTCGGAGGTGGTGGACAGACAGACAGGCAGACAAACAGAAGACTTTCATACACCACACACCGTAACCATGCAAGGTGAGTGATTTGGGGTGGGGGGGTTTGCCGAATTGGGGTGCGAAAAAGAAACTGGGATCCAGCCCAAACAGGGAACACGGTTAGGATCCTTCCAAATGCTGGGATGTGCCCATACAAGTTGGGACGTAAATTCCTGCGTCGGGACCGTGTGCCAAAGACGGCAGAGCTGGATTGAAGAAACAGAGATGGGAAGAATATTTAAAAAGTTTTCTAAAAGTTAAAAGTTTTAAAAACTTTTTTAAAAAAAAGATTTTTAAAAGTTTGGAGAGGGGAATGCAAAAAAAGGGGTGCAGGAAAGGGGCGCCAATGCACCGAACCCATAAATAGTTGGCATCCTTTCTTGCCATGCTGGGGCATGCAAAGGGGCCAACAGCTTCTCTGTCATGGTCCGCAATATCCATCCCAAATAAGGTTGCCATATTTCCCGAAAAATGGGGACAGTCCCGATTTGGGGGATTGTGTTCACATGCTGGCAAATGGGACAGAGAATCCTGTCCTGATTTTGTGGAAGAGAATTATGGCAACCCTAAAAAAGGATCTACCTGCATATCCCTGTTTTCCGAGCCCTTTGGGGCATTTCTGCAATCTTAACTGTACTTTCCTGGAAGTAAGTACTACTGAACATAATGGGACTTCTAAGAAGACATGCTATTAGGATTAACACACGATTAGGATTAAAGAGAAGACTATTAGGATTAATATTATTAAACTGTTAATCATCTAAGAAAAGCTGTCCTTCCTTGGCTAGTGAGTATTTAAGCTAGTGGCGGTTCTAGTAAATGGAAATTCTTAGCTAATAGAGGTTCTGGTATGTAGAACCTCCAGCTTCTGAAGAAGTCTACCTGGGAAAATCAGATCTTTATTCGGGATGTCAGATCTTTACCCCGAAAAATCCATTGGTTCAGGTTGTTCAGCATTGTCGGGCACTGATCAGTAGCATGATTTGATACCCCATGCTTGGTACCCCAAACAAACCTGTTGATGCTACTAGGGGTAGATTCCACCCAGCGATATTGATTGGAGTGTGCAGGGACCCCACCAGGTGACCCCATTTTGGCCACAACACCACTGGCCAAAGTTTTCCATATATATATTTCCATATACATATATAAATATATATATTTACTGTATCTAATGCTCACATTTTCCAGCAGAATTTAGATCCCCAAATCAGGGTGTGCATTAGATTTGATGGTTAATTAGATTGGAGTGTAGGTATTAGATTATAAGTATAGGGGGTCTATACCCCTATATCCCTAGATAGGGTCTATACCCCTATATAAGTATATAAGGTCTATACCCCTATATAAGCATAGGGGATTATAAGTATAGGGATTCGATGGTGCATTCAATTCGATTGAACGCGGTATTTTGTTTGGTTGTTTAATTCATGTCTGAATATATCATGTTATGAAATTCATATGAGTATTTATTTATATTTATTTATCAATAAATAGATTTATATATTTATTTATTTATTAAATAATATATATTATTTATATATTTATTTATATATTAAATATATATATATATATATATATATATATATTTATTTATTTATTTGTTAAACGAGCATTTCTATGTAGAATGCAATGGAATAAATGGGGTTGAAATATCTTTATAGAAAAGAGATATTTCAACCCCATTTATTCCATTGCATTCTACATAGAAATACTCATTTAATAAATCTATTAAAGTTTAATATTAAAGTCTAAATTTAATAAGTCTATTAAAAATATCTCTATAAAAATATCTCTATTCTATAAAAAGTCAGCCCAAAAAAAATAGCAGGTGGCGGAGTGATCGAGCATCACTTTGCTCAGCATTGCCCGCCAATTTAATGGGAGGCGTTCCATTATGGGGTGACGTGCGGCCGGGTGATGCAAACCCTAGTGTTTCCATCACACACTTGTGTTCAGTGCCGGAACAAATTCCTCGGTTTTGTTGGTGTAATGAAGTAAAGAGTGCCTTTGAGCATGTGTAGAGTGCTATGGCTTCTCCGTTGAGAATCAACGATGGCCTATCTGTCCCCATTGTCAGATCCGGTGGCATAGCTAGAAGGGGGTGGAGCAGTCAGTCTTGGAGGGGGTCCTCCTCTTCGGAGCCGTTCCAGCAAATCGGAGAGATGTGGTTCAGAAGGAGGGCCGTGCATGCCGCGGTACAGCTCCCTCCAATTCCGACTGCTCCGCCCCCCTCTAGCTATGCTACTGGTCGGACGAGTCCTCTATTAAATTCCTTTTTTCAGCTGACATCAGCTATATAAATAAATAACAGGAGAGGTTACTGCCCCGGGGAGTTTAGAATCTAAAATAGGAGACAAAGCCATTTAAGCAGGCATCCTGTAGCAATGAGTTCCTCAGTTTAATGACATATCCGACGACAGAGGACTTCCTGTTGCTCAGCAGTGAACCACCCTGGCGGTCCCCAGTTCCAGGATAAAAGGAGAGGGAGAACCTTAGGGCAGATCCGAGTCCTCCAGACGCTGGTTAGGTCCTCCGAGAATTCCTCCAAGAGGCCAAGTTTTTAGCTTCAGTGAAGGTAAAATTGGGGTAAAATTGGTGTAAAATTTGGGGTAAAATTGGGGTAAAATTTGGGGTAAAATTTGAAGGTAAAATTTGGTTCAAGGGGAGGTTGACTCTGTCTTGTAGGTGTGTGACGAGGAGTGGGGAGTGCGGAGGAACCTATAGGGGAGATAAGGCAAGTTCTTTCTGGCCTGAGCCACCGGAGATATTTGCCTGCAAGGCTCGCACACCTGGGTCGTCGTTGGAAAAGAACTGGGGTGGGCGATTAAGAATTAAGAATTAATAGGAATTAAAGGAATAATAAACGGAAGGATTAAGGACTGATTGGGTTTTAAAGGAAGGGGGGCCCTGCATGTGGTTATGTGTTCCTTGGTGGGGGAAGAGCCATTGATTGGCAAAGCTTGTGGCGGAAAATTTCGCCTTTTCAAAATTGATTGATTGATTGATTGATTGATTGATTGATTGATTGATTGATTGATGGATGGATGGATGGATGGATGGATGGATGGATGGATGGATTGAATTGTATGATAAGGGGGACTTGGAAAGGTGGGAATGCATCATTTCAAAATATACCCAGTTTAAAAATATTTTTAAAATACTGTATTTACTTGAATCGAACGCTAACTCTTTTCAGCTAAATTTAGTCTCCAAAATCAGGGGGCGCGTTAGATTTGATGGTTAATTAGATTCGACTAAATGCGTTATTTTTATTGGGTACGCGTTAGAATTGGTCGCATTGGGATTTGAGTACATCCAGTATTAAAAATCTTAAATATTTCTAAAATTAAAACAAAGCAGCTTTTTAAAAAGTTCAACGTAAGTAATATATTTTTGTTTAATCAATATATTTTGGTTTAGTCAATCAATTAGCTGATCGATTGATTAGCTCAGTGGTACTCAGATGTTTCAGCCCGGGACCCCTTTTTAAATTAAAAAATCTGTCAAACTTATTGGGATGCTCCTCCACGTCTACTTGGAAGTAAGTCCCATTGTGTTCAATGAAACTTACTCCTAGGAAAGTCCAGTGTCAGATTCCAAGTTGGTGGATTCCACCTTCTCGCGACCCCCCACTTTGACGACCTGGTTTCTCTGTTGCCAAATCATATAAAGGAGACCCCGGACCCCTGGTAGCTGCCCCATAGAATATATGGCCAATTATATATAGAATATATATATTCGGTGGCCAATTTGGTGCCACTAAATCCACAGCGGTGGCCAATTTGGTGCCACTAAATCCATAGTGGATAGGACTGGGTGTCCAATGGTTTCCAATTTTTCTATGGGGCATTTGTAGGGTCAGGCAGTTCCAGATCTTCCTTTCTGCCCCAGACGCAATAGGATGGTGTGTTTACCATTGAGGAATGGCAGAGTCATCATCACTAAGTGGGCCGGAAATTAATTTGTGGGATTTCCACTTTCTTAATTAATCCCCCAGGTCAAGGTTGGGTTCAGGCATCCTTCCCGACTTCCCTGGTGACATTTTTCCAACCCCACACCCTAGTGTATGGTCCACCCTTTTGCATCATGCTGACCCACCAACAAGTGGGAGTCCTGTTGATCATCATCACCCCGCATGCGTTGGGGATCACAGGGCACGCCGTGCTCTAATCCGACGGGTGGACAGGAAAACCCATGCAGAACAATAGGACCGATTCCCACCCCCTTATCCTGTCTTTGATTGTGGTGTTGCATCCTGTGAACGAATCACATCCTGGAAAGGCAAGAACAGGGATACGGTGGCCGGTCCGAGAGTCTCCCATCTCAGGAACATAGGTCTAGATCCTAAAAACAGAGAGGAGTCTTCGACAGGAAAAGGTAATGATGGGCAAGTCTCCTTTTCAAGACCCCATTAAATGGGAACAGAATCCTTAAACAGAATTAAACCTCATTAAAGGGTTGCCTCTAATAAGCCTTTAATAGGGTTTAATACCCCATTAAATGGAAACAGAGTCCTTAAATGGAATTAAACCCCACTAAAGAGGCCTTTAATATGGCAACAAGTGTTGCCATATTCCCGACCCTATTTGGGGAACCCTATCTGAGGAAGGTTCACCTGATAATTTTGATCTGCAATAGTGATGGGGCAACAACAACAACAAAAAAAAGAAGTCACAAAACTTGTGATGCACTTGTGGAACTCATTGCCACAACAGTGGTGTAGCAGGCTAGGATTAGATGTGTAGCTATTATGTATGACACCTAAATGGAGCCCCCAGGTGCAGAGGAAGTATATCAATGTTCATGGGTAGGGGGTGGGAGACACTTGGGTAGGGGAGGGGGTGGGAGGGTGTTCATGAGTAGGAGTGGGAGACACATGGGAAGGGGTGGGTAGGGGTGAGGAGGGTAGGAGGTGGGAGACACATGGGTAGGGGTTGGGTAGGGGTTGGGTAGGGGTTGGTAGGGTAGGGGTGGGAGGATGTTCCTGGGTAGGGGGTGGGAGACACATGGGTAGGAGTGGGTAGGGTAGGGGGTGGATGGGTGTTCCTGGGTAGGGGGTGGGAGTCACATGGGTAGGGGGTGGGTAGGAGTGGGTAGGGTAGGGGGTGGGAGGGTGTTCATGGGTAGGGGGTGGGAGACACATGGGTAGGGTAGGGGGTGGGAGGGTGTTCATGAGTAGGGGTGGGAGACACATGGGTAGGGGTGAGTAGGGGTGAGGAGGGTAGGGGTGAGAGGGTGTTCATGAGTAGGGGGTGGGAGACACATGGGTAGAGGTGGGTAAGGGGTGGGTAGGGTAGGGGATGGGAGGGTGTTCATGGGTAGGGGGTGGGAGACACATGGGTAGGGTAGGGGGTGGGAGTGTGTTCATGAGTAGGGGTGGGAGACACATGGGTAGGGGTGGATAGGGCAGAGGAGGGTAGGGGGTGGGAGACACATAGGTAGGGGTGAGTAGGGGTGAGGAGGGTAGGGGTGAGAGGGTGTTCATGAGTAGGGGGTGGGAGACACATGGGTAGAGGTGGGTAAGGGATGGGTAGGGTAGGGGATGGGAGGGTGTTCATGTGTAGGGGTGGGAGACACATGGGTAGGGGGTGGGTAGGAGTGGGTAGGGTAGGGGTGGGAGGGTGTTCATGGGTAGTGGGTGGGAGACACATCAAGGGACACTAACCATTTTCATGACTGTGTGTGTCTCTGGGGTATCAATTTATAATAATATAAAGGTGTCACACGCGTCCAAAAATGCGCCAAAGGTATATTTATGTCCCACTGATCAGTTTTTGATGATGATCCTAGACTAGGTTAAGCCTAACTTTGATCTGGTGAGGCTGCTTTTAATGTTTTCAAAATGAGAGTCACATGTGTGGGGACACGGAACCCAAACCAGGTATGTGGTAGCGATCAAGGGATCCTGGTTCTGGATTCTTCTTCATTAGCTGCTTTTATTCTCCAAAGAAAAAGGCAATATATACATACAGTCAACAAAATCCATACCATGGTGCATCATGGAGATTTTTGGAAGACTGACAGTCTATATGTCCAGACCAGATATAAATACGGTAAATAAAATCATGCATAATGGACATTTTTGGAAAAGATTGACGGTCTATATGTCCAGACCAGATATAAATACGGTAAATAAAATCAAAACCATGGTGCATAAGGGACATTTTTGGAAGATTGACGGTTTATATGTCCAGACCAGATATAAATACGGTAAATAAAATCATGCATAATGGACGTTTTTGGAAAAGATTGACGGTCTATATGTCCAGACCAGATATAAATACGGTAAATAAAATCAAAACCATGGTGCATAATGGACATTTTTGGAAGATTGACGGTCTATATGTCCAGACCAGATATAAATACGGTAAATAAAATCAAAACCATGGTGCATAATGGACATTTTTGGAAGATTGACGGTCTATATGTCCAGACCAGATATAAATACGGTAAATAAAATCAAAACCATGGTGCATAATGGACATTTTTGGAAGATTGACGGTCTATATGTCCAGACCAGATATAAATACGGTAAATAAAATCAAAACCATGGTGCATAATGGACATTTTTGGAAGATTGACGGTCTATATGTCCAGACCAGATATAAATACGGTAAATAAAATCAAAACCATGGTGGATCATGGACATTTTTGGAGAAGAGAAAGCTTGACCACATCTGTACATCTTCTAGGGCTGCATCCTGGCTTCTTTGCAGAGCCACCTTTCCAATGCCGTCCGTCCCTCCATCCTCCCTTCTCTGCCCCACGGTCAATACGCCCATTCAAGTCCAGGCAATTAACTTTAATTACTTTGCTGGCAACATTTGAACGAGCCCAGCAAGGCGGATGCCGGGATAAATCTGTCTCACCCGTCTCCAGGTGTTCATCCGAATGGAATGCGGTCTCCCTCCTAGCCAATCAGGGAACGTGTAGGAGGAGGTATGGCACCGTCGGTCCCGATTCTTGCCACACTCTATAGGGGCTGGCATTGGGTATTCACTGTGCCGAAAATTCCCCTATTGGCACTGATGTTCCTCCTCCTTCCTGTGTATGCGGAGTGGGTGCGGAGGCCTTGATGCTGTTTATATGATCAACTAGTTACCTGCCTCGGGGGGAATGTGTTAGGAAAGGCGGGCCCTCGTTTGGTATTAATTAATTTAAAATCTTTGGGAACAACAAGAACTGTCAATGTTCCCGTCCAGGCCTTTAGGACAAAATGGTGAACTTTAATATAAATTTGCAGATATGTGTAAATAGACATATATATACATGGAAGCCTACCGTTCAAAAATAAATTTTATTTAAGGAATTTATTTGGCGTCTTTCCCATGCAACACAAACGCCCAAGCCGACACAGAAAGTTTTCGTTCCCCCCTTGATTGTGTCTTCACAACAACCCTGCGAGGTAGGTGAGCGACCGGCCAAAGATTACCCAAGAAGCGTAATAGCCAGGGAAAGATTCGAATCTGAATCTTCCAAATCTCGGTCCAACTCCGTACCCACAACACCTCTCGGGATTTTGTAAATCATAGCAAACCTAATTGTTTTAGTGAAATAAGTTAGTAGTAGTAGTAGTAGTAGTAGTAGTAGTAGTAGTAATGATAATGATAATGATAATAATTATTTTATTTTATTTTATGATGATGGTCATTATTTATTATAATTAATAATTAATAATTAATAATTAATAATAATAATAATAATAATAATAATAATAATAATAATAATAATAATAATAATAATAATAATAATAATAATAATAATAAACTTTATTACGGTCGGAAGACCAGCCACAAAAAATTAAAATATCTTAGAAATTTGATATTGGAAAATAAAAATAATGTTTGTTGTGTGTATTTAACAATACACACAATTACTGTCGTATAGGGGGCCTTAGAGCACAATCCTATCCGTGTCTACTCAAAAGTAAGCCCCATTGTGTTCAATGGGAAAGTGTCTTTAGCATTGCTGCCTGAGTCGAGGCCATAGATACATATAAGTTGAGGCCATAGATAAAGTTAGAGCACAATCCTAACCATGTCTACTCAGAAGTAAGCCCCGTTGTATTCAATGGGTCTTACTCCCAAGAAAGTATCTTTAAGATTGCCGCCTAAGACACAGAGTCCAATGGGGAGCAATTGGTACAATAAAGCTGGTCTTGTTGGGTCAGTTGGTCACCCATGTGAACGTTTTGTTGAAACGCAGTAGACTGATGGACGAATGGATGGAAGGATGGTGAATGGATTGATGGATGGATGATGGATGGACAATGAATGGATGGATGGATGATGGATGGATGGATGGATAAATGGATGGATGGATGTGTGAAAAGGCATGTGTTGGAGTTATGCGTGGAACTCCATATGCCTGGAGATGCTCCAATAAGTCAATACTCTTAATCAAATCTTTTGTGACAACCATGGACTAGACTTGCATCTTCCATGGTTCCCAACGAACCTCCACCCCACAGTCCAAGCCACGTCCCGGAATGATAAGCTAGTAGATGACGCTGGTTTGTGACGTCCCTCCGTTCTTCTTCCAGGAGCAAAAGGAGGTGCCAAAGGAGGCGCCAAAGGAGGAGACGTGATGGCCATGGCCACAGAAGACTGCTCCGAACTGGAATGGGCCATCGACACCTTGGTGAAGAACTACAATAAATATTCCAAGAGGGGCTGCTGTTTGACGAAGACGAGGAACGGAATTAACAAGAACGACTTCCGGAAGATGTTGAGCAAACAGCTTAATCACATGTTGACGGTGAGATGGTAGTTTCTGGGCTACGGGGAGGAACGAGAATTCAGATTTGGGCAATAGTTAGTGCCATTACCATTGGTGCTCCTTCCAAGCATCATCGGTGGTCCACATGCAGGTGGTCAGATGATAGACTCTGATCTTCAGGGAGGAATGAGAATTCAGCTTTGTGCAATAGTCAGCGCCATTACCATTGGTGGTCCTTCCAAGCATCATTGTTGGTCCGCATTGATACACCCTGGGCTTCTTGGAAGAACGAGAATTCAGATATTTGCAATGTCATTATCATTGGTGGTCCTTCCAAGCACCATCGGTGGTCCACATGTTGACGGTCAAGACTCTGACTTCCTGGGAGGAATGAGAATTCAGATATGTACAGTCTTCAATGTCGTTATCATTGGTGGTCCTTCCAAGCATCATGGTTGGTCCTCATTGATACACCCTGGGCTTCTTGGAAGAACGAGAATTCAGATATTTGCAATGTCATTATCATTGGTGGTCCTTCCAAGCACCATCGGTGGTCCACACGTTGACGGTCAAGACTCTGACCTCTGGGGAGGAATGAGAATTAAGATATGTACAACATTCAATGTTGTTATCATTGGTGGTCCTTCCAACCATCATCCGTGGTGGTCAGATGATAGAATATGATCTTCTGGGACCACCATTATCATTGGTGGTCCTTCCAACCATCATCAGTGATACTCTGGGCTTCTCGGAGGAACAAGAATTCAGATTTGTACAATAGTCAAAGCTATTACCATTGGTGGTCCTTCCAACCATCATTGGTTGTCCATATTGATATACTCTGGGCTTCTCGGAGGAACGAGAATTCAGATTCATGCAATAGTCAATGCCATTATCATTGGTGATCCTTCCAACCATCATTGGTGGTCCATATTGATACACTCTGGGCTTCTCGGAGGAACGAGAATTCAGATTCATGCAATAGTCAATGCCATTACCATTGGTGGTCCTTCCAACCATCATTGGTGGTTCACATCAATATATTCTGGGCTTCTTGGAGGAACAAAAATTCAGATTTGTACAGTAGTCTATGCCATTGTCATTGGTGGTCCTTCCAAGCGTCATCAGAGGTCCATCTAGCTTTGGATGGGGTTCACATTGAGGTTCCCTAACCACGATATCCCAAAAGAACCACATCCCTCTATGACAATGCAACAATTGACAGTACACAACCGCACAAATGTGACAACGTTTCCCATAAATGTTGTCCAATTAATACAACGTTCAATAGATTTGACTTTGGAGCAACCATCTTCTGAAATAACAGGACCACATCAACGCTTAGAAGAAGAGGCAGCCCTAACCGATTCGCGATTGGTATTAAGATGGGGGGCAGTGAGGCTCAATAGGAAATAGGATTAATGGGGGGAGATCGCACCCCAAGGGACCAGTCCGAAAACTCAAGCATGTCTCCTTTCTTCCCATCTCCAGGACACTAAGAACAAACAGGCGGCCAACAATCTCATTTGCGAACTGGATGAGAATCACGACGGACGGATCAGTTTCGACGAGTATTGGAACCTGATCGGCGGCATCGCCAGCCCCATCTCGTGCCTGATCCGGCAGCAAGAGGAGAGCGTGAAGTTCACCAAGTAGAGCGCTTACGGCCCCTCAAAACGACATCGCGCCTACCCTCACCCTCCTGTATTTCCTTCCCGTATATTTGCATCGTCAACTTTAACCTTGCCGTCGTTCCCCTGACTGGCTGGTGTGTGCATGACGAGTGACCGTCCGCGTCCCCGTCCGCGCTATGACGGAGATGCGCCATTGCTTCCTTTTGACAACCGAGCTCAGGGATGTTGCGTCGGGTGACGGGCAGTTGTGGGGACGCGGATGGGTCGCGGGGATGCGGTGACTCTCAGACTGTGAACAGCGTTGAAATAAAAATTGGAGTCAGACAGAACTCAGTGCTGGAGTTTCATTGAAATATTGATTTTTTTGCCATTTTCAAATGGAATATAATAAATCATATCTATCTATCTATCTATCTATCTATCTATCTATCTATCTATCTATCTATCTATCTATCTATCTATCTATCTATCTATAAATTCTTGATCCATATAGAAATCAAAGATAATATATAATAAATCAAATTCTTGATTTATTCTGGATATAATAAATCAAATTCTTGATCCATTTGGCTCTGCGATGTCTGGTGCCAGCCATCGGTGCCCCCCTACACTCCATTCCCCCCAATACCCCTAAAGAGATGCAAGTCGGCTATTTCCAGGGAATTATAAAACATAATATTTCTGAATTATTTGCTACACATTGGTCCCTTTAAAAGAAAATAATAATAATAATAATAATAATAATAATAATAATAATAATAATAATAATAATAAAAGAAAAAGAAAATAATATAGTTTTTATAATATAGTATTATAGTATTATAATATAGTATATAGTATTTATATAATATAAAATTATAATAATAATATCATATAAGAAAATAATATAGAAAATAATATAAAAGAAATAATATAGTTCAGTTGAATCAGTGGTGTCTGAGTCCCCATAAAAGTTCCCCCACATCATCTCCATTCATATTATTATTTATATTGATATTTATATCATGCAATATATTTATATTTATATCACCCCACATGAGCTCCATTCATATTAGTATTTATATTTATTATTTTTTTATCATGACATCCATATGGACAAAAGACAAGGTCTCTGCCCCGAAGGGACTGCAGTCCAGGAACAAACACAAAAGGAATGATGGACAGGAGAACTAGGAAAATAATCTCCACGTTACTATTTAGCCTGTTATTTATATTATTAGTGAAAATGTACCTGTGTTGTGGGAGTAAAATTCACCCGTACGCCATCCCCCCATGCACATCAACCACACATGCTCAACATCCCCCATGATCATCAGCCCCATGCCCGTTAAATCCCATTAAATCCCATTAAATCCCATTAAACCTCATTAAATCATTAATCCCCATGCGCATCAGTCCCCCATGCACATCAGTCCCCATGTGCATCAACCCATGCAACATCCCCATGTTCACCAACACCATGCGCGTCAACCCCCATGTGCATCAATCTCCATGCGCATCAACCCCCATGCACATCAACCCCCATACGCAACAACCCCCATGCTCAACAACACCCATGCGCAACAACCTCCATATGCAACAAACCCCCATGTGCATCAACCCCCATGTGCATCATCCCCTCATGCGCATTAACCCGCCATGCACATCACCTCCCCAATATGTATCAACCCCCATGTGCGTCAGCTCCTGGTGCACATCAGCTCCCCATGCACAACACCCCCTATCCGCAACATCCCCCCATGCGCAACACACCCCATGTGCAACACACCCCATGCGCAGCATCCTCCCCAGTGCAACTCCTCCCTCTGAACAGCATCGCCTCCAGTGCACCGGGCACCGAGCACCAAATTGGCTGGATGTTGTTCAGTCTCCCATGTTAAGTGTAGGACAGAAACACGTTGCCCCCTTTTCAGCCCCCAAAGGGTTAAAGTTCTCCAGATGGTTCTTGGTGGGAGTTCAGGTGACAGAAGGAACTCCCAGAATTCCCTGCTTCAGGCCCAGCAGTTGGGGCGGAATGTTGCTGAGTCAGCAATTCTCAATGCAAAGTATAGGGAGGAAAACGCGTTGCGCCCCTTTTCACCCCCTTCCGGTTGGAATTTCCGAAAATCGGTTCTTAGTGCACCCCTCCCTCACGGAAGGAACACCCACCCCAAATTTCACGCTTCTAGGCCCAGCGGTTTTGGCTGGGCGTTGATGGGTGTGTGAGTAAGTCAGTGACTTTTCCCTTATATATATATATATATATATATATATATATATATATATATATATATATATATATATATATATAGATTTATATAATTTCTATCATGCCATCCATATGGACAAAAGACAAGGTCTCTGCCCCAAAGGGATTGCAATCTAGAAACAGATACAAGAGGGACGACGGACAGAGGAATTGGGGGAAGATAATCTCTCTCTTGTATTTAAATTGTCACAGAATCCCCCTTTTAAGCACTTCATATATATTTATTTTAAAAATAAATATATTTTTTGCTCCATCATTCCCCCATGCGCATCATCCCCCCTTCCACTTTCACCCCCATGTGCATCCACCCAGTGGTGGGCCCAGCCTGGCCCAAGGACCAGTTCTTCAGAAGTGGGTGGGGTCAGGGGGCGGGGCCAGGGAGGTTTTTAATTTAAAAATTAAAAAAATTAAAAAAATAAAATTACTTCTGAGTAGACCTGCATAGGATGGGGCTCTGAGGCTGCAGTCCTCTCCACACTGGCCTGGGTGTAAGTCCCATTGACTATACTGGGACTTACTTCAGAGTAGACCTGCACAGGATGGAGCTCTGAGGCTGCAGTCCTCTCCACACTGTCCTGGGTGTAAGTCCCATTGACTATACTGGGACTTACTTCAGAGTAGACCTGCACAGGATGGAGCTCTGAGGCTGCAGTCCTCTCCACACTGGCCTGGGTGTAAGTCCCATTGACTATACTGGGACTTACTTCAGAGTAGACCTGCACAGGATGGAGCTCTGAGGCTGCAGTCCTCTCCACACTGGCCTGGGAGTAAGTCCCATTGACTATACTGGGACTTACTTCAGAGTAGACCTGCACAGGATGGAGCTCTGAGGCTGCAGTCCTCTCCACACTGGCCTGGGTGTAAGTCCCATTGACTATACTGGGACTTACTTCAGAGTAGACCTGCACAGGATGGAGCTCTGAGGCTGCAGTCCTCTCCACACTGGCCTGGGAGTAAGTCCCATTGACTATACTGGGACTTACTTCAGAGTAGACCTGCATAGGATGGGGCTCTCAGCCTCCCCAGCCGGCCGGGAGCGGCTGGGAGAGCGCGATGGCGCTGCGCTCCCCCTTCTTAGCCTCCCAGGCCATCCAGGAGAGGAGAGTGTGGTGGCGGCCGAACTGGTCTGCATGGTTCTGGGGGGCCCCTGCTGCTGCCGGCTTGCCAGCGGCAGGGGGATTGGAAGATCCGGCCGCCCCAGAACCGGACCGAACCGGCCTGTGCCCACCATAGCATCCACCCCCATGCACAATATACACCATGTGCATCATCTCCCCATTCACTTCCACCCCATGTACATCCACCCCCATGCGCATCATCTCACCATGCCAATCATGGGTCATAGACCTTTCTCGGGTCGTCGACCGACTCAAGGCGGCTCACATTAAAACATAATTAAAATAATTAAATAGCATAAAATCCCAAGGGGGTGATGCCCATGATTTGAAAATGTCACTCCATTCCATGCATTTCTTTATGGCCATATATGGCACATATAGGCCATATAGGGGATAAGGAGCATTCAGCTAGAACAGATTGACCGACGCATCTATATTTATTGATGCGCCTTCCCCCTGTGACTCCTTGCCCTGCGCAAATGAGGTTAAGCGCGCATCAAGCAGTGGTCTGGAGATCATATAGACGAGGGAATTCATTTTAATTTTGACGGCAGGCAGCCCAAGTGCCAAATAATAAGAATATATGCCAACATCTGGGATAATGGGATCGAAGGGATGAGATCAAGACTTCCGGGAACAAAAGTTTCCCCTTGCTGATCTGTGCCAAACGCCTGTGCGCATGTCAACTCCGCCTGCCAACCAATCCTTGAGGGGTTGCGCAAGGGTGTACGTGGGCTGAGTAGGTAAAGAGTAAACACAGCAATGGGGAACGGGAGCCACTAAATCAACAGAGTAGAAAAATATTGATATCAAGCCGAATGCCGCTTCCGGAAGACGGGCGGAAATTTTGCTCTGTCCGCAGAATCTCCTGTCTGAGTTATCCACGAGGCACAGATTGCTGACTCGGGTCTTCAAGGCCTCCGACAGCCGTTGGGTATTGTCCTGATTCTTTTTCTGATTATTGTTCTAATTAAGGTTAATGGCTCGGAAATGGGGTTGGCGGGTCGCTGTCAGCAGGAGGTGTGCCCATTTTTGTCTGATGGTGCACACAACCTGTGCCGCTCCTGCCTGCGCTCTCGCAGTTGGAGGTGGGTGGAGAGGAAAGGAGGAGATGCTGAGAATTGGGGTGGAAGGAGCGAAGGTTGGGGCATCATCAGGGAAAGGAGACAGCATTTGGCTTGATGTTTTTGGCGTTGGGTTGGACTGGTCCTATATGGGTATGCCCCATACCCCAATATACCCCACACCCAAATCACGGATAAAGAGAAACCCTATAGTTACCAGTCTGCAAAGCCATTCTGGGCATGCAGAGCAATATAAGGGTGTAAGTCTGGCTCGGAAGGGGAAGGACCCCCTTTGCATGCTGCGAAAACAGAGCACTTTGCACCCCCTCCAGCTATGCCACTGTCCTAACGTTTCAACCAGCACCAAGGGGGGTTTTCTCCGAGGTTACAGTTTTGATTTAGTTTATTATATATTGGATTAATACCCGCCTTTCTCCGCAGATGCGGACGTTTTTCTTAATGACACGGAGAGTTTTAGCTCAAGTGTTCTTCTAGGTTTTGGTGGCGCGTGTGCCGGAAAAGCACATTCCTCTACCCGCCCTATTCACACCCCTCAAGGCATCAAAGGCCCATGTGATGCGGACAGTACATGATGTGGCCGTTCTCTTCCCGCAGGGGCACTGGGAAGGGAGACTATGGCCAGCAATTGCAGCGAGCTGGAGTTGGCCATCCAGACGTTGGTGGAGACCTTCGACAAGTATGCCGGCAAGGACCTCTTGGGCAGAAGAAGGCGCGCCATCAGCAAGAGCAATTTTCGGAAGATGCTGAGCTGTGAGCTTCATCATATGCTGACGGTGAGGTGATGGGCACCATCTTGGGCAGCGGTGGGGCAAGATGGGATCAAGAGGGCCGATCTGCCCTAGAATTGGGGCCACTGTGGTCTTTCTGAAATTCGGAACTGGGAATGGGCACTATTTTGGGTACCAAGAGGGCAGATCTGTCCTAGAATTGGGGCCACTGTGGTCTTTCCGAGCTTCAGATTGGGAACTGGGATGGGCACCATCTTGGGCAGCGGTGGGGCAAGATGGGATCAAGAGGGCAGATCTGTCCTAGCATTGGGGCCACTGTGGTCTTTCTGAAATTTGGAACTGGGAATGGGCACTATTTTGGGTACCAAGAGGGCAGATCTGTCCTAGAATTGGGGCCACTGTGGTCTTTCCAAGCTTCAGATTGGGAATTGGGATGGGCACCATCGTGGGCATCAGTGGGGCAAGATGGGATCAAGAGGGCCTAGAATTGGGGCCACTGTGGTCTTTCTGAAATTCGGAACTGGGAATGGGCACTATTTTGGGTACCAAGAGGGCAGATCTGTCCGAGAATTAGGGCTTTCCGAACTTCAGATTGGGAACTGGGATGGGCACCATACTGGATGGCAGTATACTGAATGGGCACTATTTTGGGTACCAAGATAGTCTGGGATGGGCACCATGTGGTGAGATCAAGAGTGTAGATGTGTCCTAGACTCAGGATCACTGTGGCTTCAAATTGGGAACAGAGATGGGCACTATTTTGGGCACTGGAGGGGTACGGTGGGAACAAAAGGGCAGATGTGAATTCAGATTGGGGCCACTGCTGTCTTTCCAATTGGGAACTGGGTTGGGCCCTATTTCGAATACTGGTAGGGTATGGTGGGATCAAGAGGGCATGTCCATCCTATAATCAAGGCCACTGTGGTCTTGAGTGGGAACTAGAATGGGCACCGTCTTGGGCACCGGTGGGCATGTGGTGAGATCAAGAGGGCAGATCTGTCCGAGAATCTGAGTCACTATGGTCTTTCCGAGGTTTGGATCTTCGTATATCTTCATCTTATATCTTCATCTTCTTATATCTTCCTCTTCCTCTTCTCTTCTTCCTCCCTTCCAGGCCACGGAGAATAAGAAGGCTGCCAACACCCTGATCGCTAAACTTGACCAGGACAGTGACGGGAAGATTAGTTTTGACGAATACTGGAACCTAATTGGCGAAATCATCATCAAATTCCTCTGATGTCCGTTGAAGATTTGGGATTAGTACAGCCCTTGGGGTGGGGGACACACCACCCACTTTGGGGCTGGGGGACCACCACCCACTAGATGCCCCCTCCCCACAGTTCAACCCTCCATCCTGCCTTTGTTAGAGCTCCCTTTTCTGTCTGGGCTGCGCATGACACATAACACCCTTGTCCATCCGTATACATGAGAGAAGTGGCGGCTCAATGGTTAGAGCTGCCGTCTTGCCAATCCAAAGTCTGGTAGTCGGCGGATTGGGACCCAAATACCATAAGACGGAGCGACCTCCTGTTATTTGCTCAGCTCCAACCAACCTCCAGATGCATCTCTTATATCGGCACCACTTTGGTGGGAAGGCGTTCCATGCGCCTTTGGTGCATCATGCCAGCCACATGACCTCAGATGCGTCTTTGGACAACACTGGCTCTTCAGCCTCGTAATGGGGATGCGCACCACCCATGCGCACCACCACAACTACCTGGGCAACATGTGGGGACACCTGGACCAAACACCTGGACTTTGCCCTAGTTTTAATATTGTTTGAATCTGTTCCTGCTTTTTTTTTTTTGAAACTGTGAGTTTGCTTATGTTTATTATAATTTTTTAAATAATAATTACTGTATACTATTTTACATATTTTTTACAATTTGTAGACTTGATATACAAATAAAAATAAATAAGTCACCTATTGGGGTGACGTTGGAGATGGTCCAAGGTGGGACAGGAGGAGTTTTTACCACCCCCAAGCCTCCCCAACTATCTACTGCCCTTGTACCACTAGTACCACTAGGGCAAAATCCAGAGTAACCACAGGGAGTCCTTGCTCTGGTGTAAGAACAACTTACTCTGGATTCCAATATGAATATAGTTACTTACGTGCTCCCGTAGTTACTCTGGATTTGGGGGTAGGTCTCATAGATGAGCCGTAAGTACCCCAAGGCTACTCCAAGGTACTCCAAGTCCCAGATAGTTGTTGTCCCAATCCACCAGGGGGCAACTTTTATGTCCCATATGTACCCCGTGCCTACTTTTCAAGGTCTGCAGCACTGTCAGTCCAAACTTTTTAAATTCCATCATTAACCCTTGGATATTTTTCCAGCTCCGGAGTACTGTTGGCCAGATCTATAGGGGTGCATTTTTTGCCCCATAGGTACCCATTGGATATTATTCCAGTTTCGGGCACTGTCTTCCCATTCCACCAGAGGGCAGTGTTTTAATACATAGGTGCCCGTTGGGTATTTTTCATGCCCCGGATCAATGTCAGCCCAAACCTCCAGGGGATGGAATTTTTGGTCCTATATGTACCCCTTGGGTGTTTTTCCAGCCCCCCATCAGTGTCAGTCCAATCCACCCAGGAGTGGGTTTTTTAGCATCAGGGGAACCCCCATGTTATAATACTAGTGTCCCTGCGGTGTCGGCCCAGTCCACCCAGTCCACCCAGGGTATGGGACTTTTACCCTATGGGACTTTTACTCCTTGGGTATTTTTCAAGTCCCCCTTCAGTGTCAGTCCAATCCACCCAGGAGTGGGATTTTTTAGCATCAAGAGAACCCCCATGTTATATTACTAGTGTCCCTGCGGTGTCGGCCCAGTCCACCCAGTCCACCCAGGGTATGGGACTTTTACCCTATGGGACTTTTACTCCTTGGGTATTTTTCAAGCCCCCCTTCAGTGTCAGTCCAATCCACCCAGGAGTGGGTTTTTTAGCATCAGGGGAACCCCCATGTTATATTACTAGTGTCCCTGCGGTGTCGGCCCAGTCCACCCAGGGTATGGGATTTTTACTCTGAGGGGTAACCCTTGAGTATTTTTCCAGCCAGGGTCTGCCCAAACCACCAGGGGTGGCATTTTTTATCCTCTATATACCCCTGGTGTATTTTTCCCACACTGGTGTAGTGTCAGCGCAAACCACCAGGTTGTGCATTTTTTGTCCTATATGTAGACCTTGAGTATTTTTCCAGCTCTAATGCAGTGTCAGCCCAAACCAGCAGGGGGTGCATTTTTTATCCTATATACACCCGTTGCGTATTTTTCCAGCCGTGGCGCAGTGTCATCCTAAACCATGAGGGGGTGGCGCTTTTGTCCTATATGTACTCCTTGGGTATTTTTCCAGCAGTGTCACCAAACTTTGTTTGTGTGGAAGAGAGAGGGGGAAGAGAGATGCTGGTCCAGGGTCACAACATCCCTACCCTGAGAAGGTTGCCAACTTTACACCCAGCCCTGCTCCTCTGCTTTGACAACAGCTGGATGAAAGACCCCAAACCTGAACAACTCAAGCCCTTGTTGTGAATTACATGCTTTTTTGTGCAAAGTATATATTGGTGGATCCATCTACAAAGGCATAGGAGCAGGAGAGGCTGGGTGTCTGTGGTCAGTTGGCAACCCTGCTTTAAAAAATCAATTCACCCCCCTTCCTCTCCAAAGCCAAACTCATTGCAAAGTTTCAGATCTGCTCTCCTTCCAGGTTGCCTCCCCACTTCCTCTCCTCTCCAGCACAATTCCCTGCCGTTCCTCCCTCCTCTTCCTCCTTTACGCAGCAGCATCAGTGGGCCTAATATGGCCAAAACAGGCCTAAAATCCCAGGAAATGGCTGGAAAGACCCCCCCCCCCAAAAAAAAAATTCCTTCCCGTTCTAGGGTCTCATTTCCAGTTCTGGCCGGGAAATCCCTGTCATATGTTCACCTTGCATTGGACACTATTTATTACAAATATAGTGTGCATAAAATACACTCTGTACATGCTCAGGATAAATATAGGGTAAAATATACTCTGTACATGCGCAGTGGCTCTCCTGTTATTCCAAATATAATAATATTTGGAAGAATAGTTGGAAGAACAATATACACTCTTAGATCTTAGAACTAAATCTTAGGTCTTATATCAATGTACACTCTGTACATGCTCAGGGTAAATGTAGGGTAAAAACACTCAGTACATGCTCAGTGGCACTCCTATTATTCTAAATATAATATCTGAGAACAATATACGCTCAGATCTTAGATCTAAATTTTATATCAATGTACACTCTGTACATGCTCAGGGTAAATACAGAGTAAAAACATTCTGTGCATGCTCAGTGGCACTCCTATTATTCCAAATATAATATCTGAGAACAATATACACTCTTAGATCTAAATCTTAGGTCTTATATCAATGTACACTCTGTACGTGCTCAGGGTAAATATAGGCTAAAAACACTCTGTACATGCTCAGTGGCACTCCAGTTATTCCAAATATAATATCTGAGAACAATATACACTCAGATCTAAATCTTAGGTCTTATATTAATGTACACTCTGTACATGCTCAGGGTAAATACACTCTGTGCATGCTCAGTGGCACTCCAGTTATTCCAAATATAATATCTGAGAACAATATACACTCTTAGATCTAAATCTTAGGTCTTATATTAATGTACACTCTGTACATGCTCAGGGTAAATACACTCTGTGCATGCTCAGTGGCACTCCAGTTATTCCAAATATAATATCTGAGAACAATATACACTTAGATCTAAATCTTAGGTCGTATATCAATATACACTCTGTACATGTACAGAGGCACTCCTGTTGGCATGAGTGAAGCATTTGGATGCAAGAGATTCAAGCTGCAATCCTAGCTACACTTTCCTGGGATGAAGCCCCATTGGTTATAATGGGACTTACTCATGAGTAGACACGTGTGGGAGTTTAGGCTCACAATAAAAGGGTTTGTCGGGGAGCGAGCGCAGATTTTTGGCTCCGGCGGTGGTTCGAAAATCCCCTTTTCTTGTCTAGTCCGGCATGGAAAGTTTCCATCTGGTCCAGTTTCCAAGCAACTCGGAGAGGGTGAATCATCTCCCAGGAATCCAGCTTGGCCGGCTTGAGCCGTACTGGTTTCACTGGGGGGGTTTCTGAGGTCCGAACAAAACAGGGAAACAAAGGCAGATTGATGGGGCCCAGATCCCGGAGTCGCCAAACTGATTCCTAAGGACACTTGGACCGGCTTAAAAATAATGCTTCCCAAGCCCTTAATGGTGGCCGAGAAAACATGAGCTCATCCAGACCTCCCTGGTATTTCCAAAAAGGACAGTTCTTGGGAGTGTGCAGCATGTGGAACTACCTGCCACTGCGGCGGGGAATCTGCTGCGCACTCCCATGAATATTTTTGGTGCACCCAAACATGTTTTATTCTGGCAATCTTTTGGGGAAAGGGGGTCAGAGTTGTTCTGTTCCTCCTCTGCAACCTTTCTTTCTTTCTTTCTTTCTTTCTTTCTTTCTTTCTTTCTTTATTTATTTATTTATTTATTTATTTATTTCTCTCCCTCTTTCTTTCTTTCTCTCTCTCTCCCTCTTTATTTATTTATTTCTCTCTCCCTCTTTATTTCTTTCTTTCTCCCTCTCCCTCTTCTTCTTTCTTTCTTTCTTTCTTTCTTTCTTTCTTTCTTTCTTTCTTTCTTTCTTTCTTTCTTTCTTTCTTTCCCTTTTTTTATTTATTTATTTCTCTCCCTCTTTCTCTCTCTCTCCCTCTTTATTTCTTTCTTTCTCCCTCTCCCTCTCCCTCTCCCTCTCCCTCTTTCTTTCTTTCTTTCTTTCTTTCTTTCTTTCTTTCTTTCTTTCTTTCTTTCTTTCTTTCTTTCTTTCTTTCTTTCTTTCTTTCTTTCTCTCTCCTCCCTCCCTCCCTGCCTGCCTGCCTGCCTGCCTGCCTGCCTGCCGCTACTTGTGTTTTGTCTGGCCGCTACTTGTGTTTTTCCATCCTCCATACACAGTTCACAACAACCCTGCAAGGTAGGCAAGAAAGCTTCCTTCCTGCCTGCCTGTCTGCCTGCTTCTTGTGCTTTTCCATCCCCCATACACAATTCACAACAACCCTGCAAGGCAGGCGAGGAAGCTTTATGACCAAGCAGGGTTCTGAACCTGGATCATCCTCCTAAGTCCAACTCCAAAACCTGGGTAATTCAGGGGGACTTTTCTCCCCCAAAGAGTAGGGTTGCCATATGTCTGGAAAAACACGGACAACCCCGATTTGGGGGGATTGTGTTCGCATACTGGCAAATGGGACAAATCTATCTCCCACCCATATTTATTTCTTGTTCGTTCGTTCGTTCGTTCATTCGTTCATTCGTTTGTTTGTTTGTTTGTTTGTTTGTTTGTTTGTTTGTTTCTTTCTTTCTTTCTTTCTTTCTTTCTTTCTTTCTTTCTTTCTTTCTTTCCTGGCCTGATTTTTGGGGAAGAGAATTACGGCAACCCTACTGAAGAGGGAGGAACTCACACCCCGAACAAGGGCTTTACTGTCCCGAACCCCCCCCCCCCCCCAGTGTCCCAGCAGACTGGAATAACTGGGAGTAGCAGCTGCTCCTCCTCCACCAGGCCCTTTCCAAGAAGTTTTTTTTCCAATTGGGAACTCCCCAAACTGGATTTTCCATACTTCATTAGTAGCAGATGTAAGCTTAGCTTTGCCATCCAACCAACCAGGCTCAAGGCATGGGGATGGGCCCCCAATCGGAGCATGCGCATCATGTGCTATCCTGGGTATTGCTTCGACCTTTTCCGCCCACGGCACCATAGGCTTGCTCGGCTTTGGAAAAGTGAGTCACGGCCTTGTGATGGGGCCTCTCCTTAGCCTCAGGCACCACACCCTGGCAAAGCGGGCAGGCTGCCAACCTTGCAGGGTTGACCTCTCTGTGTGCTCCTGGAACATGTGCAAACATGGCCATGATTTATACTCAAACCTTGCCTAAATGTACATAAATTAATGCATACAAGACAGAAATTTTCACAGGCATAAATCCAACAGGTCAAGTTTAACCACCCCAAAATACAGCACCGGGTGAATTTGAACCCATCTCGCCCATCTTCTTTAGTGTGGGTGGGAAAACAGGCTTGGCTCGGCTCAAATAATCGGGTGGTGAATCAGGATTTTTCTGGATCATTTTCCCCTGCTGGAAACTCACTAAGAGCACAATCCTGTCCAATTCTACTCAAAAGTAAACCCCATTGTGTTTAACCACTCTTACTCCCAAGAAAGTGTGTTTAGGATGGCAGCATTAATTCCTTCCTTCCTTCCTTCCTTCCATCCTATCTATCTATCTATCTATCTATCTATCTATCTATCTATCTATCTATCTATCTATCTATCTATCTATCTATCTATCTATGCATCCATCCATCCTTCCCATCCGTCCGTCCGTCTTCCTCCCTCCCTCCCGTCTGTCCGTCTGTCCATCCGTCCGTCCGTCTGTCTGTCCGTCCCTCTTCCTCCCTCCCTCCCTCCCATCAATCTCAATCTATCAATCTATCAGTCTATCAATCTACAACCCATATTTATTTCTCATTCGTTCGTTCGTTCGTTCTTCCTTCCTTCCTTCCTTCCTTCCTTCCCGCCCTCCCTCCCTCTTTCTTTCTTTCTTTCTTTCTTTCTTTCTTTCTTTCTTTCTTTCTTTCTTTCTTTCTTTCTTTCTTCCTTCCTTCCTTCCTTCCTTCCTTCCTTCCCGCCCTCCCTCCTTCCCTCCCTCTTTCTTTCTTTCTTTCTTTCTTTCTTTCTTTCTTTCTTTCTTTCTTTCTTTCTTTCTTCTCTTCCTTCCTTCCTTCCTTCCCGCCCTCCCTCCTTCCCTCCCTCTTTCTTTCTTTCTTTCTTTCTTTCTTTCTTTCTTTCTTTCTTTCTTTCTTTCTTTCTTTCTTCCTTCCTTCCCGCCCTCCCTCTTTCTTTCTTTCTTTCTTTCTTTCTTTCTTTCTTTCTTTCTTTCTTTCTTTCTTTCTTCCTTCCTTCCTTCCTTCCTTCCTTCCTTCCTTCCTTCCTTCCCGCCCTCCCTCTTTCTTTCTTTCTTTCTTTCTTTCTTTCTTTCTTTCTTTCTTTCTTTCTTTCTTTCTTTCTTTCTTTCTTTCTTTCTTTCTTTCTTTCTTTCTTTCTTCTTCCTTCCTTCCTTCCTTCCTTCCTTCCTTCCTTCCTTTCCATCCCTCTATCCTGGGGACCCCAGGTGCCTGGGTCTGGACAACCCTTCCCCATTGCTTTAAAAATCAAAGACCCACATCTCGAGCTTGGGTTTCCGAATGCCACGTTGTCCCCCCACCGAGTGACTCACCTGGGGCGGTCCTCCCCTTATGAAAAGCACACTATTTTGCCAGTTGTGTAAACAGGAGGTAACAATAGCGCACAAACACTACCCTCTTTACAAATGGGCAGAAAAGGGAGAGGCCCGTTGTGGCAACCAAGACGCTTTGCCACACCCAGGCACCCAACCCCATAGAGTAAAAGATCTGATCATCTAACCATAACCATTGAGTAGGACAGCAAACAGAATTATCTGGCCATCAGAGAGTCATAATGATATAGGGTAGTTCAATGGTTCCCAAACTCCAAAAGGGGAATGGGGGTCCAGGGGGCCTTAAGTGGGAATGCCAGGCTTCTGGTTCCGGGGGGGGTCACGACTCCCCAGTTTGGGAACCATTTTATGGTGTTTCTGGAGTCAGACAGATCTTGGTTCAAATCTCCACTCAAACATGACGTGGCCACTCTCAGCCTACCTCACAGGGTTGTTGTGAGGACAAAAGGAGGATTTGGAGAAAGTGTGATGTTTGGACGAATGGGTAGTTAGATGGACCAAATCTTGGCACGACAGCAAGAAGGATGGATGGATGGACTGAAATCTTGGGGTACCATTGCCGGTCAGTATCAACAGTGGTCCTATCCTATTGAGAACCACACGGTTTTCCAATTGTGGGTTTCTTATCCTCTCTATGGGGTGATAATCTGGAAGTTCAGGGGTGGTAAGGCAAAGGAAGCTGGATCCTTTCCAGTACTTAGAAGGAGCCTGGATCCTTTCCAGCACTTTCCTGGAGCTGGAGGGCCCAACACCTGCAGACCAGACTGAACCTGCCTAATCCCTTATAATACTTGGAGGTGTGCAGCCAGTTTAGGTGGGGCGAGTTCACAGATGTATGAAATGTATGGATGACTGGATGACCGGTGATGGATGCAACCCTTGGCTCCAAAGAAAGGGATCAAAAGGTCTTCAGAACTACTCCCGAGGAGTCCCAAGTTGAGTTCCCTTGGCCGACATTTCCCAAATTTAATATTTATTTGCATCTACTTTGACCAGAATAGATCCTCCTGACTTTGCATGAGCAGCTGAACAATCTCTGGATGCAAAACAAGGGGGTCTGCTTTGGTTAAAGAGGAAGAGGATGGAAAGGTCTGTTGGGTTAATGAAATATTGGTCTCCAAGTGGACCCTGGTTAGAAACACTAAAAGATAGGAGGTTCTCCAAGTGTAGGTGTTCAAGCTGTGTTCTAGATGTCTAGGAGTACGTCAGGGTCACCAAACCCTGGTCCAGGGGCCAGATGTGGCCCAATGAGAGTGTGACTGGCCCATGGCCAACCTCTAGTCCCTTAGAGCCTCTGACCCACTTGACCAAACACAACTGGACCTGGGATGGTGGGTTTGGAGATGTCCATCTGTCCATCCGTCCTTCTATCCATCAACCAACCAACCAACTAACCAACCAAACATCAATCCATCCATCCATCCATCCATCCATCCATCTACCTCTGTCCATCCATCCATCCATCCATCCATCCATTTACCTCTGTCCATCCACCCGTCTGTCCGTCCGTCCGTCCATCCATCCATCCATCCATCCATCCATCCATCCATCCATCTACCTCTGTCCATCCATCCATCCATCCATCCATCTACCTCTGTCCATCCATCCATCCATCCATCCATCTACCTCTGTCCATCCATCCATCCATCCATCCATCCATCCATCCATCCATCCATCCATTTACGTACCTACCTATCAACCCACCAACCATCTATCTATCTATCTATCTATCTATCTATCTATCTATCTATCTATCTATCTATCTATCTATCTATCTATCTATCTATCTATCAACCTGATCCAGTTTAAGGCAGAGATTATGGCTGCAATCCTAAACTGTCCTGGGAGTAAGATCCACTGAACACAATGGGGCTTATTTCCGAGTAGACCTGGTGAGGATTGTGTTCTGTATCTCCTGTCGCCTGATTCTCCAAATGTCAGAGCACACCTGAGACCCATAATCTCCAGCAAGGCCAGTGATGTGTTACCTGTCGGGACACGGAGTCAGTGGTCTGGATGAGAACGGCTAATAAGGTCACCCGGCCCAGTGGGCAAAAATGAGGCGCAGGTGGAAAGAGGAAGGACGCACCAACTTCTTTGTCCAAACTGGAGAGCCACGGCAGCCAATGCGCCAGCACCGCGCAAAAACTCAACTTGCTATTGGACGCCACAAGGTAGGCTTTCTTTCTGGAGGCCACACCTGGACAGTATAAGGACTACCGTGCGACGTGTCCCAACATCCTCGCCCTTTTCCTTGGGCTCTGGAACCTGTGCTACATTTCGGTAAGATCCTTGCCTTCCTCCCCTCCATCAAAACACCGGGAGCCGCATTTACTCGAATCTAATGCGCAGTCGAATAAAACACCCGCCCCTATTTTAAAGCACGTGAGTTTAAAAAAAAATTTACTGGCAATTCTAATGTGCAGCTGCAAAGCTGGTGGAAAATTTAATTTTACTGTATACAATGAGTTAGACGACGACGACGACGATGATGATGATGGTGATGATGATGATGATGATGATGATAATTTGAGATGGGTTTATTTTATGATTTTATATTTTATGATTTTTTAACCTCAATGCACTTGTTTAACCTCAATGCACTATGATGATGATGATGATAGATAGATGATGATGATAATGATAATGATAATGATAATGATAATGATAATGATAATAATAATAATAATAATAATAATAATAATAATAATAATAATTTGAGATGGGCTTATTTTATAATTTTATGTTTTATAATTTTTTATCCTCAATGCACTATGATGATGATGATGATGATGATGATGATGATGATGATGATGATAATTTGAGATGGGTTTATTTTATGATTTTGTATTTTATGATTTTTTAACCTCAATGCACTTGTTTAACCTCAGTGCACTATGATGATGATGATGATGATGATGATGATGATGATGATGATGATGATAATAATAATAATAATAATAATAATAATAATAATAATAATAATAATTTGAGATGGGCTTATTTTATAATTTTATGTTTTATAATTTTTTATCCTCAATGCACTATGATGATGATGATGATGATGATGATAATTTGAGATGGGTTTATTTTATGATTTTATATTTTATGATTTTTTAACCTCAATGCACTTGTTTAACCTCAGTGCACTATGATGATGGATGATGATGATGATGGATGATGATGATGATAATAACAACAACAACAATAATAATAATTTGAGATAGGTTTATTTTATGATTTTATATTTTACGATTTTTTAACCTCAATGTACTTGTTTAACCTCAATGCACTATGATGATGATGATGATGATGATGATAATGATAATGATGATGATGATGATGATGATGATGATGATGATAATAATAATAATAATAATAATAATAATAATAATAATAATAATAATAATAATAATAATAATAATTTGAGATGGGCTTATTTTATAATTTTATGTTTTATAATTTTTTATCCTCAATGCACTATGATGATGATGATGATGATGATGATGATGATAATTTGAGATGGGTTTATTTTATGATTTTATATTTTATGATTTTTTAACCTCAATGCACTTGTTTAACCTCAGTGCACTATGATGATGGATGATGATGATGATGATGATAACAACAACAACAACAACAATAATAATAATTTGAGATAGGTTTATTTTATGATTTTATATTTTATGATTTTTTAACCGCAATGCACTTGTATACAACTTAACCTTGTTACATTTATTGCATTTATGTTACATTTTTAATAACAATAAAGTAAACTGTTGAACTCAATACTGATCTATATTGATACTGAAAATATCATATTTACTCAAATATATTGTGCCACCAAATCTAATGTGCACCTTATGAGATAAAAAAACCCCAAGTTTACTGGCAATTGTATCGTGCAGCTGCAAAGAAGGTGGGAAATTTAATTATACAATAATGTGTCTATGAACACGATCCTAACCATGTCTACGCAAAAGTAAGCCCCATTGTGTTCAGTGGGCCTTAATCTCAGGAAAGTGTCTTTAGGATTGTGGACTATCCCCCAAATCCAGAGTAACTACGGGAGCATGTAAGAGACTTTAGGTGCACCTGTAGTTACTGCACCACCTGGTGAAAACCTATGGGATATTCATATTGGAATCCAGAGTAAGTTGTTCTTACACCGGAGCAAGGACTCCCCGTAGTTACTCCGGATTTTGCCCTTTGTCTTTCAGACGGTCTGCTCACCATGTCCACCGCCCTGGAGAAGTGTTGCGCCACCATCGTGCCCACCTTCCACAAGTATTCGGGGAAGGAGGGTGATAAGTTCAAGCTCAGCAAGTCGGAGCTGAAAGATCTGCTGATGAACGAGCTGCCGGCATTCAACAGCGTAAGTGCCTCCGGCGTCTCACACCCGGCCGGAAAGCCACGGCATTAAAGCTCCATTAATCTATTAGCACCAATTTCTGGATTAAGTGATAATTGGTGGATTTTTTTTCACTCAGTCCCAAAGATTAAAACCCCAAACTGCAGGGCCAGCCCGACTTAGTGGTCGTAGACGCAACACCCTACGTTATTCGGCCAACCGTGTAAAGGTAGAGTTTGGATGAGCTGATCAACCAATGATTAAGTGGGGTTAAAACGGTGAGAGAGAGAGAGAGAGAGAGAGAGACAGACAGACAGACAGACAGACAGACAGATAGATAGATAGATAGATAGATAGATAGATAGATAGATAGATAGATAGATAGATAGATAGATAGATAGAATGGATGATTAGACAGACAGACAGACAGACAGACAGACAGACAGACAGATAGATAGATAGATAGATAGATAGATAGATAGATAGATAGATAGGGAATGGATGGATGGATGGATGGATGGATGGATGGAAGGATGAATAAGGAAGAGATGGATGGATGGACGGACGGACTGTTGAATGGACAGATAGGTAGGGAAGGGATGGATGGATAGATGGATAGATAGATAGATAGGTAGGTAGGGAAGGGATGGATGGATGGATAGATAGATAGATAGATAGATAGATAGATAGATAGATAGATAGATAGATAGATAGATAGATAGATAGGTAGGTAGGGAAGGGATGGATGGATGGATGGATAGGGAAGCAATGGATGGATGGATGGACGGATGGATAGATAGGGAAGGGATGGATGGATGGACGAATGGATGGATAGATAGGAAGGAAGGAAGGAAAGAAGGAAAGAAGGGTAAAGAAAGATTGAAGGAAAGAAGATTGACAGACAGCTGGACAGCCGGACAGGTGGGCAGGATGGCGGGCGGGCAGGTGGTTGGGCAGGTGGGTGGGTGGACGGATAGACGGATGGACGGACAGATAGGGAGGGAGGGAGGAAGGAAGGGGATGAGATCGACAGACAGCTGGACAGACAGGCGGGCGGGCGGGCGGATGAGTGGATGCATGGACAGACAGACAGACAGAGAGACAGACAGATAGATAGGGAGGATGGAAGGAAGGAAAGAAGGAAGGAAGGAGATTGACAGACAGCCAGACAGGCAGGCAGACCTACTGACTGACTGACTGATTGATTGATTGATAGCTTTCTTTTTCTGCTTCCAGAGAAAAATGGACCCCACAGAATTCCAGAAGATCATGAGCGATCTGGACCACAACAAGGACAATGAGTTGGACTTCCAGGAGTTTGTCTGCTTCCTGTCTTGCGTGATGATGGGCTTCGATGAGTTCTTTCGGGGTTGCCCAAAACTCCCTCTTCCCCGGAAATAAGTCCCATTAAATGACACCACAGAACGGACCCCTTGCAATCAATAAATCCTCTTTTCTTTCCTAATTTTAGCTTGTCTTTCATTTACTTGAGATAGTTCTGGGCCCCATAGAGAGGAAATTCACCGAAACATGGATGAGAAAAAGGGGTTCCCGGGACTTCTTCCAAAGTGGGGGGGGATAAAAAAATCTGGGTGAGGCTCCAACTCCGAACCGGCTGGGAGGGAACGAGGAGGAGACAGCTCGGAGCCGGGGAATCATAAGGCAGAACCGGATCTGCAGAAGAAAAGGAGGTGACACTCTGATGGGTCTGTTGCAACACACACACCGAGACGGACACACAAACACACACACACACCCGCCTCGTCTCCCCGCAGCTCCTGCTTTCACCCCCTTCTATTTGGTGAGTTTTTCCCCCTCTTGGCAACTCTTTCCTTAACTTTTTTAGGAACTCCAAACTTTTTCAGAAACTCCGATCAACTTTGATTTCTTAAATTTTGATTTCGTAAGTTCATATAGAATATTCATAGATTCCCTTTTTCTCAACTAAACTCTGATTTGATCAATTCTGGTGTCATAAACTGAATTTTGATTTCATAAACTAAACCCTGATTTAAAAAATTCCGATTAAAAAAATTATTCTTATTTCCGAAACTAAATTCTGAGTTCATATATTCTGATTATCGAAACGAAACTCTTACTTTCTAAACTATATACAGCATATGGGCACAATCCAGAGTAACTCTGGGAGCACTTAAGAGACACAGCTGAAAATCCAGAGTACCTACAGGAGCACGTAAGAGACATTTACGTCAACGTCCTTACGGCTCCACCTACTGAAAACCTATGGGAAATTCATATTGCAATCCAGAGTAAATTGTCCATATGTCAGAGTAAGGACTCCTCGTAGTTACTCTGGATTGCACCCATTATGTGCACCCGTAGTTACTGCACCACCTAGTCAAAACCTATGGGAAATTCATATTGCAATCCAGAGTAAATTGTCCATATGTCAGAGCAAGGACTCCCCATAGTTACTCTGGATTGCACCCATTATGTGCACCCGTAGTTACTGCACCACCTAGTCAAAACCTATGGGAAATTCATATTGCAATCCAGAGTAAACTGTCCATACGTCAGAACAAGGACTCCCCGTAGTTACTCTGGATTGCACCCATTATGTGCACCCGTAGTTACTGCACCACCTAGTGAAAACACATGGGAAATTCATACTGCAATCCAGAGTAACTTGTTCTTACTCCAGAGCAAAGACTCCCTGTAGTTACTCTGGATTTCACCCTATGTCTACACAGAGGTTAGGCCAATTGTGTCTAAGAGGACTTAATTGTAGGAAATATAGGATTGTGTATAGGATTTCCCGCACATGTATTGTCCACCTTCAAATAGGGCCTGGTGTCTCTCCTTTTCTTCTGATCTCTGGTCACCATTGGTCATGGAGGTGGACCAGCAAGCCACAGGTCAAGGAATGGTGGTGTTTGTCAATGGGTTGACCCCCTCCACCTCCACCACAAGACAGGTTCTCCCTTTATAGTAAATAATCTGTAGGGTCTCCAGTTGGAATCTGGAGGAGATGGGCTGAGAAGGAACCAAGGTCTTGGAGAACCTCAACAGTGTAGTCAACACCCGGTGTGATGTGTGCCGGCCTTATGGGGTGAGGTCACAGCATCTTGGGGGGAACGGATGTGGTCTTTACACATTGAAAGTCCCCGGATCTAATCTCCGACCACCTCGAACTGAAAGGATCTTGAGGTTGGGAACATTTTTTGAGATCAACTGTCAATCAAAATGAAAAACTGGGTTAGATGGAGAAGTTGGGTAACTTCATCTTGGACAACTGCGTCCCAGTCATCTCCACCATTGGTACCCCTGGAGTTCCCGTTCTTTTGTGGGTGTATATTCCAGTCCCATTAGTAACCGGTTCTCAGAACCAGGTTCTCATTAGCAAAGAGTCCTATAGAACCTGTGAGAACCCCATTAAGCCACCACTTGGATCCACTAGTTGGATCCAAGCAAGTCCAAGGGTAATTGTCGGCACAAGTGTTGGACCTATGACCCCAACAAGGGGGACAGGGTTCGGTGAAGGGGGTCTCAACTTGTCACCCTTTTATTCCAACCTTAAACGAAAAAAAATTATTTTAATTAAATGTAATATACTATATTTACTCGAATCGAATGCGCCATTGAATCTAGTGTGCACCCTGATTTTAATAATTTAATACGATACCTCCTTAATATACTTAATATACTTTATTAAGTATATTAATAAATATACTTAATATACTTTAATAACATGATACTTTAATACCCTGATTTTTAATCCTTTAATCATTATAATTAAATGTAATATACTGTATTTACTCAAATCTCATGTGCCATCCAATCTAACGCGCATCCCGATTTTGGAGACTAAGGGCGCAATCCAGAGTAACTATGGGGAGTCCTTGCTCTGGAGTAAGAACAATTTACTCTGGATTGCAATTTGAATTTCCCATAGGTTTTCACTGGGTGGTGCAGTAACTACGGGTGCGCGTAATGTCTCTTACGTGCTCGTGTAGTTACTCTGGATTGTAGGGTAAGGCTGCAATCCCAATAACACTTTCCTGGGAGTAAGGACCACTGAACACAATGGGGCTTACTTTTGAGTAGACATGGTTAGGATGGTACTCTAAATTCGGCTGAAAAGATGAGCATTAGATTCGATGGCACGTTACATTCGAGTAAATACAGTATATTACATGTAATTTTAATTTTTGTTAAGGGAATAAAAGGCTGACGAGTAGAGGAATGAATGGACACGTTTGTCCGGGATACCGGGTCAGACGGACAAACGGTCCAACAGACGGACAAACGGTCCCGATCCGTTTAAGGGAGGTTGAATTCTCAGCCTGGATGCTTCTGTTTCTTTAGGAATCAAGATGAGGGGTTCCCTCGAAGAGGCTTTGGGGGTGATGATCAGCACCTTCCACAAATATTCCAGCAAAGAAGGTGACAAACTGAAGCTGAACAAGCAGGAGATGAGAGAGTTACTTCTGGAAGAGTTGCCAACCTTTGTCAAGGTGCGGGGTTTCGACGGGGTGTCCAAGCGGAGAAAAACCTATAGATCTAGCGCCCAATTGGCCATCACGAGGCGCATGGGGGGCACATGGGAAGACCATGCGGCACCTGTACTTTGTGGCTCACAGACCCGCTCAACATGTCCAACGTGGCCTCACAATCTATTGCGCACCACCTATTGCTCACCATCGATTGCATCACAAACCCAGTGCGCCCCAGTTTCGTTCCCGTGTACCCCGGTTTCATTGCTTTGCACCCGAGTTTCCATTTCACACGGGTCGACCATATGCCGTAACTGAAAACGAGGAAACGGACCACCCAAAATGTAGGACGCCCCCCAAAAATGTAGGACGTGACAAAATATGTACTCGAATCTAACGCGCCGTCAAATCTAATGAGCGCCTTATACTTATAATCAAAATATCACATTTAGGACACAATCCAGAGTGACTACGGGAGCACGTAAGAGACGTTACGTGCACCCGTAGTAACTGCACCACCTAGTGAAAACCTATGGGAAATTCTATTGCAATCCAGAGTAAATTGTTCTTACACTGGAGCAAGGACTCCCGGTAGTTACTCTGGATTTCACCCTGACTCTACTCTAATTAAGCATCAAATCCAATGCACACCCTGATTTATACACAGACCTATTTTATATATAAAATGTATAAAATATATACATTTTAATATATTAAATATAAACTATATTTTATATTTTGGTTTAATCAATCATTCAATTAGCCGATCGATTGATTAGCTCAGTGGTATTCAGGTGTTTCAGCCCAGGACCCCCTTTTAAATTTAAAAATCTGTCCAACTTACTGGGATGTTCCTCCATGTCTACTCAGAAGTAAGTCCCATTCTGTTCTATGGGACTTTCTCTCAGGAAAGTGTACATAGGATTCGGGCCTATATTTGGCTGAAAAGGGTGAGCGTAATATTCTAATCAATAGGGTGTTACATAGAATTTTTTAATATAAACAGTCCAATCCTATTTGTGTCTACTCGGAAGTAGGTTCCATAGGGCTTACTCTCGAGAAAGCATTCTTAGGATTGCAGCAATAATTTATTACCCATACAATCCAGAGTAACTACAAGAGCACGTAAGAGACATTTATGTTGACGTAGTTACAGCACCACCTAGTGAAAACCTATGGGAAATTCATATTGCAATCCAGAGTAAATAGTTCTTACGCCAGAACAAGGACTCCCTGTAGTTACTCTGGATTGCGCCCTAAGTATAAGATATATAAGTATAATAAGAAATTCATATTGCAATCCAGAGTAAATTGTTCTTACACCAGAACAAGGACTCCCTGTAGTTACTCTGGATTGTGCCCTAAGTATAAGTATAAGAAATTCATATTGCAATCCAGAGTAAATTGTTCTTACACCAGAACAAGGACTGGTGTAATTACTGGTGTAATTACCCCTAGTTACTCTGGATTGCACCCTAAGTATAAGATATATACGTATAAGTATAAGAAATTCATATTGCAATCCAGAGTAAATTGTTCTTACACCAGAACAAGGACTGGTGTAATTACTAGTGTAATTACGCCTAGTTACTCTGGATTGTACCCTAAGTATAAGATATATACGTATAAGTATAAGAAATTCATATTGCAATCCAGAGTAAATTGTTCTTACACCAGAACAAGGACTGGTGTAATTACTGGTGTAATTACCCCATAGTTACTCTGGATTGCATCCTAAGTATAAGATATATAAGTATAAAGAAATACATATTGCAGTCCAGAGTAAATTGTTCTTACACCCGAACAAGGACTGGTGTAATTACTGGTGTAATTACCCCATAGTTACTCTGGATTGCATCCTAAGTATAAGATATATAAGTATAAGAAATACATATTGCAATCAAGAGTAAATTGTTCTTACACCAGAACAAGGACTGGTGTAATTACTGGTGTAATTACCCCATAGTTACTCTGGATTGCACCCTAAGTATAAGAAGGCTGCGTGCTGCTTGCTTACAAGGAAAAGGACAAAGGTTGAAAAAAGAGGACATGTCCTGGGAAAAGAGGATATATGGTCGCTCTGATCACGTGTAACTTGGGTTCTTATAGATCTTGGTTTCCTGGTTCTTATTCCCGCAGGGCAAGATCGACGAACCCGGGTTCAAGCATTTGATGAAGAAACTGGACGACGATGGCGACGAGGAGCTCGATTTCCAGGAGTACGCCGTCTTTTTGGCCCTCACCGCTTCCCTGTGCGACGAGTTTTTCCGAGAGTGTTCGGACGAGAGCAACCGCAAAATCTGAATTGTGCGCATAGGGTGCCTCCACATTTTAATGCGTTCTCGTTTGTGCGTCTTCGTAGAAAACCTACAGCGCTCGAACATCTCAAGGACGTGGTGGAGGAGCCGTTTCAAGACATACGTCCGCAGATCCCTTGGTTAACGGCGTCAGAAGCGTATAGACATCAATGGGGAACATTTTAAGCACTTAGGGTGCAATCCTAACCAGTTTCGGCCATTACAACTCTCCCCGTTGGCGTAGGGCGCAATCCAGAGTAACTATGGGGAGTCCTTGCTCCGGTGTAAGAACAATTAACTCTGGATTGCAGTATGAATTTCCCATAGGTTTTCACTAGTGTAACTACGTCGAGGTAAATGTCTCTTACGTGCTCCCATAGTTACTCTGGATTGTAGGGATAGGGAGTCGGGGCCGTATCTGTGCATTTGTTTAACCCACCTGGAGTGGTGCAGAAGTGCCTTATGGGCACAATCCAGAGTAACTACGGGGAGTCCTTGCTCCGACGTAAGAACAATTTACTCTGGATTGCAATTTGAATTTCCCATAGGTTTTTCCATAGGAAAACTTCCCATAGGATTTTCCCATATGAGTCCTTGCTCCGACGTAAGAACAATTTACTCTGGATTGCAATATGAGTTTCCCATAGGTTTTCACTAGGTGTCAAGGCACACCACCAATATATGGCCAATTGACAAGGCATACCATGCTTCTGATTGGGTGGGGGGCAGTTTTCAATTCCTCAAGACCCATTGAGCCTTATTAATTAATTATTATTAATAAAAATTAATTATTATCTATTTATAATTAAACAAATAGATACATAAATAAATAAATTGTCCAAACTTCCACGGCACACCTGTGGACCACTCGTGGCACACCAGTGTGCCATGGTGCACTGGTTGAATATCACCGCTGTATATATAGTACTTACTTGAATGTAATGTGCTATTGAATCTGAGTCTCCAATTCTAAAGACACTTTCCTGGGAGTAAGACCCATTGAACACAATGGGGCTTACTTTTGAGTAGACACGGTTAGGATTGTGCTCTAATGCACCCTTGAGATTAAAAATGTTTCCTGGCGATTGTAATGCGCAGGCGCAAAATTTAATTGGACTGCATATAACAATGCATTATACAACAACAACAACAACAACAACAACAACAACAACAACAACAACAACAATAATAATAATAATAATATGGCAATGGGTTTTGTGTTATGATTTGTACCTAATTGCACTACTTCATACAATAATGGGTTTAGGTTACATTTTAAATACAATATAGTAAACTAAATACTGACTATATACTTATCATCGAAATGCCTGCATTTACTCGAATGTAACGCGCCATCGAATGTAATGCGCACCCCGCATTACAATGGTTACTTTTGTTATGGCAGTACAATAAACTAAATCCCGACCTATACTCATAGGTTATAATCAAAATTGTGATTATTAAATTGTATTTTGATTTGATATTTGATGAAATAATCGTATTTACTCGAATCTAATGTGCCACTGAATCTAATGCGCCCCCCCAATTTTGGAAAGTAAATTCGGCTGATATAGGTGTGCATTCGATTCGAGTAAAACGGTATATGTGTAGAGGAACAAGTGTCGGATGGACACAAACACGAGAGAGAGAGAGAGAGAGAGAGAGAGAGAGAGAGAGAGAGAGAGAGAGAGAGAGAGGGACTTGCTTTGTCATTCAGCAGCTGGGACCAGTGGCATAGCTGGGGGGGGGGCAAAGCACTAGACACATAAGTATTCGAGGGGCAGATCATTAGACTCTGATCCTTACATGAGCTCATGTCTACTCAGAAGTCGGGCTCATTGAATTGAGTGAGATTTACTCCCAAGGAAGTGTATAGGATTGCCGGTTCGTTCCCAAAACTAGTCTGTGCCTTGAGATGGTTTGCATAGTTAGCTGCTGGATAGGATCTCAATAGGTCCTGGAAAGGAGGACCTATTAAGGCTACCTTATACTAAAGAGATTCTATGGATAATCTTAGGGTT
>JAREYC010000018.1:8625000-8672500 GCA_030015325.1 Cryptoblepharus egeriae | reverse complement strand
CTGAAAACCTATGGGAAATTCATATTGCAATCCAGAGTAAGTTGTTCTTACACTGGAGGAAGGACTCCCTGTAGTTACTCTGGATTTTGCCCTTAGTAGATGGCCCAGCCCCTCAGCCATCTATTCCTGCTACTACTAGTAGAGATAGGACAGTACTGCTTGACCAAACCTAAGCTGCTATGTCTACCCTATACAGCACCTTCACACAACTGCTGCTTCCTATGGGTGCAATCCGGAGTAACTACGGGAGTCCTTGCTTCGACGTAAGAACAATTTACTCTGGATTGCAATACAAATTTCCCATAGGTTTTCACTAGGTGGTGCCGTAACTACGTCAACATAAATGTCTCTTACCTGGTCCCGTAGTTACTCTGGATTGTAGGTTGTGTTTACTACTAAACATTCACTACTAAAATTCCGCTACTAGTACTAAAAGTTCACTACTATTCCTACTCTTGGTATTATTTCTACTATATTCCTACTATATATTGTATTCCTACTGTAATATATACGTATATTATTAGCAAAACATCTGTCTTTATGATTGCAAGGATTTTGCAAGGATATTAATATATAAAGTAGGAATATATGCATTCCTACTATATATTTGGTATGTATACTATATACTATATAGTGTGAGTGTGTTTGTGTATGTATCATGTATTAATGTATGCATGCATGTATACATTATTTACATATATGCATATTATACTATTCCTATTAGTAGTATTATTAGTAAGAATAGTGAACTTTTAGCACTTCACTACTAGTAATTCACTAGCTACTTTCCCTACTAATACTAATAGTTCACTACTATCAGGATTTCCTGCTACAGGCAGGGGGTTGGACTAGATGACCTACTAGGTCCCTTCCAACTCTGTGATTCTATGATTAGTTCACTACTGGTACTAATAGTTCACTATTATTCCTATTTATTACGACTATTAGTAGGAAAGGGATGTTCTGCAGGATGTGAATGTTTGTTACTACTTTTCTGCTTATTACTTCTAATAGTAGGATGCGAATGTTTGTTACTACTTTTCTGCTTATTACTTCTAATAGTACTCCTACAGGATTTGAATATTTACTAAAAGTTCACTACTATTCCATTTACAGTTAGTAGCAATAAGAGAATAATAAGTGAAGGATGTCCTGTAGGGTTGGAAAATTTGCTACTAATACTTTATTTGCTACTAATACTTCACTAATACTTTGCTACTAATACTAATAGTTCATTACTTCTCCATATAGTAGTAGTTGCAGTTGTTGAAGCGTAGGAGAGGGATGTCTTGCAGGGTGTGAATGTTTGCTACTACTGCATTACTACTAGTAGCAGCAGGAGAGCATTGCTCATCAGGGATGCCCAGCAGGGTGTGTCTTTGGTCCTCTTCATAGGAATGAACACCCAACACAGTGTTGGGATGGTGCTTTGGGAAAAGTAAGGGAGGGTCTCACCGTACCCAACGCCGGGTGTCTCAGGCCCCAATGACCCACCCCAATGACCCACCCCAATGTCTCAGGCCCCAATGATCAGGTCTCTCGGACACCCAACATGCATGTATCTGTGGTGCGATGCGTGGCTGCAATATCTTTGCAGTCATAAAGATAGATGTTTTGCTAAAACGAACAGTGTACCTCTGAGCATATTAAAAGTGTTTTCCCCTTACCGATGAAAACCCTAAATAATTGGGATTAGGAGGACTGGATTTAGCTGATCGGTTGCATCTCTGTGTGACATTTGCCTCCCCTCCTTTTCCTGTGGTCTCCGCTGCCTGCTATTGAACATCACAGATGCTATCGTTTATGCCCGGAGGCGGAGTAATGAGTCAGAGTAATTTTCCGTTTTGTGGGGTTTCCTGCCTCCTCCTCCTCCTCGGGCCAGGCTGGGTGGTGGCTCTTTCACAACAAACACTAGGAGACGATGAAAAAGCCATAAATAGAAAACAGATGAGGAGGCCGGGTACAGAATCAGGCCCCTTATCCAACTAGCGCATGACGCTGGGCATGGATTGGCAAGTGGGAGTGCGGAATATGGATTGGGGCCACACTAGATGCCCTTTAACTGAGCAGAGGCTCCGCCGGTGTTGGGTGAACCAAATCATACGATCTCTACTAGTGGTATCCCTGTTCCTCGGAAAGCGAGGGCATCACTAGGGTTTGCGTCACCCGGTGCGGAAAGGCAACGCATCACCCACACGATGGACTTCCTACCCGCAGTGAGTGGGGAAGAGGTCCTGGCAGAGGTCCTGGCAGAGGTCCTGGCAGAGGGCATCATGATGTTCGAACATGAATCATACGATCTCTACTAGTGGTATCCCTGCTCCTCGGAAAGCGAGGGCATCACTAGGGTTTGCATCGCCCGGTGCGGGAAGCCAGCACATCACCCACATGATGGACTTCCTACCCGCAGTGAACGGGGCAAAGTGGGCATCATGGCAGGGGGCATCATGATGTGCCAACATGTTCCTTCCTGCAACGCTCCTGGCAGTGGGCATTATGATGTTCCATCGCACCGAACGGACGGACAGACGGACGAACCGACAAACAGACGGACGGATGTACGGAGAGACAAACAGGATATCTCATTTTTTATTTCCTCTTCTAGGTTCTGTTTCCACCTGAGAATGGGTACTCCTCTGGAGCAAGCGTTGGTAGTGATGGTCACCACCTTTCACAAATATTCCGGCAAGGAAGGCGATAAATACAAACTCAGCAATTCGGAACTGAAGGAGCTGATTCACAAGGAGCTGCCTTCCTACTGTGGAGTAAGTGACGTACTGGATACCAGTACGAGAGGACCTTAAATTCCAGCATCGGTCTGGTTCCGTCTTACGAAAAAGGCGCTGTGTAACAGGGGCACAACCCCTACCCAATCTCCGTAAAAAATGTGAGCCTCCGGCTTAGCGAACGGGTGCGACACCCAAGTGCCCGTTCGTGGCCGTGAGTAAGCGAATCTCAACCTCAAGGGAAAGCCTTGCCTTCAAGTGGAATGACTCATAAAGAAGATACTAGCAGGTTAAGCCAGACTTACCCTACAATCCAGAGTAACTACGGGAGCACGTAAGAGACATTACGTGCTCCAGTTGTTACTGCACCACCTAGTGAAAACCTATGGGAAATTCATATTGCAATCCAGAGTAAATTGTTCTTACACCGGAGCAAGGACTCCCCGTAGTTACTCTGGATTGTGCCGTGAGAGAGATATTATTTTTGGAAGGATGTGAGTTCGAAAGGCGTACCGAAAGCAATGCTTGAGGAATACAGTAGGTGGCACTATTTTGCCCCCAGATAGACATACAACAGAATTAATGCTTCACCCTACCCTCTGGCAGCCACGTGGCAATCTGTGGCATGATCCACTATATGTGACCCGATTGTGCAACTGCCAGTCGAGTAGGATCACAATCCTACAATCCAGAGAAACTACAGGAGCACGTAAGAGACATTTACGTCGATGTAGTTACGGCACCACCTAGTGAAAGCCTATGGGAAGTTCATATTGCGATCCAGAGTAAATTGTTCTTACGGCGGAGCAAGGACTCCCGGCAGTTACTCTGGTTTGCGCCCTAAGTGTGACCTGAGCTGAGCACTCTTGATATCCAAATGCTCCCATTGCACACAGTTGGACCTAGCTGGTTCCTGCACCCTGAGATCCAGGATGGAGTAGTGGTTAGAGGGTTGGGCTGGCACCCAGTAGATCAGTGGTTTTGAACCAGTGTGCCATAGCACTAGTGTGCCACGAGTGTGCAACTGTGCCACTAGTGCGCCGCAAGTGGTCCACGGGTGTGCCGCGAAAGATCAGACAATTTATTTATTTATATAATCAGCGTCCTTTAATAATAGATTAATAGAGTTGATAATAGAGTTGATAATAGATAATAATAGAGTTGAGCTGCCCTCTCACCCCCCCCCCCCCCGCCCATCAAAAGCATGGTGGGCCTTGTCAACTGTCCAAAGATCAATGGTGCGCCTTGACAATTTTGGCACCTGGTTGGTGTGCCACGAGATGAACGGACGGACGGACGGACGAAAATCACTGCAGTGGATGCAGGTTCCCTCCTGGGGCATGAAGTTTACTCTCAGCTTCACCTACCTCAGAGGGTTGTTGTGAAGACAAAAGATTAAAATGCTTTACGGAGCCGCCTCAAGCCTTGGAAGGGCAGGATATAAATAAATAGGTCGATAGGTAGGTAAATAAATAGGGAGGGAAGTACGTAGGTCGGGAAATAAATAAATAAATAAATAAATAAATAAATAAATAAATAAATAAGTAGACAGAGAAGTACCGTAGGTAAATAAGTAGGTAAATAAATTGGTAAGTAAATAAACAAGTAAGTAAGTAAAGAAATAGGTGGTTATGTAAGTAAGTATGTAGGTCAATAAATAAATAGGTCGGTAACTAGGTAGGTAAAGAAATTGGTAGGAAAGTAGGTAAATAAATAGGTTGGTAGGTAGGTAAGCAGGTAGGTAAATAAATTGGCAGGTAAGTAAATAAGCAAGTAAATAAATAAATAAATAAATAAATAGGTTGAGAGGTAGCTAGGTAGGTAGGTAGGTAGGTAGGTAGGTAGGTAAATAAATAAATAAATAAATAAATAAATGGTTAGGGAAGTAAGTAAATAAGGCTGCAATCCTAAATCCACTCTCCAGGCTCATTGAACACAATAGGTCTTACTTCTGAGTAGACATGTATGGGAGTGTGCTCCAAGTAAGGCTGCAATCCTAATCACACTTTGCTGGTACTATTACTATTTGGGTACCGGTTTAAGTACTATTGAAACACAATGGGACTTACTTCTGAGTAGACATGCTTAGGATTGCACTGTATGTAAATTAATTAACTAACCCTACAATCCAAAATAACAATGGGAAGATGGAAGAGGCACTTACTCTGGATTGTCTATGCTTTTCCCATAGGTTTCCCATAGGTGGCATCGTGAGTCAGTGTACACCACTATGTTGGTGTACAAAGTCCTGTAGTTAACTCTGGATTGTAGCCTTACTCTGGATTGCGCTATGCATTTCCCATAGGTTTCCCATAGGTGGCACCATGAGTCAGTGTACACCACCATGTTGGTGTAAAAGTTCCCGTAGTTACTCTGGATTGTTCCCAAAGGCTGCAATCCTAACCACACTTTCCTGGGAGCAGGCCCAATTGAATTCAATGGGAATTACTTCTGAGTAGCAAGGCTTAGGATTGCACACTTCCATTGCTATCTCCCTGGTCAATGAGTTGGATTACGACACAGATCAAGGCACTGAAACACCCGAAACTTTTTTTTCTTGGTCATTTAGCAACCCTGGCTGGCATTTCTCTTTTCCCTCTTTCTATATAATATATATTATACTAGCAAAAAGCGTACCTGCGTTGCGGGAGTCGTATTTCCCCATACGACATCCCTCCACGGCACAACACACCATGTGCAACTTCCCCCATGTGCATGATCCCCCATGTGCATGATCCCCCATGCGCATCATCCCCGCATGCGCATCATCCCCCCATGCGCATCATCCCCCATGCACAACTTTTCCTATGCACAACTTCCCCCCATGGGCAACTCCCCCCATGCACATGATCCCCCCAAGCGCATCATCCCCCCATGTGCATCACCCCCCATGCGCATCAGTCCCCCATGTGCAACTTCCCTCCATGTGCAACTTCCCCCATGCGCATCATCCCCCATGCGCAACTTCCCCCATGCGCAACTTCCCCCATGCGCAACATTCCCCATGTGCATCATCCCCTATGTGCATCATCCCCCATGTGCAACTTCCCCCCTGCGCAACTTCCCCCCATGCGCATCAATCCCCCATGCGCATCATCCCCATGCGCAACTTCCCCCGCACACAACTTCCCCCCATGCGCATCAGTCCCCCATGTGCATCAGTACCCCATGTGCAACTTCCCCCCATGTGCAGCCAGTGCAACCTCTTCCTCTGAACACCATCCCCCAGTGCACCAAGTCTGAGCACCGAACTGGCTGGATGTTGTTGAGTCCCCCACGTTAAGTATAGGAGAGAAACACGTGGCCCCCTTTTCAGCCCCTGAAGGGTTAATTTCTCCAGATGGTTCTTGGTGGGAGTTCAGGTGACAGAAGGAACTCCCAGAATTCCCTGCTTCAGGCCCAGCAGTTGGGGCGGAATGTTGCTGAGTCAGCAATTCTCAATGCAAAGTATAGGGAGGAAAACGTGTTGCGCCCCTTTTCACCCCCTTCCCGTTGGAATTTCCAAAAACCGGTTCTTAGTGCACCCCTCAGTCACGGAAGGAACACCCACCCCAAACTTCACGCTTCTAGGCCCAGCGGTTTTGGCAGGGCAGTGATGAGTCAGTCAGTCAGTCAGTGAATCAGTCAGTCAGTCAGTCAGTGACTTTTCTCTTGATAGATAGATAGATAGATAGATAGATAGATAGATAGATAGATAGATAGATAGATAGATAGAATATATAATTTTCCCTCTTCCTCCCTCCCGCAGAAGAAGCATGACGAGGCCACTTTCCAGAGGCTGATGGGCAACCTGGACAACAACAAAGACGGCCAGGTTGACTTCCAGGAATACGCCGTCTTCCTCTCCTGCATGGCCATGATCTTCGAAGAGTTTTTCCAGGGCTATCCCGACAAGATGCCGCGGAAAAAATGAAACCACAAATAAAATGGGGGGGGGGAAGCAGGTGGGGGACTGGAGCGTGGCATCCTCGCAGGTTCTTGCCCCACTTTCCCCCATCGCTGGCATCGCCTAACCAGATGAGCACTATAGGGTGGCATTATTATTCACCAATAAAGTTTGCTTGAGATTAAACCTCTTCCTGCGTCTATTTCCAGTTGTAGGGCCGGCCCTCCCACGAAGCGGGGTGAGCCGACTGCTTCGGGGCTTGTGTGAATCCAGGCAATATTATACGTGTGCTGCAACTATAAATTAGAGTATAATATACTATATTTTATAGTACAAATAATTATAGTACAAATAAGTATAAATTATACATAAGCTATAAACTATAGTACAAATAACGTCATTATAATACTATATATTAAATTGTTGTTTGGTTTCTTAAGACGTGTCTGACTCTTCGTGATCCCACGGACTGCAACAAGCTAGGCCTCCCTATCCTCCACTACAAACAAACAAACAAACAAACAAACAAACAAACAAACAAACAAACAAACAAACAATAGATCGATTGAACAAACAAACAAACAAAAGTATTTATATATCACCTTTTCAGCGCATCAGATTTCTCTTCTATCTCCACTAGCTGTTTAAATTAAAATACTATAATTTAAGAGCTGCAATCCTAAACACACTTTCCTGGGAGTAGGCCCATTGTATACAATAGGACTTACTTATGAGTAGACATGCTTAGGATTGCACTGTCTAGTCTGATTCTTCTTGAACCTATGGACCGCAGCACGCCAGGCCCGCCTTATGCTGAATTTAAATTAAAATACTATATTTTACCCTAACTGTATCTACTCAAAAGTAAGCCCCTTTGTGTTCAATGGGTCTTACTCCCAGGAAAGTGTCTTTAGGATTGCAGCCTGAGTATGAAATGTAGTATGATACCTTTCGTAGTATGAAATATAGGCTGCAATCCTAACCACACTTCCCTGGGAGTGAGTACTATTGAAGACAATGGGACTTACTTCTGAGTAGACTTGCTTAGGATTGCACTGATAGTGTTTTATGCTGTACAATAATGATAAAATAGTATATTTAAAGACAAACGACATGCGGACAGTTGTGATGATCTGGGTTTGGGGTGACCTGCTGTACGTACTACCAGCCACATCTAGTTTTATCTGGCTTTTTCCGAGTAAATTTGCAGCGCTGGTAGGAGGATCCGGGTGATGATCCGTCTTTGAATGAAAGTGCCGGAGCTGCAATTTTGGGGATTTGCCGAGCAAAGGAACGTCGATTCCCAACACCCAACTTTTTTGCCCCAGGCTTGGAAGCGCAGGCCGGGCTCAGAGAAGCCACCCAGGGTTGGTTCCCAGCCGTTTTGGGAACGTTGTCCCCCCAAAAGTAGACCCACGTTTGGATAAACCGGTTTTTCTCATTATAACTAATGAGCGCCAAAGGCCTGGAGGGAGGAAGGAAGGAGAAGTAGAGAGAATCGGTGTGGGTGGCGGTAAAAACGGGCTGGGAACCCGTTCGACGACTTGACCCCAAAACCCCATCACACCCGCATCACACCTCCGTCACACCTTCCTCGTCTGAATATACCCTTCACTCTATGGCTAGTGCACATTGAAAGTTTATTTTGAAAACTAACAGCACAATCCTAACCATGTCTACTCAGAAGTAAGCCCCATTGTGTTCGATGCATCTCACTCCCATGAAAGTGTATTTAGGATTGCAGCCAAATGCTGCAATCCTAAAGTCACTTTCCTGACAGTAAGACCCATTGAACACAATGGGTACTAATTTTGAGTAGACATGTTTAGGATTGTGCTCTATGGGTACAATCCAGAGTAACTACGGGGAGTTCTTGCTCTTGTGTAAGAACAATTTGCCCTGGATTACAACATGAATTTCCCATAGGTTTTCACTAGGTGTTGCAGTAACTACGGGTACCCATAATGTCTCTTACGTGCTCCCGTAGTTACTCTGGATTGTAGGGTAAGTCACAGGTAGACTGCACCAGAGCATGGAGGCTCCATGTCGGGACCTCACATCTATGGAGTGCCTTCTCCACCCTAAGAACAGCCATGCAAGATCAGGCTAAAATAGCCACATACGTCGAGGCCATAGATACATATAGAGCAGAATCCTAAACATGTCTACTCAAAAGTAAGCCCCTTTGTGTTCAGTGGGTCTTACTGCCAGGAAAGTGTCTTTAGGATTGCAGCCTTAGAGCCCAATCCTGTGCCTGTCTACTCAGAATTAAGTTCCTTTATAGTCAATGGAGCTTACTCCCAGGAAAGTGAGAATAGGATTGCAGCCATATATTGTATGGATTCTCGCCATATACGCAATTCTATACTCGATATACTAACTTCACGCCACATACTTGCACCTTTTCCAGCCAAATTTATACTGCAATCACACAGTTTCCTCAGAGTAGGCCCCACTGAATACAGTACGATTTTTTTCTGAGTAGACCGGCTTAGGATTGCACTATTAGTATCAAAAATTGGGTTGATGCACATGGGGGATGTTGCACATCAATGGGGGGTAGATTTGCATGAGGGTGGTTGTGCATGGGGGGATGCTGCGCATCAACGGGGGTTGTTGCACATGGGGGGATGTTGTGCATGGGGGTATGTTGCGCATCAATTGGGGTTGGTGTGCATGGAGAGATGTTGTGCATGGGGCGACGTTACGCATCAGTGGGGGTTGATGTGCATGGGGGATGTTGCGCATCAATGGGGTTTGATGTGCATAAGGGATGTTGTGCATAGGGGATGTTACACATCAATGGGGGTTGAAGTGCAGGGGGGATATTATGCGTGGGGGATGTTACACATCAGTGGAGGTTGATGTGCATAAGGGATGTTGTGCATAGGGGATGTTACACATCAATGGGGGTTGAAGTGCATGGGGGATATTGTGCATGGGGGATGTTACACATCAATGGAGGTTGATGTGCATAAGGGATGTTGTGCATAGGGGATGTTACACATCAATGGGGTTTGATGTGCATGGGGGATATTGTGCATGGGGGATTTTGTGCATCAATGGGGTTGATGCACATGGGGCATGTTGTGCATAGGGGGATGTTGCGCATGCGAGGTTGTTGTACGAAGTTAGTAGTTAATGACCACCTTCTGTCTCTAAACCACCACCAAGGCGGAGATCAGAGACTTATATTCCACGTTCCCGCTCAGGTTGTAAACAACCAGAGGGGAAAGAGGTGAAGTCGATCCCTGGGGACCGATCCTGGCAACACAACAACGCCCTTCATTTACTCCTTTCTGTTTGGTCTCCGGAGACCCCCCCTTGAGAGCATCGAAGGGGAAGACAGTGTCCTCCGATTCAGTTCCTCGCTTTGCCTTCCAACGTTGACGCCCGTATTCTCATCCGGTGAGTTGCATTTCGCATATATTGATTTTTAAATGCTTTCTCCGCACCCCCAAATGTCGTGAGCGTGCGGCGACGTGCGCGTCCACAAATGGGAACTGCGCGCTTCATCTCCGGCTCTTAATTCATTCTCGCAAGCTGTTTGCCGTGATGGAACCTCCATGTAGTAGCGCAGTCTATCTCTTAAAACGGGATGTGGGATGAACGACATGGAAAGGTGGTTTTCTTGACGTCCTTATTTCTTAGAAGCTTTAAGGTGGCCAAAATATGAACCTGTTTGGCTTAAATGGTCCTTTGATCTGTGGCCATAAAATCGGGACTGGTTGAAATCCTAAGGACACTTACCTGGGAGTAAAACCCATTGAACACAATGGGGGTTACTTTTGAGTAGACATGGTTAGGACTGTGCTGTAAGTCACATTTGCCAGTATGTGAACACAACCCCAAAATCCAGGGCTGTCCGTATTTTTCCGGACATATGGCAACCCTGTCTGTGGCCAGAAAGCCCCATTAATATTAATATGAACCATGAATTAATGAATATTAACCATGAATATCCCATGAATATCCCATCCAGTGGTGGGATCCAGCAGGTTCACACCTACTCTATAGAACCGGTTGTTGACGAGAGATAGGACATCAATGGGGGTTGACGTGCATGGGGCATGCGCATCCAGTGGTCCCCATCCAGGGCTCCAGAGGTTTACACCTACTCTATAGAACCGGTTGTTGACGAGAGATAGGACATCAATGGCGGTTGACGCGCATGGGGGGAATGTTGTGCATAGGGGGATATTGCGCATCAATGGGGGATTGAAACCATCCAATAGTTTCACCCCGCTTTCCCAGGCCTTATATCCAGCCTTATTTCCTCCAGATGTGCGCACACACTATCCAGATGTGTGGGCCTCCTGTGTCGCTCGGGTTTTAACCTTCCATCAGGATCTCGCCCTCCAGCGACCCTAGGATTAGCTTGCCCGGGTTGCCTTTGAGGCTTGTCCTGGTCTCCAGTCGCCACCACGGACAACGCCCTTTATGCGCTATAAGAATGTCTCTTTGTGAGTAAGAGGCGGCGCCTGCTCGGCCGAAGGGATTTACTCTTGAGAAACAGTGAGGTTTCCTTCAAGAAGGAAATGGGATTCTTTATAAAGTTTTGACCTTTCGTAAGGAATGCAGAAACATAGGGGTGGTTTTGTGTTAACCACAAACAGATTTGGGGGGGCTGGGTGGGGGGGCCAACTTTACCCCCCACCTCCGCTCCTGTGCCTTTCAAGGCTGCAATGCAGAAAGAGATGAAACTTTCCAGGCAGGAAAGAAATTCTGGGTGAAATCCAGAGTAACTTCGGGGAGTCCTTGCTCCGGAGTAAGAACAAGTGACTCTGGATTGCAATGTGAATTTCCCATAGGTTTTCACTAGGTGGTGCAGTAACTACGGGTGCACATAATGTCGCTTACATGCACCCGTAGTTACTCTGGATTGTGCCCTCTGTTGCATTTCCTACGCAAACAAAAATAAAAATTGGTTTAAAATTTAAATATTATATTAAATTATTATTTTAATTAAAATATTATTTTAATTTTAAATAGTATTTTAAAATTTAAATATTATTATACATTTAAAAATTAGGGAAATGCCCTTTGCGTATGCTCAGAGGGTATATTTAAAGGTATTTTAAGCCTGGCTTTGATCCCCCAAAAACTAATTCCGGATTTTAATCTTGATGGATTTTGAGCACAATCCTAACCATTTCTACTCAAAAGTAGGCCCCATTGTGTTCAATGGGTCTTACTCCCCCAGGAAAGTGTCTTTAAGATTGCAGAATTTGAACCCAATCCTCACCAGGTCTACTCAAAAGGAGGCCCCATTGTGTTCAATGGGTCTTACTCCCCCAGGAAAGTGTCTTTAAGATTGCAGAATTTGAACCCAATCCTCACTAGGTCTACTCAAAAGTAAGCCCCATTGTGTTCAATGGATCTCACTCCCCTAGGAAAGTCTCTTTAGGTTTGCAGCCTCACCCTTTCCTGAGAGTGAGTCCCATAGAACAAAGTGGGCCTTACTTCTGAGTAGACTTTTTCATATTAAGTATTCTTTAATTAAGTATTCCTTAATTAATTTTATATTAATTTTATAATTTTTATAAATTTATATTAATTAATATATTATAAATATATTCAATTTATATTCATTTTATATTAAGTATTCCTTAACTTTTTCATATTAAGTATTCTTTAATTAAGTATTCCTTAATTAATTTTATATTAATTTTATAATTTTTATAAATTTATATTAATTAATATATTATAAATATATTCAATTTATATTCATTTTATATTAAGTATTCCTTAACTTTTTCATATTAAGTATTCTTTAATTAAGTATTCCTTAATTAATTTTATATTAATTTTATAATTTTTATAAATTTATATTAATTACTATATTATAAATATATTCAATTTATATTCATTTTATATTAAGTATTCCTTAACTTTTTCATATTAAGTATTCCATACCAACACCTAAAATATTGTATTTACTCAAATATAACGCTCACCCCTTTCAGCCAAACTCAGTCTCCAAAACCAGGGTGCGCATTAGATTCGAAATTAATGTCTAATTAAATTAATTAATTAGAAATTAATTTCTAATTGAGTACATACAGATTATAAGTATAGGGTGCGCATTAGATTCAAAGACGCATTAGATTCGAGTAAATACAGTAATATAGGAATCTTTCTTAAGAGCGTCTACGGAAAAAAATAATCCTGCTCTTGGCATCCCAGTTCAGGCAGAAGTTGAAGAATATATTGATTTAAAATCTTTTAAATAAATATATTGATTTAAAATATAATTTAAATAAATATATTGATGTAAAATATATTAAATTAAATATATAAATTAAAATAACATATATTTATTTAAAGAATATGTTTGTTTAAAAGATTTTCAATCCAGCTACTTCCTTGTCGTCTTGTTTAACGGGTTTTAACGGTTGATTCCCGGATACCTGGCGGGCCGATCCCATATCCATGCAAACAGCCTTATAAACTGATGTATTTGTTTTGGGGCATATATGGTTATTCATGATCCCTTTCACCTGGTGGGGCAACGCCTTGGCAATCGTGACGCACCCATGTTGCAAGAGAGCAGGTATTAACCCTTTAATACCCCGTAGGAGCCAAGCCTGGGCACCTATAGATCCCTAAGCTAGCATTGGGGGGGGGGGGTGTCCTTCCCATAAGTGAAAGATCTTGAGATTTTTCTATAACAAATCTGGAGGCAGAGAGAGGTCGCCTACACAACTCTATAGTGACCCTATATGTGAACCTATCTGTGACCCTATATAGTGACCCAACTCTATACGTGACCCTAATGAGTCTTGCGGCATCCACAATGCTTCTGGCAGCACCCGATTCCCAAGGTGTGGGACTCAGATGAGCCGATTCCAGCCCCGATCGGAAACTTTCGTTCATTAGCCCAGGAGACACCCTGACCTTTGGATCTTCCGACTGTTTCATAGCTAATTAGCTAATTAGTCACAAAGGTTGATTAATGGTGTCAGCAAATGGGGAGGTTTATATACAGTCAAAGAAGAGACACATACCAGTCTCCAAAGTAATACTTTGGAGAATAAAGTATTAGTCGGTAATACCAAAGTAATACTTTGGTGACTAAAGGTCACTGAAAATGCAGGCAATCAATCAATCAATCAATCAATCAATCAATCAATCAAATCAATCAACATTATTTATATAGCAGTTGTCAATAAAACGTTCACAAAGATTTTTACAGAAAAAAATCCATCCATCCATCCATCCATTCACCCATCCCTCCCTCACGTCCGTCCGTCCGTACTTCTATCTGTCTGTCTGTCCCTCCCTCCCGTCCGTCTGTCTGTCCTTTATCTATCTATCCATCTATCCATCCATCCCTCCCTCCTCCCTTCCATCCGTCCTTCTATCTGTCCGTTCGTCCCTCCCTCCTCCTGTCCATCTGACTGTCCTTTATCTATCTATCCATCCATCCATCCCTCCCTCCCTCCTGTCTGTCCATCCTTCTATCTGTCTGACTGTCCCTCCCTCCCTCCCGTCCGTCTGTCCTTTATCCATCCATCCATCCATCCATCCATCCATCCATCCCTCCATCCCTCCATCCATCCCTCCCTCCCTCCCTCCCTTCCTCCCTCCCTCCCTTCCTCCCTCCCTCCCTTCCTTCTACCCATTAGTCTATTCCTTCCGTCCTTCTGTCCTACTGTCCGTCTGTCCTTCCATCCATCCATCCATCCCTCCCATCCGTCTGTCCATCCTTCCATCCATCCATCCATTCATCCCTTCCTCCCTCCCACCCTTCCTTCCTTCTACCCATTAGTCTATTCCTTCCGTCCTTCCGTCTGTCCTTCCATCCATCCATCCATCCCTCCCATCCCTCCCATTCATCTGTCCGTCCGTCCTTCCATCCTTCCATCCTTCCATCCATCTATCTATCTATCTATCTATCTATCTATCTATCTATCTATCTATCTATCTATCTATCTATCTATCTATCTATCTATCTATCAGATTTGTATCCCACCTTTCTCTCTGCAAAGGCGGACTGCTTATTTACAGTCTGTACATTAGAAAAGTGGACAAAATATATATTTGGCCTTATACATACTGTATACGAAATATATGTTCGGCTACATGTACCCCCGTGACGCAGTGCGCTCGAGTGAGAGATCTGTCTCTGTGGGGTCTTGAAGACGGATGAGATCGCTCCACGCGCCAAGGCATGGGGGTGGGTCAGATTCAGCCCCAAGATCAGCCCTTGATCCCACGTTGCTCACTACTCAGTCTTTCCATTCCTTCTCCTGCAAACAGCCTTATAAATGGATGTATTTATTATTAATTCTATTTCTGCCCGGTTTAGGAGCCCATCATGGAGACCGCCTTGGAGAAGGCCTTGGCCACCCTGGTCTACACCTTCCACAAATATTCGGGGAAAGAAGGGGACAAGTTCACGCTCAGCAAGAGCGAGTTGAAGGAGCTGGTGAAGAAGGAGCTGGCCCTGGGGGAGGTAAGCGTTGGGGGGACGATGGGGGGGATGAGCTCCGGGATGAATCTAAGACCCCTGTTGTGTTTGGTCCAAGGTCCATCAGTGAACCTGAAGTAGGGCATGATGGGAATATCCCTCCTTGGGTATCCCGAGAAGCAGAGCACGATGGGAATATCCCTTCTTGGGTATCCTAAGAAGCAGAGCATGATGAGAATGTCCCTCCTCGGGTATCCCGAGAAGAAGGGCATGATGGGAATATCCCTCCTTGGGTATATCAAGAAGTAGAGCATGACGGGAGTATCTCTCCTTGGGTATCCTGAGAAGCCGAGCATGATGGGAATACCCCTCCTTGGTTACCCTAAGAAAATAATAATATAATTATTATAAAGCATATATCTCTTTGGGGGAAAAGGCAGAGTACAAATCTAATAAATCAATAGTAAATTATATAGATATAATATATCTCCGTCTTATATATACCTTATATATACATCAAGCATATAACAAGTAAGGTATATATAAGAGGGAGATATACGATATCTATATTATTTACTATTGATTTATTAGATTTGTAATCCATCTTTCTTTCCGAAGGGCACCCAAGATTATGTTATATTATATTATATTATATTATATTATATTATATAATCTTCTGATCATCCTTGCAGAAAATGAAGGAAGAGGGTATCGACAAGCTGATGGGGACCCTGGACAAGAACAAAGATGATGAGATCGACTTCAAGGAGTACACGGGTTTCCTCACCGCCCTCTGCATGACATACAATGATTTTTTCCAACAGGATACTAAGTAGGGGAGAAAATATGCCCCCTCGGAAAATATACAGTCAAGAATATATTATTTAAATAAAAATAATTCTCTCCAGTATCTAGGATTTCCTGTCCCTGAGTGTCTACATGGAATTTTTGGGGTGGTTAATATTTGGTTGAGCGTCTGCTCCAAAGCCGTTCCTCCAAAAGGCACGTCCCGACGAAGAGGACCTCTGGATAAGGCAGACAGGAAGTGCGGAGGAGAGAATCAGGAGGTGCAGTTCTCTTTCCTCCCCAGTAGGTGGCAGGATGCACGGGAAGTCTAGAAACACCCAGCTTAGGGTGCGATCCAGAGTAACGACAGGGAGTCCTTGCTCCGGTGTAAGAAAAATTTGCTCTGGATTGCAATATGAATTTCCCATAGGTTTTCACTAGGAGGTGCAGTAACTACAGGTGGACGTAATGTCTCTTACGTGCTCCCATACTTACTCTGGATTATAGGGCAAGAAACCCAACCTCCTTGCTCTGCCTGTGGAACTCCTTGCCGCAGGACGCAGCGGTGGCAAACCCGACTGGGTGCTGTGAAAAGGGAATTGGAGGAACGGTTGGAGGGAAATAAATAAATAAATTAATTAATTAATTAATTAATTAATTTTGTATAAATTTATTATATTATATTTATATAATAAATTTATATAAATATAATAATATATAAATATAATGATATATTTATATAAATATAATGATATATTTATATAAATATAATATATATTTATGTAAATACAATAATAATATAATAATATAAAAATATATTATATTTATATAATAAATTTATATAAATATAATAATATATAAATATAATGATATATTTATATAAATATAATATATATTTATGTAAATATAATAATAATATAATAATATAAAAATATATTATATGTATATAATAAATTTATATAAATATAATAATTTATATTTATATAAATTTATTATATACATTTATATTAAATTTGTATTATATTAAATGTATATGATAAAATTAATATAAATTTAATATAAATAAAAATATTTAACTAGAGTATTCAACTAGTAAATAATATAGTATTTAAATAGATTAAAAATATTAAAAAATATATTAAAATAAAGAAGCAAATAAATGAATTATTTATGTATTTACTTATTTCTTTATAACCTATCTATATCTATATGTTTATGTATAAACCTAAAAACTTCATGCACCTTCCTGGCGCGTAGACAAGTGTGGGCAAGGAAAGTGGGGAGGCCGAGCCCAGACTTTCAGGGACGGGTAATTGCAGGAGGCTCAGGCGGGGATCAGGCGTCTTTATGAAGATACGTAATAATTACGTGCGTTTCGGAGTGTCGCTCTTCTCGTCTTTGAAGTGGTGGAGTCAGAAGTCTGGGGCATTTTGCCAGGCTAGGGAGCGGTGGGGGGTAAGAAGTATGGACGACAACCAGGCGAGCTGTACAGACATAGGGCAAAATCCAGAGTAACTATGGGGAGTCCTTGCTCCGGTGTAAGAAGAACTTACTCTGGATTGCAATATGAATTTCCCATAGGTTTTCACTAGGTGGTGCAGTTACTACGGGTGCACGTAAAGTCTCTTACGTGCTCCCGTAGTTACTCTGGGTTTGGGGGATAGGCAAGAATTAGGATTGCCACAATTCTCTTCCATAAAACCGGGACGGGACCCCCGTTTAACTTGCCGGTATTTGAACACAATCACCGAAATATGGTTTTCGGGGTCATATGGCAACCCTACGCACGTGGGAAAGTTCCATGTTGGGACTTATGGGAAGTCCTATATTGGCTGATGGATTTACATTCCCTGGATTTTCCTAACCATGGCCATTATTATTATTATTGGATGCTTGATCTTAATTGAGATTTTTGAGGAGGAGTCCAGGGTACCCCGATAATCATGCAAACACATGGACTACAATCCAGAGCAACTACGGGACCTTACACCGACGTAGTTACGTTGCCACCTATGGGAAACTTATGGGAAATGCATAGAGCAATCCAGAGTAAGTGCCTCTTACGTCTTCCTGTAGTTGCTCTGGATTGTAGGGTTAATGTCACATATATGCTGCTGTGACTGAACATTTAAAAGCTACCCTTGTTCCAGTAAGGAGAGATCTGTGACCAGTTTCCGGGCCTGATCCTAATCCATGTTCCCCTATATAGGTTCATCTACCTACATAACTGCCCTCTCACTATAGTATGCATGTAGTATGTAGTATGGATGTAGTATGCGGTATGCGACATGCCATTCACCTGGCTGGAAAGCTTCATAGGATTGGGCCCTCTTTCTATTTAATGAGCCATCAAGTCTCTGGGAAAACCAGTATGACCAGTTTGAGAGAAAACCAATGGGAAAGGGCTCTCGGCGATGCCTATCGGTAAGGCGGATATGTGTGCCAAAGATCAGGGATTTTGCAATATAGGAAATAAAAATATATAGGGGAAAAACCGAGCGACCCCTGAATTTGAGGCGAATTAAAAGCAAGATGTAGGTTTCTAGACCTCAAGGAGGAACCGGATTAAAAGTGGGGGGGAAACTCTTATTTTTCTGGATTAAATATTGGAGAGAAGGAATCTGCAGATGGAAAAATTTGAAAAAAATTTGAAATATGCAAAGTGGAATGGGGGTTGGTTTTCAGGTTGTAGCCAATGGGGCGTCTTCTGGGGAGGGGCCGTGCATGCCCAGCCCCCCCTATAAGTCTTTCCTGCAAGTCACAGCTGTTCGGCCCACTTCTCCTTCACTGCTTGACGTCCAACATCTGTCCCTGCAGTCCTTCTCGGTAAGTCCTTTCATGCTTCCCCCATCTATTTATAGGTTTTCCTTTAAAAAGTTCCTTTTCCAGACCAGATTCTCCTTCCGTTCTTCAGACCAGACCAGATTCCCCTTCAACTGGAACCAAACCAGTTTGGATGGACACCACTATTGGGATTAGGTGGGGCTGACTGTCTTCCCCATTCGGGGGGGGGGGGGGGAAAGCCGAATGTTTCCAGCGTTGTGCCTTCCGTTTCTTTTGCCTTCAGATTTCACCCTGAATTTTGTAATGGCAATGGACTAAGATCAAGGGCGCCTCTGAGCATAGGCAGAGTGCTTTCCCTAAGATCAAAGGTGCCTCTGAGCTCATGCAAAATGCTTTTCCTAAAATCAAGAGTGCCTCTGAGTTCACACAGAGTGCTTTCCCGAAGATCAGGAGTGCTTCTGAGCGCATACATAGTGCTTTCCCTAAGATCATGAGTGCCTCTGAGCACATGCAGAGAGCTTTTCCTAAGATCAGTGGTGCCTCTGTGCACATGCAGAGTGCTTTCCTTAAAATCAAGGGTACCTCTGAGCTCATGCAGGGTGCTTTCCCCAAGATCAAGAGTGCCACTAAGATCAAGAGTGCCTCTGAGCACATGCAGAGAGCTTTCCATAAGATCAATGGTGCCTCTGTGCACATGCAGAGAGCTTTCCCTAAGATCAAGAGTGCCTCTGAGCACATGCAGAGTGCTTTCCCTAAGATGAAGAGTGCCTCTGAGCGCATGCAGAGTGCTTTTCCTAAGATCAGTGGTGCATCTGAACTCACGCAGAGCGCTTTCCCTAAGATCAAGAGTGCCTCTGAGCTCATGCAGAGTGCTTTCCCTAAGATCAAGAGTGCCTCTGAGCTCATACAGAGCGCTTTCCCTAAGATCAAGAGTGCCTCTGAGCTCATGCAGAATGCTTTCCTTGCCATGATTGTGGAGAGTTGCATGGCTGGGCTACAACTTACATATATATGCACCAGAATCAGCCTTACACTCTGGAGGTTCTACTCGAGAGAAATGTTCCTATCCTGATGCTTCCGTTTCCTCCCCACTGGGCTAGGATCATTTTTTTGTCTTTACACTATGGAATTTTTTCCCACCTCCCACACACCATGTGCATGGGCAACTGCGGGGTGTTGCGTGCCCCACCTTTGGGTGTCACAACTCTGGAAATCACACCCATCAGTAGCCCAATGAAGAACTGGGAGGGGGCAGGTGGGAGGTGGTGGTGGTGGAAAGAAAGAGAAGTATAGAGTCGAGAAGGCCGAGGGCCACTCCTTCCCCTTTTGGGCCAGCGCCCAGTTGCGCACTTATGTGCACTTAGTTTCATACATTGAACATACATTCAAGCCCCCCAGTGACCCCTGGTGGGAAAAAGTAGGTAATGCACCGAGATCCACACATGGATAGTCGACTTATAGGATTGTTCATATATGTGCCCCCCATTTTATCTTGCAAAGTAGCTTAGACGGCAGACCTAAAACTTAGAGAGAGAGAGAGAGAGAGAGAGAGAGAGAGAGAGAGAGAGAGAGAGAGAGAGAGATGATCTTTTCCTAAGATCAAGAGTGCCTCTGAGCGTATGCAGAGTGCTTTTCCTAAGACCATGGGTACCTCTGAGTGCATGCAGAGGGCTTTTCCTAAGATCAAGAGTGCTTCTGAGTGCATGCAGGGTGCTTTCCCTAGGATCAGTGGTGCCTACGAGCTCATGCAGAGTGCTTTCCCTAAGATCAGTGGATAGACAGACAGACAGACGGACGGACGGACGGACGGGTGGACGGACGGGTGGGCGAGTGGGCAGGTGGGCGGACAGATGGATGATATGGAAGTGATAGTTATACAGACAGACAGATGGACGGATGGACAGATGGACGGATGATATGGAAGAGATAGATGGGTGGATGGATAGATAGACAGAAAGACATACAGACGGATGGACGGATGGACAGACAGATGGACGGGCAGGGGATATGGAAGTAATAGATAGATAGATAGATAGATAGATAGATAGATAGATAGATAGATAGATAGATAGATAGATAGATAGATAATGATATGGTTGGACAGACAGACAGATTTTCTTGAAACCAAAAATCATAGGGTTTTTGGAGGACTTCAAAGGGTTCCTGATCTTCCTTCGGGGCACGTCCCAGGATTCAACCCTATGATCAACTGTAATTACAGGGTATCACCCAATGTTTGGGGTCACACTTGGTGTCTCCTTATTTTATTCCCAACTTTGGGGGGTAGAAGAGGCACTGTCGATATAGGGTCTTTCCACATTTAGAATCTGTCCCCATTTAAGGCCATCTCCAACTGGGAAAACTGGTTTTTCAGAATTTGCCCTAAAGTACCACCGGGACGCTTTTTGAAAAACCATGGCTGCGATCCTATCCGCTTTCCTAATTACCGTATTTACTCGAAACTCATACGCCATCGAATCTATTGCAAATCCCAATTTTTGAAGCCAACGTATTCAAGTATATGGGATTTCTGAGTAGGGCAGCGTAGGATTGGACTCTAAAGATCTTCCTCTTGTGTGTTCCCGCTGTTTTCAGGTTTGACGCGTCAAGATGGCGGCTCCCTTAGACCAAGCTATCTGCCTCCTGGTTGCAACTTTCCACAAGTACTCGGGCAAAGAGGGTGACAAAAATACCCTCAGCAAGAAGGAACTGAAAGAACTCATCCAGAATGAGCTCACTATTGGACCAGTGAGTATAAGGCGGGGCGACCGGAAATTTCCGGATTTGTCCGGGTGTCCTCCGTTTTGGCGTCATTTTGGAACTTCGCAATACCCCATCGTGTCATATGTCGTTGGATTCGTATGGAAGAGCAGAATCCAATGCGCCAATCGGTTTTGAAATACCTCCTTCCTATCAAAAGTTATAGCCAAAAAACTAAAAACAAAAAAAAATAAATAGTAAAATAAATAAATAAATAAAAATAACTAAAATAAATAAATAAAACTAAAAAAAAATAGTGCTTTGAGCACTATGGGAAAGAGAAACTGTCCAATATTGTGGCTTTACTCATGAGTAGGCAAACGTGACATTGTCTGCCAGAAAGGCTATGCTGAGAGGAATCCAAGATCTTGTCCGCCCTTTGGGGTTCAGGCATCTGGTCAACCTGGTGTAAGGGTGTAAGGATCTAGTATCTGGGTAGTGGGTATAGTGGGTAGATAGTGCGTAGTGGGTATGGTGGGTAGATGGATCAAAGAATAGCATCTCGTGAAAATGGAGGCCACATTGGAGGTGGCATCTCCAAGTAGCACCAAAGCCATGGTTGGACCCCTAGGTTATCGGGCTGCTGTGGGGACCCACGGTTGGCCAGGTTGTCCCATCAGGGTTGGGGCTGCACTAGCCATGCTCAACCTGGGAGGTCGTACCATCTACCTCCGGTAATGGAACATACTGAACATGCTCGGCCCTGTGATGTCCACTCCACCAAAAGTAGGGCTGGGAATCTAAATATTTTTAGATATTAAGGCTGGGAATCGTCCTAATTTTTATTTCTTAATAAAAATAAATTTATGTCTTAATTTATGTGAGAATAAATTTATTTTATGTCTTGCTTCTCACTCTAGAAATTGCAAGAGGCTGAGATCCAGGGTCTGATGGAGGATCTGGATCGGAACAAAGACCAGGAGGTCAACTTCACCGAATACGTCACCTTCTTGGGCGCTTTGGCCATGATTTACAACGAGGCATTGAGGTGTTAAAGGGACGACCCATAGATGTGGCGAAGGGCTGTGACCGGAAATAGCCAGACACATGTACCTCGGAGAGCAATTTCGTGCCAAATAACAATACCGCCCAACGTATATTTTGATGCCTTATAAATCTGACTTATTCGGATATATAGACGGAGCACTGATTTTTTAAAACGGCATTAATTGTGCCGATCAGATCTAGTTTTGGAGATAAGGTATCACCACCTTATATGCCGACGCAACATCGTCTGCGCATGGTGGGCATGCGCTATCTGCAAAACTAGAGAAGGTTCTGCCAAATCAATTCAGTGCTCTAAATATATCCAAGATTAGTTTTAATTTCTGAAGCGCCGGAACTTTTTTTTTTTCCTGTTGGGCTGTGAAATAATAAAAAGATTTTTGTAAAATTTGCTTTGCCTGGTTTGTTCTCTTTAGAAAGAGGGGAATCTCCATGAAATGCACTCTTAGGAGGTGAAATTAAGCTGTGGGACTCCTTGCCACTAGCTTCTCCCATTCCCAGGCAATCTCATGCACCCAGACTGGTGTGTGTGTGAACGTCTTAGTTGAAAAGCGGTATATAAGTACTGTGGGGGGAGAAAGAGAGAGAATGAGAACAAGGACGGACAGATGGACAGACAGACAGACAGTTGGATCGCTAGAGAAAAAGGTGGATGGGTGGATGGGAACAAGGGTGGACAGACAGTGAGACAGAAAGAGAGCCAGAGATAGACAGATAGATAGCAGATGAATAGATGGATGGATGAAGATAGAGAGATAATGGGAACAAAGACGGACAGACGGACAGACAGTTGGGTCTCTAAAGAGAAAGGTGGATGGATGGATGGATGGATGGATGGATGGATGGATGGATGGATGGATGGATGGATGGATGGGAAAAAAGATGGACAGACAGATGGGCGGACAGTGAGAGAGACAGAGAGACAGATAAATAGATAGATATGGAAAGAAGCGATAGATAATATGGAAGGGATAGATAGATTGATTGATATGGAAGGAATGGATAGATAGATAGATAGAAATGGAAGAAATGGATAGATTGATAGATAGACAGATAGACAGATATAGATGGATGGATAGATAGATATGGAAGGAATGGATAGATAGATAGATAGATAGATAGATAGATAGATAGATAGAAAGAAATGGAAGAAAAGGATAGAAAGATTGATAGACAGACAGACAGATATAGATGGATGGATAGATATGGAAGGAATGGAGAGATAGATTGATAGATAGATAGATAGATAGATATAGATAGATAGATAGATAGATAGATAGATAGATAGATAGATAGATAGATAGATAGATAGAAATGGAAGAAATGGATAGAAAGATTGATAGATAGACAGACAGACAGATATAGATGGATGGATAGATATGGAAGGAATGGAGAGATAGATTGATAAATAGATATAGATAGATAGATAGATAGATAGATAGATAGATAGAAATGGAAGAAATGGATAGAAAGATTGATAGATAGACAGACAGACAGATACAGATGGATGGATAGATATGGAAGGAATGGAGAGATAGATAGATAGATAGATAGATAGATAGATAGATAGATAGATAGATAGATAGATAGATAGATAGATAGAAATGGAAGAAATGGATAGAAAGATTGATAGATAGACAGACAGACAGATATAGATGGATGGATAGATATGGAAGGAATGGAGAGATAGATTGATAAATAGATATAGATAGATAGATAGATAGAAATGGAAGAAATGGATAGATAGATTGATAGACAGATAGACAGATATAGATGGATAGATAGATATGGAAGGAATGGAGAGATAGATAGATAGATAGATAGATAGATAGATAGATAGATAGATAGATAGATAGATAGATAGATAGATGGTGTAATCTTAAACGCACTTTCTAGGGAGTAATCCCCATGGAATATAATAGGATTTACTACTGGGTAGATAGGTTTAGATAACTAGATGGATAACCATGTCATCTAAATATATATTTAATGTTTACATGTGTCGTTAGCTGTATCAAATCTGCTTCTGCGCAGAAAGGCAGGATATAAATCCAACAGACAGACAGGCAAGCGAGCAAGTGAGCAAACGAGCAAGCATACATACATACATACATACATACATACATACATACATACATACATACATACATACATACATACATATAAAGAAGTGAGTAAGCAAGCAAACATACATACCTACATAGTTACAAACAAATAAAATTCAGTTTATGATGTCCAATCTCTTAATTCCAAGAAGGCTCTGTGCCACCTGCTCACAAGGAAAAGGAGGACAATGAAGTTTTTCCCCCAGGGATACAAGGCTAATAAAGAGGACACGTCCTGGAAAAAGAGGACAAGGTCACCCTGGTGCTGAATGAAGAGCTGTTTACAATGAAACATTGGACAGCTTGCAATACCCAGGAACAGCCAGAAGGTGTCGCCATTGCTTCACATTGTCCAGGGGGGCTCCTGTATCCAGGTCTGAACTGGACCAGTGGCATAGCTATGGGGGGGCGTATGAGGTCAGGCTTGGGGGAGAGAGTGGAGACAGGCCTTTACGTGCACATCAGCTGCGCATCCTGTTTGGCGCATAAAACTGTCACCAAGGAGGAAGGGACGCCTTTGCGGAGCTGCACAGGTGGCTCTCTTTCCTCCCAGGTGTTTGCTGTCACGATGCTTCTATTTGTGTCTTCTCCACCCCTGGCCAGCTGTGCGCACATGTGCGTGGAGGTTTCTGCACACCACTTCCATCCCATGCATACTAAACACCTGCAGGACGTGGGGAAGGAAGCTGATCGAGGCAAAGCAAGCAGGCTCCAGCTCTCCTCCATGCCTGAAATTGACTTCAGACTGGGGCATTCAGCCACCCACCATTGCTTCCTCCTGGGCTCTTGCAACCTTACTACTACCTGTAGTAGCCTCCTGGACTCTCGCAACTATTACCTCTAGTAGGCTACTGCTCCCTAAAGTAGCTTCCTGGGCTCTTTGTAACCTTACCACTATATGTAGTAGGCTCTTGCTTCCTGTGGTAGCCTTCTGGGCTCTTGCAACCTTACTACTACCTATAGTAGCCTCCTGGACTCTCGCAACTATTACCTCTAATAGGCTACTGCTCCCTAAAGTAGCTTCCTGGGCTCTTGCAAGCTTACTAACTATATGTAGTAGGCTCTTGCTTCCTGTGGTAGCCTTCTGGGCTCTTGCAACCTTACTACTACCTGTAGTAGCCTCCTGGACTCTCGCAACTATTACCTCTAGTAGGCTACTGCTCCCTAAAGTAGCTTCCTGGGCTCTTTGCAACCTTACCACTATATGTAGTAGGCTCTTGCTTCCTGTGGTAGCCTTCTGGGCTCTTGCAACCTTACTACTACCTGTACTAGCCTCCTGGGCTCTTGTTACTATCTGTAGTAGACTATTGCTACCTAAAGTAGCTTCCTGGGCTCTTGCAACCTTCCTACTATCTGTAGTAGGCTCTTGCTAACTGTGGTAGCCTCCTGGGCTCTTGCATCCTAATTACTACCTGTAGTAGGCTATTGCAACCTAAGGTAGCTTCCTGGGCTCTTGCAACCTTACTACTACCTATAGTCACCTCCTGAGCCGTTGCTACCTTACTACTACCTGTAGTGGGCTTTTGCTGCCTTTAGGGGGGGCTCTTGCTACCTGTAATAGCCTCCTGGGCCATTGCAACCTTACTACTACCTGTAGTAGCCTCCTGGATTACTTTCTACCTGTAACTACTTGAAACTGGGTTACTTGCTACCAATAGTAGCCTCCTGGGCTCTTGCAACCTCACTACTACATGTAGTAGGCTCTTGCTACATGAAGTCACCTCCTGGACTACTTGCTACCAGTAACTTCTTCTAACTTGGCAACTTGCTACTTTCTACCTGTAGCAGGCTTTTGCTACATGCAGTAGCCCCTTGGGCTCTTGCAGCTTTACTACTCCCTGTATTTGCCTCCTGAGCTCTTGCAACCTTACTACTATCTGTAGTAAGCTCTTGCTACCTGTGGTAGCCCTCTGGGCTCTTGCAACCTTACTACTTCCTGTAGCAGCCTCCTGGGCTCTTGCAGCCTAATTACTACTTGTAGTAGGCTATGGCTACCTGTGGTAGCCCTCTGGGCTCTTGCAACCTTACTATTAGCTATAGTAGCTTCCTACTATAGTTGGACCGTTGCAACCTTACTACTACCTGTAGTGGGCTCTTGCTACCTGTAGTAGCCTCCTGGGCCATTGCAACCTTACTACTACCTGTAGTAGGCTCTGCTTGGGGATCTTTTCCCCCTCATCCTTCTGCTGTATTTGATGGGAACAAACGCTCGGTTTGGGGAACTCCTTGCCACTGGAAAGCCCTTTTACTACCCTATTGCCCTTCTTGGCTTGTGCGTTGTTTTATTTCAGGAGTTGTTGTTTTAAAAACATTGTGTAGCTTGTTTTGATGTTGTTGAATATTTTCCTATAACGATACAATAACATTCAGAGGGGCATTTGGGACCCTGTTGCCAAACCAATGGCTGGTTCCTGGTATTGAAACCTTACACTGGCTCTCCTCCGTTCCGACCCCGCCAGTGGTTGGAGGAAGAGGAGGAAGAGGAGGAAGGGAAAAACAGATTTAATTTCAAGTTGATTAGCATTTTAATAAGCACCCCTCCTTCCTCCTCCTCTCGGCGCTCCTGGGAGGCTGTTGTTTGCAAAAATAAAAATAAAATTCAAAATAAGCCAACTGGGAACATGATTCTGATCGAGCCCATCGTAGGAGAAATTAGAGTTTTGGGGTTTCTAATAACCAAGTTACTGGGGTTTCTAATAACCGAGTCTAATAACTGAACGTGGAGGTCGAGGCTCGTTATGGAACGGGGAGAACATTTGGTTCCAAATCTGGCACTGGGGATGGATCGGAACCAGTTCCCGAACCCGGACTGGGTCGGACTGGAAGCCTCAAGGCAGAACCGGATTCCTAAGAACGGACCCAAAGTGGTGGAAAGTTTTTTTTTGGGGGGGGGGTCACCCCAATTCTGCAGACTGAGAAAGACTGGAGTTGCTTATGTAAGATCAATTTAATATCAGTCATGGAGGATGAGCAAACAGGGACCTGATTAAATCCAGGGGTTGGTAATTTAAAAAAAAGTAATATTAGTGTTAATATTAGTAATATTAGTCCTAATATTAGTAATATTAGGAAAACAGGATGTAAATATTGTCAATATTGGCAAAAATGTCAATCAAGAAAATATATATCTAGTAGGGTTGGGGCAACGGGAGGTGGCCCATCATAGCGGTGATGCTGCTGGGCCACCTGAAATTGATCCGTGACCCACCTAGTGGGTCCCGACCCATCATTTGTGAAATGCTTCGTACTTACTGCAGTTTATTTTTTAATCCTGTCATGTTTTTTCCACCACCCCCCAAACACCCCAGCTTGAAAAAGGAGCCAGTGGGGTGCCTGGCAGACTCCGATACCCCGCTGGCATCCAGTATATCTTTCCCTCGCAATCTCTTTTTGTGTCGCCGCCGCGCCGAAGGCCTGGGGGGTATTTTGGCGTTTGATCCCTTCCCAGGGCTCCCCGAGAAGGGCTCCCTATCGATCCAGAGCTGCCTGAGGCTCTTCCATCATTCAATTGCCTTTTGAAAATCCAACTCAAGCCGTCCACGCCACCAGCGGATAGCGCTGGACGTGCGCAGGCTGCATTTTGATGGCGTTTTCGTGAAAATTGGCGCCTGCTCTTTGCAAGGTGTTTGTACGTAAAATGCCCATCTCTCCAAAGCAAGCACAGTCCTGGATCTTTCAGGGTCGGCCCACTTATGAGGCCGGTTGAGTTAGTTGCCTCCGGCAAGAGAAACCCACTACTAGGAATGAGTATGTCGCATGAGACAGGCTCTGTGTGCGCACGTGGGTTGTGCGCACGTCCAGCACTCGCAATCCACAACCTGCACGGCCACAACAGCCACAGCAGCCAAAGGCGAAGTTGGCAACCCTCGTTTCGATATCTGCAGCTGTTCGGCATCCAACGCAAAGCATGCAAGGACGTGGCATGGGTGACTCTACCCTGTTGAATGCCTGCCTGTCATACTGTTTAATGCACAGGGGTGGGGTTTTAATAACCTGTGCAGGGTCATGGATAGGCAACCTCATTCCAATCCCCCCTGCGGTTTCATTTACGTCACCTCCGCCCACCGTCTTTTCCACCTCCGTGGCGCACTTTTTTGGTGACAATCAGCTGGTTTGACGCTAGGGGTAGATGGGGGTAGATGGGGGGGTTAGAGGTTGGATTGACAGGCTCGTTCAGAAGCCGGAACCACCACCACAACTGTGTCAATTAAATTTGATTTATTAGGTTGTGCCGAAAGTTTGTACCTGCATTTTAAGGAGTGTTTTGAGTGTATTCGAGAGAAAGAGAGAGAGTTTAAAAAAAGTAAACTAACAAAATATTATTATTAACTATTATTATTAGAATATTATTATTAAATATTTTATTAACTATTAATAATAGTTATTATTATTATAAAATATAATAATTATTAACTATTATTATTAGAGTATTATTATTAAATATTTTATTAACTATTAATAATAGTTATTATTATTATAAAATATAATTATTATTATTAACTATTATTAGAATATTATTATTAAATATTTTATTAACTAATAATAGTTATTATTATTATAAAATATAATAATAATTATTAACTATTATTAGAATATTATTATTAAATATTTTATTAACTAATAATAGTTATTATTATTATAAAATATAATTATTATTAACTATTATTATTAAATATTTTATTAACTATTATTAATATTATTATTAACTATTAATAATAGTTATTATTATTATAAAAATGTAATAATAATATTATTATATATTATTATATTATTATAAAATAATAATAAAAATATTATTACTAACTATTATTATTAATTATTAACTATTAACTATATTAACAAAATATTAACACTAAGAAAATATTATTATTTTGCTACTAACAAAATAATAGTAACATTAACAAAACTGTTATCGATTTTAAACCTTTACATCATTTGTCTTGTACCTGTAGGAGCATCATAAGCCCCGAGGAAGAGTCTCTGCCCCGAGGAGCAGGCGTATACCCTCTTTACTCAAATCTAACGCTCACTTTAATTCACAGTGCAATCCTAACCATGTCTACTCAGAAGTAAGTCTCATAGTATTCAGTAGTACTTATTCTCAGGAAAGTGTGGTTAGGATTGCAAACTTTGTCTCCAAAATCGGGGTGCGCTTTAGTTTCAGTGGTGCATTTGATCCAAATAAGTACTGTCAAATAAATATTAAATAAAAATATAATTATAGGTTAGCATTAAGTTTAATGGTTTCCTATATGGTAATAAAGCATGATATATAGGTCCCATTATTGTATGGGTTTTACTACACAAATCACGACATAATCCCGTTTTCATATTATTGCTGCCATAAAACTCATGGTTATATGCAATATAATTAATTTTTGCACCTGCGCATTACAATCGCCAATATCCTTTTTTGTTTTCGAGCGCAATCCTAACCATGTCTACTCACAAGTAAGCACCATTGTGTTCTATGGGTCTTACTCCCAAGAAAACATCTTTAGGATTGCAGCATTAATCAACATTAATTTGGATGCGCATTAGATTCAGTGGCGTATTAGATTCCAGTTAATGCTTTATGCCTCTCTGGGCTGCGTCGGTTGAAATGGTACCTGTCGGGAAGGTGTCGGAGCCTTGATGTGGGAGGGACGCATGACCGCCAGCTCCCCTTTCCAGACTTTTCCTCTAATGCGGTTTACCGCCAGTGGCGGCGTCTGGGCATCCCAGTGCGCCAGTGCTTAGCGCAACGGAAGGACAGCCTCTCCTTGGCGGCAGATGGTCTGCCTTCCAAACAATTTCCCGACGAGGGGCTTGAATACACCCAAGCGCACTTCAGATGTTCTCGCAATAAGTGCGTTCGTACTGAGCGCATGTAGAAAACATTTGGGATTTGGCTGGCGCTGGTATGGTGAGCCTGCATCATACTGGAGGATACTGGGTTTGGCTTCGCCCCCCATCACCAATCAAAATTACCAATCAATTATCAATCATCAGCAAAAGAATAGAACTTATTGTGGACTAGAAACTTGGCAAGGCTTTTAAACTGACAGGTGGGTCCGGAAAGCTGGTGAACCCCAAATTCTGCTCAACACGATCCCTTCTGCACCTTAGATTGAGCATCAGACCCCCCCCCCCCCCGACCCTGCCATCAATGAATTCGGATCCTTACTGGTTTTGGTTCCAGTTCTACTAATTTGCCTGTTAATGACAGCACGACAGGTGGAATTTCAACCGGTTGATTTAACGACGGGCAAAATTTCAACCGGTTAATTGGCCATAACCTTTCCGTTTTCTGGTTAATTGGCCATAATGTTGGATAGAATACAGATATTTCCATGTGGTTGTGCTTAGCATTAAATTACCTTTCCAATGATATAATTTAATAATATATCCATTATTATCCAATATGTATATTATTAATAATATAATATTATAATAAAATATCTATCTATCTATCTATCTATCTATCTATCTATCTATCTATCTATCTATCTATCTATCTATATAAAAGAGAAAAGTCACTGACTGACACTCATCAATGCTCATGGTGCTCATGGGGAGATGATGCGCATGGGGGTTGATGCGCATGGGGGATTGATGCACATGGGGGGTGGATGCTCATGGGGAGATAATGTGCATAGTGAGATGATACATGGGGGATGAGCATGGGGGATGTTGCACATGGGGATGAACATGGGGAATGATGCATATGGGGGAATGATGCGCACAGGGGATGTTGTGCATGGGGGATTGATGCAGATGGGGTTGATGCGGGTGAGGGGTTGATGCAGATGCGGGGTTGATGTGCATGGGAGATGCTGCACAATGGGGGGCTAATGCACATGGGGGGTTGATGCTCATGGGAGACTGATGCACATGGGGGAGTGATGCGCCTTGGGGGGATAGCGTATAGGGGAATTTTACTCTCGCAACTTTGGTATGCTTTTTGCTAGAATCCAATGAAATAATAATAATAATAATAATAATAATAATAATAATAATAATAATAATAATAATAATAATATTATAATTAATATTATTATTATAATCAGTGGTCTTCAAAGTGGGGGTCAGGACCCCCTTGGGGTCCTCCATCTTGGACTCTTGCACTGGGCTTTCCTGGGAGTAAGTCTCATTGAACATGATGGGACTTACTTGTAAGTAGACATGGAGGCACATCCCAGTAAGTTGGGGGGGGGGGTCAATTTTTAAATTTGAAAGAGGATCCTAGATTGAAATGCCTGAATATCACTGATATATTACATGTTGGCGTTCATGTTATACCAAATATAAACACTGTATTATTGTTATTCACGTTATTGTTGCGTATATTACTGTATTTACTTAAAAATAACGCTCACCTTTTCCCAGCCAAAATCAGTCTCCCAAACCAGGGTGCGCATTAGATTTGATGGTAATTAGATTTGGCTAAATGAGGGGTTTTGATTATGAGTGTGGGGTGCGCGTTAGATTTGATGGCGCGTAAGATCTGAGTAAATACGGTATGATTAGGATTAGATGTTATCGAAGGTTTGATGTTATCAGAGTGCGCATTAGATTTGATGTTAAGTGGAATTGGGTAATACAGTATTTTGATTATGAGTCTGGGGTGCACATTAGATTTGATGGTGCATTATATCTGAGTAAATATGGTATAGTATATTATTGTATTGTATGGTAATGTAACATAATGTAGCATAGAGCACAAGCCTAATCATGTCTACTCAAAAGTAAGTATCACTGTGTTCAATGGGTCTTACTCCCAGGAAAGTGTCTTTAGGATTACAGCCACATAGTAATTTATTATTGTTATTCGTACATACCATTTTTCACAATTTTGGCCACTTTTGTTGAGCTCAGGTTGTTGCGCCCCAAAAGTGTGTCGCCTGGTGCAACTGCTACCCGCTATACCGTTCTAGCTACGCCACTGTCTTGGCACCGGACACAGATTGCGCACCGATTACACGACATACGAAGTCGTGTCTCGTGTCGTAACATATTGTATCAGAATTCATTATTGTTATTATTATATAATACGGATTTCCCAATTTTGGCCACGTTGGTCAAGCTCAGGTTGTTGTGCCCCAAAAATGTGCCACTGTATGCCGCTGTCTTGGCATCGGACACAGATTGCGCACTGATTGCGCAATATATTAAGTTGGATCTCAGTATCGTCCCAGTGGAGCATTGCGTTGGACCCACCAGTGCCTGCCAGCACACCGTAAATGGGGTCGAGGGACATCTCTGAGGTCTCGCAATTCCTTGCGGGGATCCAAACCTATCTTGGCTCCACCGACTTTCTTGGGGGGGGTATCTCAGTCTGGCTTCTCCTCCCCTGCGGGGGTGTCTGTGACCTTGAGCGCCCGACAAGCCGGGCGATCCATCACTCGCTCGCAGCGCCCAATCTCGGCATCAGATCTTCCTCGGAGCATCTGCTGTGGAGCGACATGAAAGACGGCAATTATCTTTGCCCGCCAGGACTTCAGAAGGATACCGTTGGGTGCGGGCAAAGCAATCGGTGAGGAGGTCCAAGCGCTGATGAATTGTAGGCGCGACACGGCGGGACACCTTGAGATGAAGGGCCTTCGCTCACACCGCAAGAGAGCCGTCCAAATTTATTGGACTCTCCTGGGTCTCTTGTTCGGAACAAGGGGTGGTATATGTTGCCGAATCGGGACCCCAAATCCTGTCCCATAATCGGCATCCTCAGAAAACCTGATCACGTTGGGGGTCCAACCGGGTGGGATTTTGGCCCTCCTGGCACCGGTGGTGGATCACAGATTGCAGTGGTTCTCAAAGTGGGGATTGGGACCTCCAATTTCAGTGGGGGGGTCACAGCAAACTGGGCGCCATCCATTCAGAGAAGTTGCACAACCCCGTCACGGTTTGGAATTTTCCTCCAATGGTCCAACCCCCAATTCGAAAACAGTTCCTGTGGCAAGGAGTTCCACAGATTAATTCCATCACACTACCCAAAAAAGGCTGAGGTCGTACATGGCTTGTGCAGGCGTGCGCACTTGCGCTTCAAAAAAACGCAACCACAGATGGGTATATAATTTGAGGCGAAGCGTATGTGCTTCTGCTCCAGAATTAATGTAAGAAATTCTTCCCGTGAAGCCGGAAAATGGGGAGGAGGACAACGTGGCGCGGAACGGAGGGAGAGCAACCAGCCCTCGACTTGACGTGCGTTGGCGCCATCAAACAAGAACGTGGAGCTATTTTGTAGAGGAGATTTTATATATATATATATATATATATATATATATATATATATATATATATATATATATATATATATATATATATATATATATATATATGTGGTGTTGAAGCTAACACTACTTGACTTTCATGCGCTTTGATGCGCAGGACTTTGAAAATCCAAAATAGATTAATGGAAGGCCCTGACCTTGCAATATTAATCCCCTCGTCCTCGCGGATATACACGCGCGCGAGGGGTTCGCGTGGCGCATTTTAAAATCCTTTTTCCCGCCCTGCATGTTTGATGTCATGGAATGTTTCGCCGTGGCTCGGGGGACGCCGTCGGATGTTGGTAACCATCGCGCGGCAGCGAGAAGTCGGCGCGGCTCAGAAACATAACAACAACAATCATGTTTGAGTGTCCTTTTAAGGTCGAAAGGTGGGGTATGAATCAATCCAAGGAACAGATAGACTTTATACTCTTGACATGCTCCTCAAACATGCGGGGAGGATGTATTTACTTGAATCTAGTGCGCCATCGAATCTAATGCCATATCTAATCTAGTGCCATTGAATCTGGCTTGAATCTAATGCGCCGTTAGGGTGAGCGTTAATGCGCCATTAGGGTGAGCGTTAGATTCGAGTAAATACAGTATTCCCTGCCTTTCTCACACCAATTTCTATCCCCAAGGCGCCTTATGAAACTTTTACTACTTTGGTCGTCACAACGCCCCTGTGAGGTAGGCGAGGCTGAGAGTAAGTGATTGGACAAGGTTGTCCAGTTAGGACAAGGACAGAGGTGGTGTACCTGCAAGGGCTGGGGGTTGGGAGGCTGAGTCGGGGGAGGCCACCACCTTCTTACCCCGCTGAAAGTGACCAAGCGGTGGTCCAGATGTCCTCCTGGCCGCAAAAGAGACCATCGCAGTGCCGGATTTGCTACCAGGCCTCCGAGGAGTTTCCCCCCAGGATTAATCAAAGTCCGCTTTGGAAGGGAGAGGCTCTGGTGTCCGAACGTCTCGGCATTGTCCTGTCTGGGGAAGTGTCTGGGTGTGCCCCCCATTAAGTGCTTGGGTGTGCCCCCCGTTAATGATGTTTTCCTCCAAGTCTCCTTTGGTTGCACAAATCCAGATCTGGGTCCTGGCAGCGTTCCAGGCTTCAGGGTCAGCCTGCTTTTTAACCCTTGATATAAGCGAAGGGGGCCTGGCTGGCAATCCCCATCAACCCTGGTGTCCATATGTCCTCTTTTCCAGGACAGATCCTCTTTTTTAGCATTGTGTTCTGGGGGAAAAAAAAAATCTCCATTGCCCTCCTCTTCCTTGTTAGCAGGCAGCATGTAGCCTTCTTGTAATTAATAAATTCAGGGTAATAAATTATATGTAATAGTTTTACATTTAAGAATAAATATAGGCTGTAACCCTAAGGAATCCATCCTGGGACAGTCCCCTTTGTGTTCCAACTGTCCCCTTTGAATATAATGGGGCTTACATCTGAGTAGACATAGATAGGATTGCGCCTTTAGTGTTTGAATTAACCACATTAAAGCTATCTATCTATCTATCTATCTATCTATCTATCTATCTATCTATCTATCTATCTATCTATCTATCGCTTTTCGACTAAAAAGTTCACAAAGCGGTTTACAAAGAAAATGAGAAAAACAGCTAATTAATAGCTAATGGGTAATATCTAATAGCTAATATCCTTGGGTTTGGTCCTGGGTTTGGAACCCAACGCCTCCCCTCGGTGTGGCGGTTTGATGGAAATCAAGCCACATCATTTAAACATGTCCTCTCTGTGAAGGCACGTGTCACATGCCCTGCTGTGAATCGATGATGAATTATCCTTTCGGCAGTAGGCTGGTTCGTTCCCTTCTTCCCAAAAAAGAAAAACATATTGCAATTCAATAATATATTACTATGCGCTTATTTTGTTTTATTTTCATATGTCGATTTTGTTGCGTTTTCTATTGTTAGCGACTTCGGGGAGTATCGACAGGTTGGGGGAAAGAGAGAGAGAAAGAGAAAGAGAGAGAGAGAGAAAGAGAGAGATAAAGCAAAAGAGAGCAAGAGAGAGAGAAAGAGAAAGAGAGAGAGAGAAAGAGAGAGAGAGAAAGAGAGAAAGAGAGAGAGAGAAAGAGAAAGCGAAAGAGCGAGAGCGAGAGAGAGTGAGTGAGAGAGAGAGAGAGAGACCTGAGAAGCTGAAGGATAAAATATGCTCCGCTGGAACATGGAATGACATCTATCTATCTATCTATCTATCTATCTATCTATCTATCTATCTATCTATCTATCTATCTATCTATCTATCCTTTCTGTCTGTCTGTCTGACCGTCCGTCCGTCCGTCTATATATTGATTTATTTATCTCTTCCTTCCATATCTGTCTGTCTGTCTGTCCGTCCGTCTATATATTGATGTATCTATCTCTTCCTTCCATATCTATCTATCTATCTATCTATCTATCTATCTATCTATCTATCTATCTATCTATCTATCTATCTATCTATCTATCTATCTATCCTTTCTGTCTGTCTGTCTGTCTGTCTGTCTGTCTGTCTCTTCCTTTCGTATCCATATCCATATCTATATCTATCTGTCTGTCTGTCCGTCTGTCTGTCCGTCTATATATTGATTTATCTATCGCTTCCTTCCATATCTGTCTGTCTGTCTGTCCGTCCGTCCGTCCGTCTATATATTGATGTATCTATCGCTTCCTTCCATATCTGTCCGTCTGTCCGTCTGTCCGTCTATATATTGATGTATCTATCTCTTCCTTCCATATCTATCTATCTATCTATCTATCTATCTATCTATCTATCTATCTATCTATCTATCTATCTATCTATCTATCTACATCCCAACGATTCACCCTAAGAGCTTTTTAAACTCTGTTAAAAACAATCAATACAATTAATCGACAATCGATCTGACAATCAATACAATCGATCGAGGATACTGAATAGTCACATGGCGCATATATTTTATACGTATGTGCATACGTGCAGACGCTGAACATTCGTGCCCAGTGTGGCCGACAATTGTGCACGCTGGTGACAGCACAACTTGCGTTGAACCGTTGACGAGCCAATTCGATAAATAACTTAATATAATATTTAAATTAATAAAAGGAAATATTTCTTGATCCAGCATGTCGTTATACTGTGGAACTCCTTGCCACAGGATGACATCCAGCCTCGATGCTTGGAAAAGCATATCCGATACATTTCTGAAAGAACGTCCGTCGCTGATTAGAAGCCATGGGTATGTGCAACCTCTGGCCCCGTCCACCCCCACCTACCCATGGGTCTGGCTGGCGTCCGCGCACATTGGCGCAAAGGTTGTTTGTTCAGACTTCGGTTGTGTCCAGGCATTCATTAGCATCTGTAATCCTCAGGAGGAAGATGGGCACAGCCACGCAATGGGATCGGGATGGAAGAACGATGTGATGGTGGCCATAAATCGCCCGGCGCGAAGGGCTCATCCATCCATTGGTAATAGATGTTTTTCGAGTGGCTCGGTTCATCCCGTTTTTTACCCCTTAAAAATATATTATCTATTTTATCGTGCCGAGCCTCCCCCTTCAAAAAGAAATTGCTTCCAGCGATTCATGTGCGTGGCCTACAGATTGGGGTTATGGGATATTAAAAAGGGGCTGTGTGATGTGCGGCGGGACCCAATCCTGGCAACCGAGACCAGATGAGAAGCACCCAAGTATCCTGATACAGCAGCATCACTAGGGTTTGCATCACCCAATGTGGGAGACCAGCGCATCACCCCATATAGCACATTACCCCACCCTGGCAGTCAACTGATGAGCAATTAGATAATTACAAGCCGGGCAGCCAATTGACGAGCCGGGCGGACAATTGAGCCGGGCAGCCGGACAGCCGAGCCGGGCAGCCGGGCAGCCGAGCTGGGCAACCGGGTAGCCAATTGACGAGCCGGGTGGACAATTGAGCCGGGCAGCCGGACAGCCGAGCAGGGCAGCCGGGCAGCCGAGCTGGGCAACCGGGTAGCCAATTGACGAGCTGGGCAGCCAATTGGCAAGCCACCCAGGCAGCCAATTGACAGTTAATTATTTTAAATAAGTTATACTTATTAAATAACTTAATATATTATTTAAATTAATAAAAGGAAATATTTCTTGACCCAGCATGTTGTTAAGCTATGGAACTCCTTGCCACAGGATGGCATCCGGGATGCCCACCCGGGCAGCAAGCGTGGTAATGCACCATCACCATGTCCTTATTTTTTAAAATTTTTTCCCTGGAAGTGGTGATTTGGATGTGGTGGTGGTGATTTGGATGTGGCTCATTTAATAACCCTTTAATTCATTATTCAGAATTATTTTATTTGCATGCAAATTCATGCAGATTTTCCCAGCTAATTAACTCATAAAATAAATTGGCCAAGACTTTTTGCAAGTTTTTTTTTAATAGGGGTTTAAAATATGCAGTAAACCCTACAGGGGATTATCTTAGGCTTTGATAGCAGGTACCCTACAAACGTTGCCGGTTTTCCAATGTTCCCCCATCATAACATGTAACACATCGAGGGAAATGCACTCTGTACATGCTCTATTGTTTTTGACCAGAATACAAAGTTTGGTTTTGGGAATATTCGAATGCGGTTTGGCCGCGGGGAGGTTTGTATGGCAAATATATAGGATGGCAGGTCATGCTCTGCTTTTCTAGATTTGCCCTCCAAAGAATTTCCTTCCCCATTACGCCATTCTCAGCGATGGCGTTTAAATGTGCGGCGCATGTTTGTCCCCCAAGGGAGGCCAAAGGTTTGAGGCTGTAAAGTGGATTCCATTTCTCCACCCTAAAGATAGATCATAATCCCCGTTAACAGGAGATCAGCGCACTTTCTGGTTAGCGCTGCCAGGGGAGATCTGTGGTGTGTGTCAGGGCATGGAACGGCCCCGACGCTGAAACAGCGGCCACGGAATTAGGGCGCGATCCTAACCAATTTACGCCGGCATCACCCACCTATGACCCGTGGTGGTGCGGGGAGGCCGGCGCATGTCTGCGCACTGGCTTAACCAAGCCAGAATCGGGGCAGGTGGCATTTTTGTGACACCCCCAGGCCAGAGTGGGACGTGCCGGGATTTATGCTGGCCTAACCAGGGGTTAGGATTGCAATGTGGCGGTGCATGCAAGATGCACATACCAGTGGCTACTCCCCCCCCCACCACCACCACAATGTCTCCTGGTTTACTGTACTTGTCTCCGCAGCATAATATTAATGGATGGGTGTAATATAGCCGGGCGCAGCAAATGTTTATTGCTGCGCTGCTAATTGCCTTTGCCTTTAATTGTTTTAGCATGATTGATGTTGCTAATGACAGGGGCTTGTGTGGGGGGGCAGTGGGGGGGAGGCGCACCAGGAGGAGGCCGCTATTGTTCTCTGGGCTTCCGGGAGATGGGAAAGCGCCACTGGGGAGCGGAAGCTCACCACATCTCCTGTGCGATGCTGTGTCCCTTGGCCTGGTGTGGGGACTGAGACTCCCCCCCCCCCCCACAAAACCTATATGCTATGAATGCTGAACAGAAACTTTATGTACTTTCCCACTGGGTTTTCTGCTCGGTCGTATACATCTTTGAAAACGTGTACGGTGTCACTAGGGTGTGCATCACTTGGTGCGGGAAGCCAGCGTCACCTGATGCAGAAGTCAACATCACCCGGTGTGGAAGGCCAGAGTTACCTGGTGGGGGAGGCCAGCGTCACCCAGTGTGGGAGGCCAGGCAAGCATTACCGGGTGTGGGAGGACAGTTTCATCCGGTGCAGGAGACCAGCGTCACCCGGTGCAGGAGGCCAGTGTCACTCAGTGCGGGAGATCAGCGTCACCCGGTGCGGGAGACCAACATCACCCAGTGCAGGAGGCCAGTTTCACCCGGTGCGGGAGACCAGCGTCACCCGGTGCGGGAGGCCAGTTTCACCTGGTGCTGGAGACCAGTGTCACCCGGTGCGGGAGACCAGCGTCACCTGGTGCAGGAGGCCAGCATCACCTGTTGCAGTAGGCCAGCATCACCTAGTGTGGGAGGCCAGCATCACCTAGTGCAGAAGGCCACAGTTACCCTGTGCGGGAGGCCAGCAAGCATCACCCAGTGCAGGAGGCCAGAGTCACCAGGTGTGGGAGGCCAGTGTCACCCATTGGGGGAAGCCGGCATCACCCGTTTGGGGAGGCCAACATCATCCGGTGTGGGAGGCCAGCGTCACCAGTGTGGGAGGCCAGTGTCACCCATTGGGGGGAAGCCAGCATCACCCGTTTGGGGAGGCCAGTGTCACCCAGTGCAGGAGGCTAGCGTAACCCGGTGTGGGAGGCCAGCGTCACCCATTGGGGGAAGCCAGCATCACCCATTTGGGGAGGCCAGTGTCACCCTATATGGGAGGCCAGCGTCACCGGGCATGGGAGGCCAGAGTCACTGGGAATGGGAGGACAGCGTCACCCAGTGGGGGAGGCCAGTGTCACCTGATGGGGGATGCCAGTCTCACCCAGTGGGGGAGGCCAGTGTCACCGGGCACAGGAGGCCAGTGTCACCTGGTGTGGGAGGTCAGCGTCACCCACTGTGGGAGGCCAGCAAGTTCATGGTTCTTTTTTTCTGGCAATCAAAACTTGCTCTTTACTCTCAGAAAAGCTTGTGGCATCACTTCCAAGACCCCCACTGTCGGGAAGAAATTTATGGGATCTCTCCAGCCACAACATCCCGGAAAGCTGCCTTTAAAATTTTTGGACTGCCTTGTTATTAATTTAACGAGGCTAAGCACTCGTTAATCTCCAATATTGGACTCATTTATACTGCCATTTCAACACCATATCTATCTACCTATCTATCTATCTATCTATCTATCTATCTATCTATCTATCTATCTATCTATCCGTACATACATATACATATACATATACATATACATATACATATACATATACATATACATATACATAACACAGCAAATTCTCTCCCCACCCCCATTGATTCTGCCCATTTCCTCCCCAAAAGTGCGATAGCTGCTTTTGGTCGAGGACGATTAATTCCTGCGGGAAGGAAGCCAACTTCTTAATTATCTACATCAAAGCGATCCTTTTATAAATAAACGGCACCGTAATTTAGTCGCCAAGCCGCCTTCGTTAGCTGCTAGCGGAGATCAGATCTCTCTTTTTTGGGGGTGGAAGCAGCAAAATGTTTGGAGTGGAGATGAAAAACAGCCACGAACCACTGTCGGGAACACGTGGTCCCGATGTTCTTATTCCTGCCACGCGTTGATGTCGGAGGAGATGGACACTTCATGTAAATGGGGTGGTTGGAAGAGGAATGTGAGCGGAGAGCAATTACTTGTGGGTCAGGGATGACGTGGCAAGTCAAGACAGGATGGGTACACCACTGACCAAGAATATCTTTCTAATGGCTCTGCCACCCCCCAAATCCTCCAGATTTGGGCACCTCTCCATGGAGTTCATCCTTGGGGAACCTCTCCATGGAGTTCATCCTTGGGGAACCTCTCTAGGGAGCTCATCCTTGGGGGCCTCTCTATGGAGCTCATCCTTGGGCCCTCTCCTTGGAGTTCATCTTTGGGGACCTCACCATAGAGCTCATCCTTGGGGACTTCTCCATGGAGCTCATCCTTGGGGGCCTCTCCATGGAGCTCATCCTGGGGGACCTCTCTATGGAACTCATCCTTGGGCCCTTTCCATGGAGTTCGTCTTTGGGGACCTCTCCATGGAGTTCATCCTTGGGGACCTCTCCCTGGAGCTCATATTTGGGGACACCTCCATGGAGCTCATCTTTGGGGACCCCCTCCATGGAGCTCATCCTTGGGGACCTCTCCCTGGAGCTCATATTTTGGGACACCTCCATGGAGCTCATCTTTGGGGACCTCTCTATGGAGGTCCTTCATAGAGGACTAGAGTCTCGATTCCAACTTTATGGTGAAACCTTACAATCTACTTACCAGCCTCCCCAAATTCCTGTGCCTCCACAGTTGCTCTTTCTGCCCTGCTTGTAGGACTTCCTGAAGACATCTGGTTGACCACCATGAGAAAGAAGGTCAAAGGCTGGGATGATACTCTTCTGGATAGCTCTGACCCGAAATGCTGCCTCTTAGGCCACCTCGCAGACTCATAAAGGACAGTCCCTAAGCCCAGTTTGGAAACATACCAGGACCCCAGTTTGAAAACCATTGCTGACCCCAGAGGTGCCCTCCAAGTTCCTCTAACTCATGCATCCTTTGGAAGCTCCTTGGAGGTGCACCACCATGCTCCCCTCTTCCAGGTGAAACATCTCATGTGTCAAGCTTTCCCCATAACCACAGTCTATACTGGGACATATTTGGTACTTTGTATAGTATTGGCCTTTTGGGACGCAGCAGAACAGCAGAGGCTTAGGATTAATCTTCAGGTGAACGTAATACCAAGTTAGTCCATCTTGACCAATAACGAACTGGTGTATCCAATATTACTGAGCCCCCGAAACGAAACAAGGGACCTTCTGCCCCAACCACTAGGTAACAACCCCGTTGGTCACATAAGCTGCAACCCGTTCCTTCTCCAGGAAAATACTTTACTTCTTTCCTTGCCTTCAGGAAGCACACCTGTTAGCACGCCCAGGCTGGGTGCCGGATCGCATCCCCTCCTCTTGGCACAATGCACCGGGAGCATGAAACAGGTGCATCAATAACAGCGACCTTCGAGTTTCAGACTGTGTGGGATGGAGAGAGGTGTGGGCTCTCTGAAGCTCTCGGCTCGACGTGTCTGGACGGGACCGTGATAGGATCCGGCTGGACTTGTCAGAGGAGTTCCTCCTTGCGCACCTCTCCGGGGTGGTGTCTGTATCCGCAGATGCAGGAGGAGGACAATTTTCCTTGTTTAGCACCAGTTTCTTTTTTTTAAAAGTGGTGTCACTGTTATCTCTAATTTATTTCGACGTTTAAAGCCGGCCTTGCGGCCCCCAAAGAGACACATGAAAACATCAGATTTAAAATGCAATGAACATTGACGCAAATCCCTGTCCTTACGCCCTCCTCCGTCTGAAAGGAAGGCAGAAACTTACCTAGTTTGACCCTGAAATTCCCAGCACTTTTGCAGAACTTGGTGCACAATCCTAACCGTGTCTACTCCAAAGTAAGCCCCATGGTGTTCAATGGGTCTTACTGCCAGGAAAGCGTCTTTAGGATTGCAGCCTAAAAGCCTAGCAGGAGGTGTAGGGAGATTAGGGGCGTAATGTAGGTAAAGAGGCTTTAACCCTGGACCCCCACCCTCCCCATATCGGCTGGACCGGAAATAGGAGCAGAATTTGGGATTCCACCTTTAGGATGCACGTCACAAAACCAGTGGCCCATGTACACCATGTACATCTTAGCTATATACCATGTATACCATGTAGATGTACACCATGTACATCATGCACATGCCAATGTCCAAAGCAGTGGCATCACTTAGGTGTGCCTCACCCGGTCAGTGAGTCACCCATGACGGACCTCATCCCATGCAGCGAGTGGTGCAACGCCATAGGTGGTGGGGATGATAATCCACCATTGCCCAACCTCATACATGTATATGTTTTGGTTATAACGATTGATCAAATAGATTTATTTATTAGATTAATAGTCTGGCTTTCTCCCTGAAGGCTGGCTAACGATCAATAACAATAAGAGCTGAAACAATAAAATACAATTAAAAGCAATATAAAAATGGACTGTATTTACTCAAATCTAATGTGCCGTCAAATCTAACGCACACCCTGATTGTGGAAAATAAATCCGGTGGCACATTAGATTTGAAAAAATTAAAAATATATAAAAATGTACTGTATTTACTCAAATCTAATGTGCCGTCAAATCTAACGCACACCCTGGTTGTGGAAAATAAATTCGGCTGCACGTTAGATTTGAGTAAATATTGTATTTCAGTGCATTTTGTTTCATTGTATTCCGAGTGAAGTTACGCATCATGCGCGTGAAAAGGCGGCGAGTTTCAATTGCTGGAGCATTTACAGTCCTTTTCAAAGAAGCATCATCAGCGCCTCGGTTTCCCCACTGGAGCACCCTGGAGGGCAGAGACCTATAGTCCAATTAGTAATTAAGGAACGGTGACGGGTGGGGACAGACAGAAGGAGCTCCCATATTACAAGCTGTTGAAAGAGGAACTGCGTAATATAGCAATCACCATTGCGTTCGTGTTCGGGGAGCTCCCCAGTTTGGGGCAAGTCTCGGGGGGGGGCACGACTTTAAAAGGGGCCTGTCTCTGCTTCTTACAAACCCACTCTTTACACCCCTGCAAGTTTATTTTGAACAGTTTGGCTGCAAAAATTTGGTTTACTGTGTTGAATTTGGGGACAGATCCTGATCTCGGGTCCCAAGACCCATTTGCCGGGATGTGAACGCTAGCCCCCCAAATCCATTTGGAGGGCACAAGGCAACCCTATGATATCTTTATTTCCCCCCTGCCTCAGTTTCCCTAAACTCTGGATTAACATAGAACGCTCTAATCCGGAGAGCAAATGCCAGGGTGTCGCAAATGTGCATTGAGCCGAATCCAAGCCCTGTTCCTGGGTCGTTTGGATCGGTGCCGTCGAAGTTTCCCCTATAAATTTCACGTCTTGCCCTACCGCTGGCCGGATACACGAGACACGGATCAGCGAAAACCCCTCAATCCTTCCCACCACCCTCTTTGGGTGGAATCATGGAAGCTGAGCTGAGGCCCCATGTTGCTCCGTCCTTACCCCAGACCGGGAAGCAATTACTTCAATGCCGAGGGGCTCGCAAAGCACCCTCACCGGGGGGCTCAGAGAAGCTTTGCAATAACATCCACTAATTAATCTTTACCGCTCCCCTCGGGATCAAGGTAAGGAAGGTATCCAGAGAACATTTGGTAGGGATTTAGCTAACCTCCAGCAAAGGTGGGGGTGATATTTCTGCTGGGTGGTCCCACCTCATCTTGACCTCCCCAAGGCCTGTAATGAACCCCTTAAACTCATTCCAAGAGCCACAATCTTGTGGTGGTTTAGGAGTTGGACCCCAACCTAGAAGACCCAGATTCAGGTCTCCTAGGTGTTTCTGCTGGGTGACCTGGGTGTCACCATCTCCAGATCTCCTCGGTGGATCCATCTGGGTGACCGGGGTGTCACCATCTCCACCTCCAGATCTCCTAGGCGGATCCATCAGGGTGACCTGGGTGTCACCATCTCCAGATCTTCTCAGTGGATCCATCTGGGTGACTGGGGTGTCACCATCTCCACCTCCAGATCTCCTAGGTGGATCCATCACAGTGACCTGGGTGTCACCATCTCCAGATCTCCTAGGCGGATCCATCAGGGTGACCTGGGTGTCACCATCTCCAGATCTCCTCGGTGGATCCATCTGGGTGACTGGAGTGTCACCATCCCCACCTCCAGATCTCCTCGGTGGATCAATCTGGGTGACTGGGGTGTCACCATCTCCACCTCCCCTACCTCGCTGGGTTGTTGTGAGTATAAACGGAGGGAAGAAATACATGAACGGAAGATCCAGCAGCTTCTGGAAGGAGCAGAATCCTGAACACGGATTCAGACAGAGATATGTTTGGTACCCTCCTCTCCGAATAAGCCAGGAAGGAAGTGTCTGGATGGTCCATTCCCAAAGGTGGGACGGAAAACTCATACCTCAAGGAGTCTTATGGTTTGAGCGGTGACTCCGAAAGAGGGACAACAGCATGGCTGAGTATTCCTCCCTGAAAGGCACATGCGCAACGGTGTGCATGTGGGTTGCGCACAGATCCCAACAAGGAACGTGGTTTGAAGTTGGAGAGCTTCTAAACCTTCCCTTCAGCAGCCCTCCCTGTTATGTGTCACTTGATGCCTCCGCAATGCTGGGTGTGCCCAGATCGCAAGCCGGCATCGAGCAGGGGCATCCTGTTTCCCAAATTCATGCGCATCACGCGCTTCATGTTCCATAAGATCCATTTGGATCAAGAAGGGTTAAATCGGGGTTTGGATTCCAGGGGATCAAATCCTGTCCTTTCTGGAAACTGTGACCATTTCCGGGGCACCATTCGAACTCGGCACCGTCATTAGTCGTGCTGCTAACTGGACGATTGAACCAGTCGGCTTTGGTTTCACCACCGCTATTCTGTTTTGGTGCATCGATCGAACCTAAAACAAATTTTTTTCCCTTCCTCGATCTCTTTTTCCCCCCCGTTCTTTGGAAGCTCAAGATGTCCAACTCAATTAATCCCTTTCAGGAAAATAAATAAATAAAAGGCGATTCCAATCAATCGCGGCCTGCATAATATCAGGCGAAGGGCCCCACCGGATGCCGCGAGCGAGCAAACGAGACATACCGGTTGATAATCGCCGGAGCCGAAACGGTTGTAATAATTCACTAATGAAAGCGGTCACCCCCCTGCCGGCTGGTAATGAAGGGCCGTTAACGGCGTTTGCCTGTCGGTGTTCGGGGAGTTTGGCTGATACAAAGCACCCGATTTGCACCCCACTGTTGTCTCTGAGCATCTCGGGGCTGTGTTCGAATCCTACGATCGGCGGAACAAAATTTCCAGCTGCGGCGCTTGGGGAAGGAAGATTATTGCATCCACTGGGTTAGCGGAAAAGCAGGGTCGGTATTAAGTCAGTTGGGCATTGTGCCTAAGGGTCCCCCTTAGTGCATTTATTTATTTATTTATTTATTTATTCATTCATTCATTCATTCATTCATTCATTCATTCATTTTTAATCAATCAATCAATCAATCAATCAATCAATCAATCAATCTATCTATCTATCTATCTATCTATCTATCTATCTATCTATCTATCTATCTATCTATCTATCTATCTATCTATAACCCACCTTGTCAATACCTAAGGAGGCTAATCTATACACAACCGCAACCGACATCTCGCACTACATTGCGGGTTTTATTGACGGCAATGCCAACTGGACACCACCCCGAATGCCGGATATGTGTCTGGTGCGTACTAGTGTGTCCGGATCATTTTCTATCTCCCCCCCCCCAAAAAAAATATTATTTGCCGTATCGAAAAGGCATACCCTACAATCCAGAGTAACTACGGGTGCATGTAAGAGACATTATGTGCACCCGTAGTTACTGGACCACCTAGTGAAAACCTATGGGAAATTCATATTGCCATCCTGAGTAAATTGTTCTTACACTGGAGCAAGGACTCCACGTAGTTACTCTGGATTGCGCCCAGAGAACCCAATTTTTCAAGGAGCCAAATATGGCGTGATCCAGATCCATAACTCCTCGTCCGGAGGGGGGGGGGAGTAGAGCGTAAAAAGGAATCACCCTACAATCCAGAGTAACTACGGGAGCACGTAAGAGACATTACGTGCACCCGTAGTTACTGCAATACCTATTGAAAACCTATGGGAAATTCATATTGCAATCCAGAGTAAATTGTTCTTACACTGGAGCAAGGACTCCCTGTAGTTACTCTGGACTGCACCCATTATGTAGCATTAAGGGCTATGGGGAAAATATTAGAGGGATGAAGTCGAGCCGGATGGGATGTTAGGGTAGAGGGAGGGGGTAAAGCATGCAACAAATAGAAGGGGGCGAAAAGTCTACTAATGAAGGGAGGATGGTGGGAAGGGGGTCGGATGAAGAAGAAGATCAGCTTGTGGTCGGTGACTCTGGAGACGGCCTTAATTGATGCGTTTTGTAGGTGGATCGATCGCGGTCTAATTAGCAAGTGGTTGCTTACCCAGACTTGCTAATACGACTGGGGAAAAAATCCTAACTTGAAAATGAATTGTAGGACACCCCGGAAAAATGTAGGACGTCACAAAATAAACATTGAAAACACTCGTATATGCTGCTTAAAACACTGCATTACTTCTGATT
>JAREYC010000018.1:8565000-8620000 GCA_030015325.1 Cryptoblepharus egeriae | reverse complement strand
GTCTTGGCTGGAGTATTAAGGGGAAGGGGTCTTGGCTGCGGTGTTAATAAGGGGAAGGGGTCTTGGCTGGGGTGTTAAGGGGAAGGGGTCTTGGCTGGGATGTTAAAGGAAGGAGTCTTGGCTGGGGTATTAAGGGGAAGGGGTCTTGGCTGGGGTGTTAAGGGGAAGGGGTCTTGGCTGGACTGTTAAGGAGAAGGGGTCTTGGCTGGGGTGTTAAGGGGAAGCGGTTTTGGCTGGACTGTTAAGGGGAAGGGGTCTTTGCTGGAGTGTTAAAGGAAGGGGTCTTGGCTGGGGTGTTAAGGGGTTTCGGCTGGGGTGTTCAGGGAAAGGGTGAAGGGCCCGATCCTGGCTCCAGGGTGGCACCTATGGGTGGCAAAGGGGAGGACCAGCCTGGGCAGCCCAAGCCTGGCTGGGAAGGCGGAGCAGAGCCCAGATTGGTGAGGGCTGCTGCAAGGGGAGGTCTGCTCAGGCTGGGCGTTGAGTTGCGAGCCTTCCCTGCCAGAGGCTTTGTTTGGGAGCCTTCCCTCCCCACCTTCCTCCTCCTCCTCCTCCTCCTCAGAAAGAAGTTGGAGGGGTTTCAACCCTGGAGCCTTGCCACTGGTGGCCCCCCATTGCTACGCCACCATCACCACCACCACCTCTCTGCAGAGGATCCTCCAAGGTAGGGCAACCCAAGGGTGCTTTTTGGGGGGTGGCACCCTGGACAGCGCCCTTCTTGGGGAACCTGTCCAGACCTCCTTTCCAAACTGGAAACCAGTTGGATTTAACCCCCACTACAAAGATCTCCCTTTGGGGGGGGGGGAAGAGTAGAGAACACCCTCTCCAAACCTTGATCAATCCCAATTACCTCCTTTCCCCCCCTATATCCTGATCAATTTCAACTTGAAACCTGATCAATTCCATTTAACTCTTCCTATCTCCCACCCCTTTAAATTTCTCTCAAACTCCCTCCCCACTTTTTTTTTTGGGGGGGGGGTTAGAACATCTCTCCAAACCTCAATCTCAATCACCCCTTTTCCCCCTATATCCTGATCAATTTCAACTTGATCAATTCCAGTTCACTCTTTTAATTAGGGGTTTAGTTTCTCCCCCACCCCAATTTTTGTTGGGGGGGGGCAGAACCTTGATCCATTGCACTCACCCCAACCTTGATTTTAATTGCAACCCCCAAACTTTAATTAATTGCAACCCCCCCTTTATTCCTCTATCCTGGTCAAGAATATCAACTTGAAACCTGGTCAGCTTCATTTAACTCTTTCTTTGCCAAGCATTAATTAGGGGTTCAGTTTCTCTCCACCACCAACACCCCCAAAAGACCCCCCCTGAAATAAAATATTTTTTTTTTCCTTTGTGGGCCATTATTTGGAACTGTTGGTCAATATGGGGATAATGTCACCCCATTGATCCCAAGGGTGGCCTCGGCCACCGAAACCCATTTATAGGAATCCCAAGACCGATTTGCTGCATTTGTGGGTCTTGTGTGCAGTTGTGTTATGTTTGCCGTGAAACTTCTCCTACAAGAGCTTGGCTAAGAGTCGATCTCCGAGCTCCGATTTCCACTTTAAGTAATAAAAATAAGCACCAATTATTATTATTCCCCCCTTAAATATCCGCTTTGTCTTTCAACTTGGTGTTTTAATAGGGGGGGGGTCAACAATAGGGAAAAATTGGACATTACTAGTACTGCGACCCTTGTTTTGACATAATTATTGGCGACGATTTGCAAGGAAGAAATTATTATTTCTGTTATCTGATTATTATTATTATTTTTTAAAATAACCATGGGTTTTCGTTGACAATCGGGGTTCAAGAGGCGGCAACAAAGGAAGGTCTTGGCAGCCAACTGGGTAAGAGTGTGTGTTGTGTGTGTGCGGTGAGTGCGCCGAGTTGTTCGCTCGATTTCCATCCTTCGTCCAGGAAAGCTTTTGTTTTGAAACAATTCAGTCCTGCCAAAACTCACACAGCTGTGGGGTTGTAACTGAGCCTTGCTCAATGGGGGGGGGTGGAGGAAGAAAGGGGGGGCAGTACAGATCAGTGGCGGTAACGTTGTCCAGTGTCGACGGTCCAAATATTGGGGACACCCCCCCCAAAAAAAATTCTCGGAGCTCTCGAGTCCGAGGATTGCAGGGCCTTACGAGTCGAGACTCGACAGTGCCATGCGTGACGGTTTGGGAAGAAGAAGATGGTGATGAAGATGATGGTGATGAAGATGAGAGTTAATGCAGTTTTATTAATGATTAAGATGAAATATAATCCCTGATTTGATCCGCGGATACATTTTGGCCCATTGTGGTCAACTGGGCCACTGGGTCAACGGGGTCAACTGGTTCACTGTTATTGTGAATTCTTGGGCTTGGATAAGTTTAAGGGTGAAATCCAGAGTAACTATGGGGTGTCCTTGCTCCGGAGTAAGAACAAGTTACTCTGGATTGCAATATGAATTTCCCATAGGTTTTCACTAGGTGGTGCAGTAACTACGGGTGCACGTAATGTCTTATGTGCTCCCAGTTACTCTGGATTGTCTCTTACGTGCTCCCATAGCTACTCTGGATTGTGCCCTAAGTATCTCTGTAAACGTTGTGGGTTTTTTTGGGGGGGGGGGAGAGTAGGCCTACCCTACACCCTAATGCATGAAACAACCCATGTGCTCCACTATGAGATCCAGGAAGCTGAGGTAGGGGTGCCTTGAACCTGATCCCAAGACACTTTTCCTATGTGAATAACCTGTGGAACTCCTTGCCACAGGATTTGGCGATGACACCAGGATGCAGGTCTCTTGTGTGGTCTTTTGGCCCTGATCCAGCAAGGCTCTTCTGATTTTCTTGTTTTTAATTACCAGTAGTTTTAATTTTTTATTGTTTTATTTATTTTGGTCTTTTCAATATTGTTAGCTGACTTGGGTTTCCTTCCTAGGAAGGAAAGCAGAATATGAATGGGATAGATAGATAGATAGATAGATAGATAGATAGATAGATAGATAGATAGATAGATAGATAGATAGATAGATATGGAAGGAAAGGATGGATAGATGGATGGATGGAAGGAAGGGATAGATAGATATAGAAGAAGGGAATGGATGGATGGATGGAAGGAAGGAAGGAAGGGATAGATAGATGGATAGATATATATGGAAAGAAGGGATGGAAGGAAGGAAGGAAGGGATAGATAGATATGGAAGGAGGGAATGAATAGATGGATGGATCATGGAAGGAAGGGATAGATAGATATGGAAGGAGGGAATGGATAGATGGATGAATGGAAAGAAGGAAGGGATAGATAGATATGGAAGGAGGGAATGGATAGATAGATAGATGGAAGGAAGGAAGGAAGGAAGGAAGGAAGGGGTAGATAGATACGGAAGGAAGGGATGGATAGATGGATGGAAGGAAGGAAGGGATAGATATGGAAGGAAGGGAAGGAAGGAAGGAAGGAAGGGATAGATAGATAGATAGATAGATAGATAGATAGATAGATAGATAGATAGATAGATAGATAGATACGGAAGTGACAGACAGACAGACAGACAGACAAAGCTGGCAAGACACCCTCTTAAAATGCCACCTATGACTCTGGTTTCTTAGAAACTTCACCCCAGTAGTGGGGTGGGGGTGCAATCAAGGTTTCTGCAATTGGGGTTAATGTAAACCAGGTTTGAGCCCTATATCCTGTTTCCAACAATGCCTTGAAAATCAAAGCGCCATCCAGCTGATGGAAGGCAGTGTCTCTGAGCATGGATGGAGTTTTTCTTGTGTTTTTTTTAAATTTCCCCCTTTGGTCCTGGACCTGAACTCTCTACTTGCCCCCATTGGTCAGAGATGTGACCTCCTTGGAGGCTTTGAGGCCAACATAGGAGCTGGGATCCTTGGAACTTTGCGGCCCCGAGTTCGAATCCGGTGGTAAAGCCGTGCGGTGGACCTGCATTCTTTATCACATCGGTGAAGGTTTCTTTTGCAAAAACCACACCTGTTGAATTTCTTTTGAAATGAAATTTTGTAAAAAAGGTTTTATTTTGAAAGGGGAAGCAGGGAGAGAGACGAGAACTGGCCATGGAAAGAGTCTTGCCTGGCATCAATGGACCCGCGCCAGTCTCCGTTCTTGATCGTTCTATTGAATGAACCCCGATCAATACCAGGATGTCGAGCTGTCTGCAAGCAGGATAATGTCTCCCATGGTTAAGGTTGCTTCTATGGGGGGAAGATGTTATAAGACATTATAACAAGGAGGACATTATAAGAACGAGGCCCTGACTGTCCGTCCCGTCCCGTCCCGTCCCTCCGTCTGCCCCCCCGATGGCTTGAGAGTTCAGAGATTGAGGTCTCTTGAATGCCCCTCGACCCCGCTAACCTGATCGAGTGACACCATCCCCGTAAAAAACTCTTTCCCAAACTGTGGGTCGTGTGCCCATTTCAGGTGGGTCCCCATGCATTTCACTATATACACAGATATATATATATATATACATACATATCTATACACACACACACACACAGATATCTCTCTCTCTCTCTCTCAACCTGGAAATGATGTCATCAACTTGAAAGTGATGTCATGGCCAGGAGTGACATCATCAAGCAGGACAATTTTAACACCCCATACAATGAAATCCCCTATTTCATTGTATGGGGTGTTAAAATTGTCCTGCTCGATGATGTCACTCCTGGCCATGACATCACTTCCAAGTTGATGACATCACTTCCAGGTTGATATCATCACACCCAGGGTGTCAGGACTATTAAAAGTGGGTCCTGGTGCTAGAAAGTTTGAGAACCAGTTAGATTGGACGCCCTTTGGGGGCAGAGATCTGTCTGACTCTGCCCCACTGTTAAGGACTGTGTGCCTCAGTAGTCCTTCATCAATAATATTCCCCCCCCCCAATATTTTTAATTTAATATATAAATAAAAACTTTAGATAAAACAGTAGATAAAACTAATAATAATTTATAACGGTAATAATAATAACAGAAATAATTTTTAATGTTTTTTTCTAACTTCTGGAATGTATACTATTAGGATCTGATTCCCTTGCTACAAAACCCATACCTTATATACCCTACAATCCAGAGTAACTACGTGAGCACGTAAGAGACATTACGTGCACCCATAGCTACTGCACCACCTAGTGAAAACCTTTGGGAAATTCATATTGCAATCCAGAGTAAATTGATCTTACACCTGAGCAAGGACTCCCCATAGTTACTCCGGATTGTGCCCATAGTGGATCACCAGCTCCATGTAGGGGCTAATACCTCTTCCTATAGCTGGTTTGGCTCCTGACCTGGGAGGCTTCAGGTCGATTGATCCCAAAGACGGCTGAGTCCGATCAACTGATCGATCACTGGGATGGATCAATTAGGAGAAAAAGTTGGAATCGGCTTCAAAGTCTACGTGGGATTAATCAGCCGGTGGATTTATCTCTCTAAAAACCTTCTGAAGGCTGCAATCCTAAAGTCACTTTCCTGGGAGTAAGATACATTGATCACAATGGGGCTTACTTTGGAGTAGACATGGTTAGGATTGTATTCTAATATAATAATTGCTTTAAAAATGGTGGTTAGCAAAAGAGGGGTCATGACTCCCCAGGTTGGGAAACACTGCTGTAGAGTAGCCCCCTGCAGATCAAGGAGGCCCTTGAGGTGCTCCTGTGCGCATGAGAATATTGGCACATGAGCGACCGACGCTGGCTCTCTAGGGGGTTATTTCGGGTATACGTGCATGGCAGGGACCTTTGCGCAGTGGGATTTGTAGCACATATTTTGAAAGCCGTATTTCTCGGGCAACATCGTCGGGCCATGCGCTTCGGAGACGTGCGAGGCGCAGGTCCTCGAGTCCCTTTGGGAGCACACGGCTTGGCGTCGGATGCTGGCTTTCCGGAGGAAGGCATGGCTGGCCCCGATCCAAGAAGGTGGATGCAAAAACCACCGTGAAAGAAATTGGACGGTGGGGACCGAGAAGACGCCTCCACCGGTTCGTTCCAGCCGTTAACGAGGGAACGCTGATTTCTGCGCCGTTAATTACTAATCAAGGCAGACGGATCTCCCACTGGGTGTGCAGGGAGGAGCTGAAACAGGAATATGTGTGTGTGTGTCTGTTCCCCCTGGACCCTTTCCAGTTCCCCCAGATGGGCTGATGAGAATCACATATATCGCTTTTGGGAACAATTATGGGATGGGATATCTGTTAAAGTGGAAATTCCAGTTCTCAGGAATTAAATGGGGGGGAACCCACAATCAAGTCACACATTTTTAGAGCAAGTGGCCCGATCCAGTGACACTGGATCCTATATACCCTTGTGAATAGCCTGTGGAAATCCTTGCCACAGGATTTGGTGACGGCACCGGATGCACCTTCCTTGTTGCTCCTTGTATAGGCCACCGTGATATCCATGAAGCTGGACAAGTTGGGCCTTGATGAGTGAATAGGCTGTGGAACTCCTTGCCACGGATTTGGTGACGGCACCGGATGCACGTCCCTTGCGGTGTTGGGTGCTCCTTGTGTGGGCCACCATAATGTCCATGAAGCTGGATTAGATGGACTTGATCCAGTGATGCTATTCCTATGTTCCTATGTGAATAGGCTGAGGAACTCCTTGCCACAGGGTTTGGTGGTGGGATCAGGATGCAGGTCTCTTGTGGTCTTGTTCGACTTCTGGTGGGCCACCATGAAATCCAGGAAGGTGAACCAGATGGGTCTTGATGAGTTCTTATGTGGATCTCCTTGCCACAGGATTTGGTGATGGGACCAAGATACAGGTCTCTTGTGGTCTTCTGAGACATCTGGTGGGCCACCATGACATCCAGGAAGCTGGACTAGATGGGCCTGGATGAGTTCTTATGTGAATAGCCTGTGGAACTCCTTGCCACAGGATTTGGTGACGGCATCGGATGCATGTCCCTTGTGGTGTTGGGTGCTCCTTGTGTGGGCCACCATGATATCCATGAAGCTGGATTAGATGGACTTGATCCAGTGATGCTATTCCTATGTTCCTATGTGAATAGGCTGTGGAACTCCTTGCCACAGGATTTGGTGACGGCATCGGATGCATGTCCCTTGTGGTGTTGGGTGCTCCTTGTGTGGGCCACCATGATATCCATGAAGCTGGATTAGATGGACTTGATCCAGTGATGCTGTTCCTATGTGAATAGGCTGTGGAACTCCTTGCCACAGGATTTGGTGATAGGACCAGGATACAGGTCAATTGTGCTCTTCTGAAACATCTGGTGGGCCACCATGAGATCCAGGAAGCTGGACCAGATGGGCCTTGATGAGTTCTTATGTGAATAGCCTGTAGAACTCCTTGCCACAGGATATGGTGACGGCACTGGATGCACATCCCTTGTGGTCCTGTGTGCTCCTCGTGTGGGCTACCGTGAGATCCATGAAGCTGGACTAGATAGGCTAGCTAGCCTATGTTCCTCCTATGTGAATAGCCTGTGGAACTCCTTGCCGCAGGATATGGTGACGGCACTGGATGCACATCCCTTGTGGTCTTGTGTGCTCCTCGTGTGGGCCGTTGTGAGATCCAGGACACTGGACTCGATGTGCCTTTGGCCTGATCCAGTGATGCTACTCCTATGTTCCTTCCTCAGCCTGTGGAACTCCTTGCCACCAGACGTGGCAATGGTATCAGGATGTGGTCTTGTGAGGCATCTGGTGCGCCACTGAGTGATACAGGGAGCTGGACTAGATGGGCCTGATCCAGAATCTGAATTGATCCTCCGCAGGCATGTGGCGCTTCTGATTTTCAGACCACTGGGATGTTGGGGGGTCTGATTCAGCTAATAGCCCCCCCACCCCGGTTTGCCCTTGCACACCATCTCAGTGCCTGGGAGACAACTCAGTCCAACATTCCCACACTGGAAACCCAGAAATGTGCTAATGCGCTCAGGGACCCAACATGCATCTCTGAGATTCCCGGCACGGGCCACAGCACTTCCCAGAAACCTCGCTATGCGCGCCTCGCTGTGGGCGGACATGCTTCCGGGGCCGATCCCCAGAGGTCTGGAAGAGCAGCTTGGAAAGGGTTCGGAGTGCGGCGGGACTGCCCTTTGCCCCGACAGACAGCTCTTCCCACGATTCGCAGGGCCTTGACGTCCCCCAGAGAGCACTGTGCGCATTTCTGAACTGAAAACATGATGCGTAAAAGCTGGCCAGGGTCGAACTGGAATTTGCTGGGAACTGCTGGGAACTTTTTTGGTGGAGATGTCCATTTTTGATCACGGAGGTGATGGAGAAGGTGGATCACAATCTCCACCTTGGGCACATTTTGGACCCATGTTCAACACATGTTCCTGTCCCACATGGGTGCAGACCTGTCGTGGACGGGACCCATGAGGCCATCTAGTCCAACCCCCTGCCTGTACTGGGAAATCCAAAACCATCTCAAACCAGTACATGTGATCCTTTGCTTTGAAGATCTACGAGGCGCACTGATGTGGGTGATCACAAATTTGGGGAACGAACCACCGGTCAAAGCCTAAAGTTTGAGCATTGCTCAGTTTCAACTCAGGCTGATATTTGGAGTGTAAAAAATAATTTGAATTATTTAAATATAAATTTAAATATAAATTTAAAAATAATTTAAATTATTTTTAATAGGATTTTTATATACACATCAATGTTGAAACAGTGCGCTGAATTCTCACCGGCTTCGTGGCGCACCACATTTCATCTCTTGCGGTTTCTTTCTTGAAAAGAGGACGCAAAGTTTACGAGGTAGTGGCATCACTATGGTTTGCGTGACGTGGCGTAGGATGCCGGCGCATCGCCCCATCGTGGAGATCCTGCAATGATGCGGTGGGCATGTTGATGCGCCAATGCGCAACCCCTGCAGGTTTTTCGGGCTATAACGTTTGCTAGAATAGAGCTATTCCGATACGGTTTATTTCATGGCGTTGTGCACGGAATTGCGCATCAAATGCTATATTACATGATGGTATTATTTGAAAATCATAAATAATAAAATTTATAATAAAATGAGAATAAATAAATAATAAAATAATAAAATAAAAGATTTTAATAACTTTGTCTCATGACACAGGATCAATGCTGAAAATGTTGCCTAGTGGTGTCACCACCCAATGCCACACTCACACCACACTTACACCGTTCAAAAATCTGGACGCGTCATTCCCACTTGACTTATAGGATTCCGCCTCACATTTGGGGAGGGAACCGAGTGCGCCGTCCCACCCGTCGCATTCCCCCAACAGAACATTTTTCGCATTGATGCTCCCGTTCAAAATGTGTCTTCGTTGTGATTCCAAATATTGATCACCATATTTATTTATTGCCCCGTTTAGAAACACGCGGACGCAACACCAAACCGGGTCGATTTTTATAGGGAGCCCATTTTCCACCACGCACGATGAGTTTCGGTTGATCGTTCAACCGTCGGTGGGAAAAGGTGCTGCCCCTTCCCTTCCGCCGCGCGTAAGGGGACTTCGGCGCATCGCCTAAATGGGATGCGACAGGCTTAGACGCAACACCGAGGAAAATGGTCCGCGTCTCTCTTATGGGAACGTCCCACAACCGTTTCACAGATGGAAAAGCAGGGAAGTGGATTGCGATGCTTCCCTCTCCCTTGTCGCAATTAAAAGCCGTGCACCTTCCATCCGGCCGCGGATTGCCGGAGGCGCTCGTTCACCTGCTGCACTTGGCGGTCATTCAGTCTGCCGTAGTTGTCCCTCCTGTGTAGCTTTTAAAGGGTGTTCTGTCTCTTTGAATCTGGGCCGAGTTGGGGGGTGCAGGTCTCGCCGTTGATGGGTCAAGACGGATCTCGCCAATTGCCGCAGGTTGCGCAACAATTCAAGGGCGCTCTAATCTACTGGACACTGACTCAGGACAACTGGGCACTGGCCGGCAGCATCTCGGAGAGGGTTTCTGAGGACCCTCGCTTGACCAGTGTGGGGGATCAGTTTAGATTACGCTACAAGGGCAGCCCTAAACCTCGATGACTATTTCCGCGGCACAGATCAGATGGGTCCGATTTGCTTTGGGGGTCCCTATTGAATTGCAGCCCCTGATCAAACAGAATCAAATTACTGTCTGGCCGCCAATGTATTAATCACCGTCGCCAGCAGCAGAAAAGGAGATGCCATTTGTCAAGCAAATGGACAAATCAATGGGGCCGCGGTCTGGCTGACATGCGCCGATCCGTGTGCGTGACGCAGACGGAGGTGGCTGATGTCCAAACGGGGTGACGCTGTGGTTGGCGGTGTAAGGAGGCACTCCTTACACTCCCTGCTTGTGGAAATCTAGCTTTTTTCTCCAATACCTAAGAATTTCTTGCCATACCCTTGACGGACCCTCAAATTTGGGGGGACGGACCCCTCTAAACTTTGGGGAATTTAACTCAGATTGGGTTTTCGGAAAATCGCCTACATTTCCTACATCCTTGTTGCGTGGGATGAGGCGCCGACTCTCTGCCCCGAGGGGTTTACAATCCAGAAACCGACACCAAGGGAATCACAAAGGCAGGCGTTGGGATGTTTGCGTAGGGTACGGCGACACTCTGGAAATCAAAATGAAGTCCCCATATCCAGGGACGGGGGTTGTGACCCCAATTATTGCTGTGAAACCAGACCCTCCGCACACCCCACCCCGAGCAACAAAGGCGGCTTTTTTGCCGGCGAAACGGTGCCAACCGAAGGAGGTGAATTGCCGGCGGATCAGATTTGGCGTCCGTCCAAGATTGCGCTTTTTGGGCAATTCCTCCTCGTTCTTTTTCCCAACTCTTGGCTCTGGGTGGCAGAAATCAAAATTGGGACCCTCTCAAGTTATTGTTTGCCGTTGGTGGGGGAGAGGCTGACCTACTTTGGATGAGGATTTGGGCCTGGGAAAGAGGGTGATTTGTGGGGGGGGGTGGGCTGGAGAGGGCCTGCAGCTGTCGCTCCTTCCCCCCAACTCCTTCAGAAGCGGTTGAACTTGGCATTCCTGCCTTTTCCCTACTTGTAAGATCCTTGGATGCTGAGACCTAGGAAGGCCAATGCTGTGGAATATACCGGAATATACCGGAACGGGGATGCAATGTGGAATATACTCCAATGTGGATATGTCGAGCCCAGCGTTGTCCCCCACCCTGGCCTGAGCTCCGTACATCAGGATAGCTTGTCGGCAGGCCAGACAAACAACCTCTCATTGGGGGTCAAAGATAGACTGCTCTGAATGTGGAGGCTCTATTTAGTTTACGGGGCCAATACCGGTACAGATCTCTCCCTGGCGTCACTAGGGTTTGCATCACCCAACGCAAACGTGATTGCTTTGGACCTGCTGTACAGAGTCTTTGCATCAGCAAATCTGGGAGGGGCTGCAAACTTTAGAAAGTTCGGGTGCAATTTCCGGCAACCTCAAAGTCCTGGTGCGATTTGCGGCAACCCCAAATTTCTGGTGCCATTTCTGGCAACCTCTAAAGTTCTAGGAGCCATTTCCAGCAACCCCAAAGTTCTGGTTACCATTTCTGGCAACCTCAAAAGTTCTGGGCGCCATTTCTGGCATCCTCAAATTTCTGGTGCCATTTCTGGCAACTCCAAATTTCTGGTGCCATTTTTGGAAACCCCAAAGTTCTGGGTGCCATTTCCAGCAACCTCAAAAGTTCTGGGCGCCATTTCCGGCAACCCCAAATTTCTAGTGCCATTTCTAGCAATCCCAAATTTCTGGGTACCATTTCCGGCAACCTCAAAAGTTCTGGGTGCCATTTCCTGCAACCCCAAAGTTCTGGGCACCATTTCCGGCAACCCCAAATTTCTGGGCACCATTTCTAGCAACCTCAAAAGTTTTGGATGCCATTTCCAGCAACCCCCAAATTTCAGGTGCCATTTCCGGCAACCTCAATAGTGCAGCTTCGGCAACCTTTCACTCCCCGATTTTGGGAAAGACCCTGAACCTTAGAAGAAGCTGATACTTGGGGGGGGGGGATCAGATATACTGACACTTTGATATACCGAAGGAGACTCTCCGCTTCATTCTGTGTTCTTTATACAGCACCTGACACCATGGGGCTCGCAACTGATTTCCACCCCGGTCCCCCAAATGAATGGAAACTTTGAGAGCCATGGAGTCTGAGAAGCCCCTCCGAGCTGTCATCTGATGTTCCAATGATGCCAATTAATTGCTTTCCGTGTCGTTAATCCATTTGAATCACAAGATCTGCAGGAGGCCATGTTCCATGCAAGAAATAGGGGTGGCGGAGGCAGGATCCGTTGAAACTTGGGTGATGATCTTGTTTGCCTGTCCCATGACAGTTGACTCAAACTCATGATCTCGGAAACGATCGGTTTATTATTATCTTTTTTCCACCCCTTGGAATTTTTCCAGGCTGGGCACATGATCCGCGCCAGGGTTGGGCACCCCACGAATGCACACTGTGCACAGTTGTGAACTGATAGACTGAAGGTAAGGTCACTTAAGGTAAGGTGGCCCCAATTCGGTGCACAAACCGTGCCGGAATGAGGTGTGATGGGAGCAATAAGAGTATAAACAACAACCGGTGTGTGTTGCTGGGCAAGCAGAGGGTGGCATTGGACAAGCGTCGGAACCATTACGCCGGTCCCGAGTGCGGATCTGTACATGGAAATCTGGGCATGTGGAGTTTTGGGGGGTCTGTGGCATCAGGCCACAATCCAGGGTGACATTCAGCCAGCAAAGCGGCAAATCTATCCTAGCGGCGTGGAGAGACAGGTCGTAATCTGCCCGCTCGATACAGGCTGTTACGGGTCACGGCGGGCGGATTAAAAGCAAAACGGTTGGCTGCTTTGGCATCATGATCTGGGTGAATCCCTTTATCTCCCTCTGATTAGCTGTCCCTTGGCCTCCTTGCTCTCTTCCTGCGCACAGCGTCGGCGCACTACCAGGCCAAGTGGCAGCGCATGGACGATGTGTGCCGCGTATGTTTCGGGCTTGTCACCCCCACTTCCTAAAAAAGCGACAATGAGTAGTTTTCAACTGGACAAGGTGGGACCTGGGCCAGATCCGGCGTGGCTCCCCTTATGTACTTATTAGGTTGGAACCCACTTGGTGAGTCGTGACCCACTTGATGAGTTGTGACCCGGTGGGTCCCGCAGAGCCTCTGATGAAAACACAGGAGACGGAGAGACCAGTTAACCAATCCTGAGGCTATTCATAAATCAGAGAGCTGGGAATTGCCCTGCAAATAGCTCCGCTCCTGCAGTTTGCAAGGTTGTATAAATGGATATATAAATCATATCCCTATTATTATTTATGTATAATAAATATATAAATATATAAATAATAGAGGCAGATCCAATAAATGAGGTGTTTTAATTTTTGAAATCTGTAAACAGTGGGGAGGGGAGCAGGTGACGTCTGGGGGTGTCACATCCTACCTTCGGGCTGCCTCAACGCATCCAATAATTGAAAATAAATCCAAATATTTCTTTCACGGTCACCTTTTAAAAGCCGCGTGACGCCAGTTTGGTCTCAAGAGGCGTGATTTTTTAAAGTGGGGTCCGGCGTTACAGCAAAACTCCGTACCCCAGAATCTTCCGTACCCCAGAATCTTCCGCCATGGGGTGCGGACCCATGGCCTTCCCTCTCCAAGGAGCCACCCGCATCTCGCTACTCTTGCGTCTTGCGCATGGGTGGCCTCCCGTCAGTGTTGCTTTTGTTCCCCCAAGACATTGATCTGATTTCTTCCCCTGCAGGCCCCAACCAACCCGGCTTATCGGCGAGAAGGATCAGCCGACCAGCATGGGACGGCCGGCGTTGGAGAGGCCATTCGTAGATGAATGGAGGGATTCAGCCGCCATGGAGGGAAGGGAAAAAGATCCTTTTTGTCTCCGAGATGAGAAGGTTTTTTTAATCCTGTGGTTTCATTTTTGGCACTGAGCCAAGGAGGCATCGGCGTGTGCCAGGTGTTTGCGAGAAAAGTCCGGCCTCTTTTGCCGGGCGGCCCTCGGTCCCCGAGGCAGCTGTGGAGGGTCCTTGTGGTGGCTGATTAAATGCGACAGGTTTCGGTTCAGACCGCGGGCAGAAATGATCGGTGACTGGTTGGGGACCTGTGACGGCAATGACAGATGGGTCCCCATAATAATCCAGCGAGAGACCACAGGGTGCGCATTTTGTTCGGTGAAACCGAATCAATTGAACGGACTTAAACCCGCATCTGTCGGCGTCCAGGCTCGAGAAGTGCGGCACCGAGCCGTGTCGCACATCGGTGACCTTAAACAAGGTTGACATGAAAAGCCGCCGGTTTGCTGGCCTGGTGGCGGCTGGGCTGTAATGAAGTCGCCCAGCTGTCGACACCGATACAGTTGGGCGCAGGAGCCGTTTCCACTCAATTTCCCCCACCCCTGACGTCTCACTCAGGGTCACGGAGCGATGGATCCCTCTCTTGTCCAGAGGACAAGATTTTATCGTATTGCAAAGGGCAGTGGAGGGTTTTTTTGGGGAGGGGGTCACGAATGCCAATGGAATTAAACCGCCTTGTAGAGGATCTAGAACAGTGGTCGGGAACGGGGTAAATTACCCCAAATGGGGTAAAAATGAAATTCCAGGGGGTAATGGATGATTGCGCTGCCAAGACACAGCTGGGCATGCATATGAATATGTCAAGGGCGCCCCCCTCCTTACCCCTCTCAGCAGGGTCCAAAGGCTGATGCCCACTGTGGCGGGGAAGGGGGAACCAAGGGAAGCCCCCAGGAGCCAGCCAGAACATGCACTGGAGCACCCCAGCCACCGGCAATGCACCCCTGAGAGGCACAGGGGTCCCAGTGCCGGCTGCTTATTAGACACTGGGGGAAACTGAGGCAACACAGACCAGAACGCAACAGGCAGAGCCCTGGGGAATGGACTGGGGGAGCAGGAGGAGGGACGTAACAATATAGGGGAAAGCAAGGGACACTAGGGAAGGGATGGATGCAGGGTTTGGTGGGGTAACGTCAGCGTATCAAGGGGGTAACATCGGCGTATCTAAATATATTTTGGGATAAAAGGTAAAAAAGTTCCCTGACCCCTGATCTAGAATGAAAGATGGGGTTTATATGCGTTTCTAATACACAAAAGACGCAATCCTAACCAATTTAGGCCATCACAACTCACCCGTCTTCCAGTTCCGGCATGGCATGGGAAGCTGGTGCATGTCTGGGCACTGGCGTAACCCCCCAGGAATGGTGAAGAAGTGCCTTATGGCACTTTGGTGCCAACCCCACGCTAGCATGGGACACGTGCCAGGACTTGTAGCGGCCTAACCAGGGATTAAGATTGCCCTGACCAGGATATTTTAAAATTTTTATAATCAATTATATAAATTTTAAATCATTAAATCTTAATAATTTTTAAATTATGCCCAGTTAATGATCAATCATGCATCCTCGGGGGAGTTTTTTTTAAGATGCTGGCCGTGCATTGCGGAGACAGGAGGTACGGACTTTTGTTTGAGCTGCTGGTACCGCCCGAAGAGCTAAGCAAGAGAATCTGTGGTTGTGTTCTTGGATGGGAGACGGAATGCCAAGAGGTAATAAGCTGCAGTACCCGTTGTGGCAGGATGAGGTCACTATTGAGCTGATCAGCCACGCAATGTGTGGGTTTTGTTCTTGGATGGGAGACGGAATGCCAGGGTGTAATAAGCTGCAATCCCCATTGTGGCAGGATGAGGTCGCTACTGAGCTGGTCAGCCACACAATGTGTGGGTTTTGTTCTTGGATGGGAGACGGAATGCCAGGTTGTAATAAGCTGCAATCCCCGTTGTGGCACGATGAGGTCGCTACTGAGCTGATCAGCCACACAATGTATGTGAATGATATTAAATCTAAAACTGTTACTTATAATTGATTAATTGCAAGAAGGCTGCAACCTACCTGCTCACCAGGAAAAGGAGGACAATGAAGATTTTTTCCCCCCAGGACACAAGGCTAAAAAGAGGACGTGTCCTAGAAAATATAGGATATATATGGTCACCTATCTATGTTCATCCTCTATATATAGGATATATATGGTCATATAGGGTATATATGGTTGGAGTGTCAACAATGCGGCTGGACTGGGGGAGAGGATCTGACACCACCTCACTTTCTTTGCGCATGGAAGGGGGGTTCAGAATCTGGGCCGGAAGGGGGCTATACCTCTCTCCCCAAATTGGCAGGAGAGACCCCACTTTTCACAGCTCATAAATGGGGCCATCGAAAGGGACTGGACAACATTTCAGCCTTAAAACGGAAAGCCGATCAGGGACGAAGATGATTTGGTGGAAGCTGATGATTTTCCCAGCCATGCTCGGTTGCGTCTTCCAGGGTCACGATCCGCAGGCCGTCCTCAGTGTGATCAGATCCTTTATGTCCGACCACAGTTGGTGTTCATATTTTCATCCATTCCCCCCCCCCTCTTTCCCCCTTGGTATCCTCGCCGCCTCTTGCCATGCAACACTGTCCCGTTCCCAAGATGCTCCCCCCGCCCCAGCACTGACCCCGCACAAACAAGGCAGCGTTTGTTCGTTGGGTCTTAAGATATTCTAGGAAAACAAACAAAACTTGCCCTTTGCCACCCTAAAGCTAACTGCGCCAGCTGCGTGGCGCAAGACAGTCAGCTGGGCACCGCTGAGTGGAACCTCCATAGTCAAGAACAGTCTACCTCTGAGTCTCCACCTCCTGAAATCCAGCTGGGCATTGCTGAGCGGAACCTCCATACTCAAGAACAGTCTACCTCTTGAGTCTCCACCTCCTGAAATCCGGCTGGGCATTGCTGAGTGGAACCTCCATACTCAAGAACAGTCTACCTCTGAGTCTCCAACTCCTGAAATCCGAGCGCTCGAGGAAGTGCCAACTTCCAAGCCAATAGCGATGGCACCCCAGAATTAACTCTGTGGTACTCTCTGCCACTGGACGGTACTGATGTCTGTTGACATGGGGCGGCCCTTCAGAGAAGATCAGTCTTGCAAATGGAAAGGAGAGATCTGTCCTTGGTTATTAGCCAGGATGAATAAATTTTTCTATTGAAATGCAAATTTTGGGGAGCACCCCCCCCCCAAAAAAAATTGGCGGTCTGCTTGGGCACCCTGGACACATGTGGCTGGCTGATCTAGGAGGCCTAGATCTTGGCAGAGCCATTAATTCCAACCTCCCCCCCCCCCCAAACTAATGGGTTGCACAGGCCATGTTGTGAATGGGAAGCCCGATCTGCACCCCCCCCCTCATCGCCTCTTCCAACCGGAGGCCTTGATTCCTCTAAATACCACCGGCTTCCTGCCCAGACAGTGACCGGAGAGCCAAAGTTTCTGCTATGCAAACTGTGGACCGTTGTCCGTGGTTCTCCTCCTGAAGATGAGACGCACCTCCCAAAGGCCGGCTCCTGGTGTGTTGACGCGGCAAAGCGAGGGGAAGCAACTGCAGCAGCCAAAACACCACGTCGGCATGCGAGGAGTTGGCCTGGAGGCCCGTCAGTTGCTTTCTTGGAAATCGGTTTATTCCTTTTATTTGCCAGCCACGGCCAAGATCCCTAAATTCTTTTGGAGAATTTATCTCGGCTTGGAGAAACCTGAGATGGTTTTGTCTACCGGCCTGGGAGCCGAGGGGGGTGTTTTTTGGCAACAACTTTTGATATAATAAAGATATTTCAACAAGTTTTGTGTTATTGCGTTCTGCATGAAATTACGCATCGACTGATATGTAACACGGTGGTATTATTTGCAAGCGGCAAAATTTTGGCATGCAGTGGTGTCACTGGGGTGCGTGTCGCCCGGTTTGGTCCACAATCATCTAGCACCACCGCTTGGCTTATCCTTTCCCAGAAAAGGTGGTGCCGAGTCCAAAACAGGCTCCGATGGTTTTCCCAAAAGGTAACGAGTACGTTCTTGGATCTACATCGATAGCCAAAGGGGCTCAATAGAACCCCCATATAGATATATAGGGAGTCTACATCTGAATGGCAGATGTGGGGATCGAGAACCGGGGAGTGCTTTCCATTTAAATTGCCGTTCTCGGCAGCAATCCTTGTTGTTGACAACGTAAATCAGTACCAGATGGCTCTTTCTGTCTTCATCCAGCGAGCCGTTTGTTGCGCTCTTTTTGGATTCTGGGGTGGGAGGCTGCTTGCGACGGCTTGGTGGCGACGGAAATGCGGTCTGCACATGCTCAGAGGAATTGAACCTTCCTCAGTTGAAAAGCTGCCCCATAAACCTGCCCCGTACAACAACTCCATGGTGCCTGATCTCCATGCCCGGGGAGCTGATCTCTGTCGTTCTGTGTTCTCACGAAGAATGGGAAGGGTACTCTGAACATGGGCAGAGCGCCATTGCTTCACCCTTAATGAATCCCAATTTAAACTCTTTTAATTTAAATAAATTAAACCCTACGTTCTGATCCCATTATATATAGCTGGAGTTTTACTTCTCGAAACTTTAATCCTCATTCCAAAGGTGGGGGGAAGGCTCTGTTTCTCCCCCCCATCACATACCCACATCACCCCCATGTCTGCTGGCTGCCTAAGTGACTTTCAATCCTCTCTGTCATTCGGAGATTCGTATTCATAACTGGCAAAGCCAACTGAATTATTTATAGTTTAATTTCCGACGCGGTCGCCACAGTACAGGACCGGGGAGGGGAGGGCAAGATTAGTATGGATTCCGATGATGCTGCCCCCTACAGGCTGGAACGGGTTCGGCACCGGACAGGAGGGTGGGGGAGTCAAGACCCCTATGTCTCCAAGAGGTCGTGGTGGGTGGGTTCGACCTCCGTGAAAAAGGGGCAGGAAGGGGGCATAAAGAGAAGGAGGAATGACACATGGCGGCATGTCGGGCACGGAGGCGTGAAGGAGGCATGTCGGGCATAGGGCTTTTGTATCCCCCCAATTTCCCCCAAATTTCCTTTATTTTATGCCAACGGCGGCTCTCTCCGTTTTCGGAGACAGTTGGCGCAGCCGCTAAAATTAGCCCACCGTTGCTCCGCGCCGCCGGAACAGAGCGTGAAGTTGATGAGAAGTAATATATTAAATTTACATTGAAGATGGCCCAGGGTAAGAACGAGATTGGCGTGTGGGGGCTACGGATTTTAATTGGCATAATATTTCATTTAATTACATTGTCTAATTTGGGAGACCGCGTCGGCCTTCGGCGTTAACGGCATTTCTCTTTGGCGTGAAACGGTGACCCAGAAGGTCTCTGTGTGACCAATTTGAACCCTTTGACAGAGAGGGTGCCGCCATAGCGTGCCGCCTCTCTTCGCCACACAGTTTATCGGCACATGAAGGGTGGGCCAGAGGTGGCACAGTGGCACATGGCAAACACCGGGCTGCTCCCCCTGGTTTCGATGCAGGCCACCCACGGACAGAGCTCTCCGTCACGCCGGCTTGTTAATGGCCTTAAACTCAGGGGCGTACCCGCCGCCGTCGCTATTGTTCGCCTGGTTCCTCGGAGAGAGACGGCTTTTGAGGTGACAATTGGAGGCTGACACAGATTCCTACCAAAGGGGCTCGAGGGAACAACCCTCTTCATGTGGCTGGCGCTCGTACGGCTGTACGTACGGCTCGTACGGCATCGGGGACGAGCCTCGGTGTGTTAGTGGCAGACGGCATCATAGAATCATAGAGTTCGAAGAATCATCTAGTCCAACCCCCTGCCTTGTCTTGGGTTACCCACCAGCACCCTGTTTCCTCCGCAGCCAACCAGTGCTCCCCACAATCCTAGGAACCCCAAAATCCTACGGGGATTAATTCAGCTTTAACCATGCAATGTGTTTGGAAGCTGATCTTTGCCAACACGAGTCCGTTCCTGGGTTGACTCAGTATCATGTGTTTTGGAATGTGACGGGCCACAACGTATGGCTAAACAGGATCATGCGGTGGGAAGGTTGACGGGATGAATGGGTGGCGTGGAGAACATGTGGAGGAACGTTCGGCAGTCCTTGCAGGGACGGCGTTCAAGTCTGGCCAAGGGGTCTCTCGAACAACCCAAAGCAGGACAGCCCCGAAGGTGACACTCTTTTAATTTTTGAAACAAGCTAGTAAGAGCACAATCTAACCATGTCTACTCAAAAGTAAGCCCCATTGTGTTCAATGGGTCTTACTCCCAGGAAAGTGTCTTGAGGATTGCAGCCTATGGAGTCCAAACCTCTTTTAAAGTGGAAAGTCTGCCCAGCTGGTTCTACCTTGCAAGGGTTTTAGCCCTTCATAAGGACTAGAAAGTTGTTTTAATAGCAAATTGGGAATTGCATCCACTTTCCTGGGAGTAAGTCCCACTGAACACAATGAGACTTACTTTTGAGTAGACAAGGTTAGGATTGTTCCATGTAATAGTTTTAATTTAATAAGTAATTTACCATCATGGGTACCCAGATGGGTACATAACCTGCAATCCTAACCACACTTTCCTGGGAGTAAGTACTATTGAACTCAGTGGGACTTACTTCTGAGTAGACATGCTTAGGATTGCACTGTAAGATGGGAACGTACCATCTATGTATCCAAAGGAGGCTTGATGATAGTCCATAAGTAGAGAAGATTGTCTAGCCTTGGTATGAAACTTCGGCTGCAAGTCCATCCATACTTTCTTGGGAGTAAGACCCATTGAACAATGGGGCTTACTTTTGAGTAGACATGGTTAGGATTGTTCTAATCAATTCTGACTGCAATCCTAAAGACACTTTCCTGGGAGTAAGTCCCATTGAACATTACCAGATACATAGATGAGTATGTATATTGAACACAATGGGACTTACTTTTGAGTAGACAAGGTTAGGGTGGTTCCATGTAATAGTTTTAAATTTAATAACAGATTTATATGTAATACTTTAAATTTAATAAGTGTTTTAATCAACCACGTGAAAGTAATATACACGAGTTTGATTTTATGCCCTCTATTTTTCTTGTGTGCCCTACATCTTTTTTGGAGGGGTCCTCTTTTGTGGTGATGCCACATGGCGGCCCTGCGTTTGGCGCATGGAGACAAAACAAGGATCGACGCGCTCGCAATGCAATTCTCCCCCTTTCCCGGCCAGCTTAAGCCCGAGGGGAAAAAATAGCAGTTGTGAATCTTACCGGATGACTTTTGGTAATAAGCGAGAGAAGCGGTAAGACTCCAGTAATGAGATTTTGATTCCAGGATATTCTGCGAGGCGCGAGGTTAGAGAGGTAGCGGGAGGGCTGCGTAGGGGGGGATGACCGGAGGGCGGCTGATACGTCGGTGCAGCAATTGCCAAGCTGCCTACGAGCCTCCTTTGCCGCCGCCACCCCCTCCAGCGCATGCCTTCCCAAACCGGAATGGGCGTTCGTGCAAGACCGCGTTCCTCGTGCAAGGTGCACGGTCAGTTGGAACAGCCCCGAAAATTAGCCCTCTGTGATCCATCCCTCTGTTAAAGCCAACGATTCAGGAGACTTCAGACCCGGGTTCAAATCCTCGCTTAGCCGTGGAGCATCCAGCGGGGGGTATTTAGGGGTTAACTGCCACTAGGGCGCCACTAGGGTTTGCGTCACCCGGTGCGGGAGGACGGTGTGTCACCCCCCCATATACTGGGCGGGGCAACAATATGAATGGTGGGTGTGGTTATGTGCAGTTGCCCCACCTCCACTGGTTGTTTTAGCCATACATTTTAATAGAATAAGTGGGTACATAGAGGGGTATGTATATAAATGGGTACATCGTGAGTACCCAGATGGGTACATAGATGGATAAGTATATAGATGGGTACATCATGGGTACCCAGAGGGATGCATAGATGGGTATGTATATACATAGACGGATACATCAGATGGATACATGGATGGGTATGTATATAGATGGGTACATCATGGGTACCCAGAGGGATGCATAGATGGGTGTGTATGTACATAGATGGGTACATCATGGGTACCCAGATGGATACATGGATGGGTATGTATATATCATGTGTACCGATATGGGTACATAGATGGGTATGTATATAGATGGGTACATCATGGGTACCCAGAGGGATGCATAGATGGGTGTGTATGTACATAGACGGGTACATCATGGGTACCCAGATGGATACATGGATGAGTATGTATATAGATGGGTACATCATGGGTACCCAGAGGGATGCATAGATGGGTGTGTATGTACATAGACGGGTACATCATGGGTGCCCAGATGGATACATGGATGGGTATGTATATAGATGGGTACAGCATGGGTACCCAGAGGGATGCATAGATGGGTGTGTATGTACATAGACGGGTACATCATGGGTGCCCAGATGGATACATAGATGGGTATGTATATAGATGGGTACAGCATGGGTACCCAGAGGGATGCATAGATGGGTCTGTATGTACATAGACGGGTACATCATGGGTACCCAGATGGATACATGGATGGGTATGTATACAGATGGGTACATCATGGGTAATCAGATGGATACATAGATGGGTATGTATGTGGATGGGTACATCATGGGTACCCAGATGGATACATAGATGGGTGTGTATGTAGATGGGTACATCATGGGTACCCAGAGGGATACATAGATGGGTATGTATATATCATGGCTACCGAGATGGGTACATAGATGGGTATGTATATAGATGGCTATATCCTGGGTACTATGGATGCATAAATGGGTATGTATATAGATGGGCACATCATGTGCCGATGTACATCTGTGTACTCAGAGAAGGTGTGATGGGGGTCCACGGGTAGGGAAGACTTGACTTGGGTCCGCCAGACCCATCCGCTGGCCAATAGGTCCTGTGTTACCCTGTGTTTTGTCACCATTTGGTTTTTAAAGTGTCACATCCTCCAGAGTTTCAAACTTGGGGTTTTTTGGGCTCTAATGGGCCGCGAGTGGTTTTGCGCCATGCGCCGCTCCGTTCCGTCGGCCATCAACTGCCAGTTTCCCCGACATGTGCTGCTCCGCCTGGGCCCCAGGCCTGCTCTGTAATTAAAAGCACGGCTGAAGGGCTGCGGGCTGCGAGCTGGTAATTAACTCTGCTAACGATGCGTAGTGCGGCCTCAGGAGCCAGCCTTTCAAACAATGCGAAACGGGGAAGGAAGTGGCGCCTGCGACTGACCGGAGGAAGCCTGTGGAGGCCTTGGGAAGGCAGGTGGCGCCTGTTTTGCAGGGGAAGAGAGGCCTGTCACCCCCCACCCTGACCTGTGGGGCAGAAGGGAAGGCCTTGGAGTCTCACGATAAGCGGCGCAAGCGGCGCAAGCTCTCTCGACCACATCGCTGCCGCACCACCTTTTGGCCCCTCTGTCGCTGCTATGTTGTGCAACCTCTTTTTCAGTTTCATGCTTCCTCTTGGTCTGTTTGGACCAACAGACTGATGCACCTCCAGCTCTCCGACACCCTAAAATATATATGGCTGGTGTTAAAAATTGGGGGGTGGGATGCCCCCATGTGCCGCATAAGGCATATGCCACTTAAGGCCGTGGTTCTCGAGCATTTCAGCCCCAGACCTCCTTCGAAGAAAGAGAATCTGTCCAGGATCCCCGTCGGAAGCGATGCCAGAGCTGTGATACCAGAGCTTCTCCATGTCTACTCGGAAGTAAGTCCCATTGTGTTCAATGAGACTTCTGGGAAAGCCGTCCAAGTGTCCTTAGATAGTGACGTCCAGCGCCGGACGTTACATCACTGTGATACCAGAGCTCCTCCATGTCTACTCAGAAGTAAGTCCCATTGTGTTCAATGAGACTTACTTCTGAGTAGACATGGAGGAGCTCTGGTATCCCATTGTGTTCAATGAGACTTACTTCTGGGAAAGCTGTCCGAGTGTCCCAAGATAGTGACGTCCAGTGCCGGAAGTTACATCACTGTGATACCAGAGCTCTTCCATGTCTACTCGGAAGTAAGTCCCATTGTGTTCAATGAGGCTTACTTCTGGGAAGGCAGTCCGAGTGTCCCAAAATAGCGACGTCCAGTGCTAGATTCCAAGATGGTGACACCCAGCATATTGTGACCGCTCCGAGGGAGTCGTGACCCCCACTTTGGAAACCACTGTTCCTTGGCAAGTGGGGCAACTCACCACATCAATCCGGCACATGTGTGTACACATGCATGTGCTCTCTGTCGCTGTCACACACAGCTGGCCCCTGCGTCGTTCCTTCTGGCACGTCCTCGCTAGCGCAACACCAACACTTTGGCTCCAAAGCGTCGGTTTCGATTGCCATGCGGACCCGGGCACACGGCCGCTCCCGCGCCACACTTTCCCAAGCACGCGTCCGGTTGTATTTATAGCGCCAACTCATTCCTCGCCAACAGATGGTTTTGAACGCACTGTCGTGTTTTGCGGCTCGTCGCTGTAACACAGGTCTATCCTTTGCGGCACATCCCCCCCCCCAAGTATGCTCCTTTTTTGTTTTCAATACGAAAATCCAGGCGTAAACTACTCGCCCCCGTATTTGCCACCTCTTTGTCTCCCACTAAGATGCGCGCCACGGGAGGTAAATTCCCATGGCGCTCACCGTCTTGGCAATGATGAGCCTGGCACCCTTGGGAGAAGATGCTCCTCTTCTTGTGTTACTCTTCCTTCATGCGCCGTCATGTGCTTCTCAAAGACAGTGGCGTCACTAGAAGGGTGCGCAGGGTGCAGACTGCTCCAGATGACATGTGGCGTGGATGTGCACAGCCACCCCAAAATTATTACACGGATCCACGACGGACCCCCGTTCCCCACGTGGTGCTGTTTAGCGGTCGCCGTCAAAATTCGGCCGCAGCGCACTGCCAAATATTGCGCCGAGCTGGGAGAAGCTTGGAAGGCGTCGCAACCAGAGCCATCTTGTGCCCCATCTGTTCTCTACCCCCCTCTATTTTTCTGCAGCGTGAAACCAGTTTTAATTAACGGAGGTTTGGTGGAACAGGCAGAGATGCAGCAGGAGAGCTCTGGGGTGCCTTCCGTCAGAAGAAGGACCCTCGGAAATATTGGGGTCAATCAGCGTGAAAGATGGGGTGTGAAGGTCGGCAGGGACCAAAAACCAGTGGGGAAAGACTGGGCCTTGGACCAACAGGCAGAAAACCCACTGGTATAGATCAGGCAGAGACAAAGGATGAATGGAACAGGCAGAAAACCCACTGCTATAGACCTGATTGGGATAGACATAGACGGAACAGGCAGAAAACCCACTAGTATAGACTTGATCAGTATAAAGTATAGATGGAACAGGCAGAAAACCCACTGGTATAGATTAGGCAGAGACAAAGGATGAATGGAACAGGCAGAAAACCCACTGGTATAGATTAGGCAGAGACAAAGGATGAATGGAACAGGCAGAAAACCCACTGCTATAGACCTGATTGGGATAGACATAGACGGAACAGGCAGAAAACCCACTAGTATAGACTTGATCAGTATAAAGTATAGATGGAACAGGCAGAAAACCCACTGGTATAGATTAGGCAGAGACAAAGGATGAATGGAACAGGCAGAAAACCCACTGCTATAGACCTGATTGGGATAGACATAGACGGAACAGGCAGAAAACCCACTGGTATAGACTTGATCAGTATAAAGTATAGATGGAACAGGCAGAAAACCCACTGGTATAGATTAGGCAGAGACAAAGGCTGAATGGAACAGGCAGAAAACCCACTGCTATAGACCTGATTGGGATAGACATAGACGGAACAGGCAGAAAACCCACTAGTATAGACTTGATCAGTATAAAGTATAGATGGAACAGGCAGAAAACCCACTGGTATAGATTAGGCAGAGACAAAGGATGAATGGAACAGGCAGAAAACCCACTGCTATAGACCTGATTGGGACAGACATAGACGGAACAGACAGAAAACCCACTAGTATAGACTTGATCAGTATAAAGTATAGATGGAACAGGCAGAAAACCCACTGGTATAGATTAGGCAGAGACAAAGGATGAATGGAACAGGCAGAAAACCCACTGCTATAGACCTGATTGGGATAGACATAGACAGAACAGGCAGAAAACCCACTAGTATAGACTTGATCAGTATAAAGTATAGATGGAACAGACAGAAAACCCACTGGTATGACCTGATCAGTATAAAGTATAGATGGAACAGACAGAAAACCCACTGGTATGACCTGATTGGTATAAAATATTGACGGAACAAGGCAGAAAACCCACTGGTATGGACCTGATTGGTATAGATTGAACAGGCAGAAAACCCACTGGTATGGACTTGACTTTTATAAAGTATAGATGGAACAGGCAGAAAACCCACTGGTATAGACCTGATTGGTATAAAGTATAGATGGAACAGGCAGAACACCCCTGTATGGACCTGATAGGTATATAGATTGAACAGGCAGAAAACCCACTAGTATAGACCTGATTGGTATAAAGTAAGATGGAACAGGCAGAAAAACCACCGGTATGGACCTGATTAGTATAGGCAAAGTATAGATGGAATAGGCAGAAAACCCACTGGTATAGACCTGATTGGTATAAAGTATAGACAGAACAAGGCAGAAAACCCACTGGTATAGACCTGATCGGTATAAAATATTGATGGAACAAGGCAGAAAACATACTGGTATAGACCTGATTGGAATAGACGAAGCATAGACGGAACTGGTGGAAATCCCACTGGTATAGATAAAGACTGAAATCTTATATGGTGTTACTTAGGAGTATATCCCATTAAACTTCTTCCATGCTGAAATTTTGGCATGCTGTTGTAGCGAAGTGTGGAAAGGAGTGTGGGTCCCGCTGCTTGATATTTTCCCCACATCCCTCCGATATCTGTTGACCCGCCAATGGGTCGCTCCTCCCAGCCGAGAGTCGGAGTTCCCCACGCGCCAAAATCGGCGCAGTTTCTTCGATTGCCGCCGTCTCATCCTCAACATGTGTTGCTTCCTTCGTATCAGATAGAAATATAAAATATTAGATTATTATTAGATATTAGATTATTATTAAACCAAATCCCTCCCGGTGCCTGGATTCTAATTATATACCAGCTGGAAAGTTCAGTTTAACAAGTGTAAACATATCCGACGTGGTAGGCATCTTCTCACCTCGTCGGCATCTTCTCACCTCGTCAGCGTCTTGGGAAATATATATATATATATATATATATATATATATATATATATATATATATATATATATATATATATATATATATATATATATATAGTTTTTAAGGGGGAAAAACCCAACCAGTGAGTGGTTTCATTTGGCAGGGATTATGGAGACATCAAGCACGGAGATCTTGGCAGAAATTAATTTTCAGGCTCCGTGTGTGTGTCTGTGACCTGAAACCGTATGTGTGTGTATGTGTATACATGTGTATGTCGGGCGCATGTGTGTGCGTGTACAATATAGAGCCAAAATAAGATTTAACTATGATCACATTTTGTTTGGGTAAAAGATTGCAAGGATGGTATAAAGCTGGGAAGAAGAGGAGTAAGTACTCAGCCTCTGCCGCAGTGAGGACTAGAAACTTGGCTTTTAAATTATAAAGAAACCTTGAATTAAATTAAAATTCAATTCAATTAAAAAACAAACTTGAACCAGGTCTAGCACTTATGTGGAAGACCTATTGGTCCATCGTTGACTCTAACAGGTCTCCATCTCGCCTGTCTCCCTATTTTTCCTCCCCCCATCTCTGCCCCATTCCCTGGCCAGGTGATGCGTCTCCGTAAATATATCCCAAGGCCGACTTATTGCCATGCATGGCCAAAACCTCGATTCCGAGCCCTGCCCCGCTATATATAAACCTTGGCGTGATGCCCCCTGGCACAGGGTGCTTTGCCCCATCGGTCAAATCCCGTTTGGCCACCTTCCCTCCCGAGCCCATCTGTGGGATTCCTCTTGCATTTTCTGGGGATGAGCCACCGGCTTTTGATTTGCAACTGCCTTGCAAGGGAGGCCACCTAATTTTGACAAGCGATGCCGCAATCTATTCTCCACCCCACAAAAGCCCCAACGGAGTTTATCCCCATCTGGATAAACTCAAATCCGGTTAATCCCACAGGGGGTCTCGCTCACGTCATCACCTCCTCACCTGTCGCACTGTGACGCCAATAACTGGGTCCGCTAGGGAGGGTTCGGCCACAACTAAGTTGGGAATTGGGAAAAATTCCCATAAGAAATTCTCAGGTGAGCTACAACCTGATTTCTGGCATGTTTTCCCTTCTTGAGCATGTTCAGAGTATTGTTTAATTACTTTTATTATTAATTTTTCTTTAATTTTTCTTTTCATTCATTCATTCATTCGTTCATTCAAGTCCTCCATTGCCCCATTTGCTTAAGTTTTCCAAATCGTGTACAGGGTACAGTTAGTTTCTCTTCCTGCGCCACTACATTTGCGCATCCGTCGCTATTAATTAATCAGTATTAATCAGTAGCTATTAGTTAGCTATTATTTGTTTCATTTCTTTTGTAAACTGCTTTGTGTTGAAAAGCAGTATATAAATACTGTAGATAGATGGGTGGGTGGATGAATACGTGGGTGGGAGAGAGAGAGATGGATGGATAGATGGATAGATAGATGGGTGGGTGGATGAATAGGTAGGTGGGAGAGAGAGAGAGATGGGTGGAGAGATGGATAGATAGATAGGTGGGTGGGTGAATAGGTGGGTGGAGAGAGAGAGAGAGAGAGAGAGAGAGAGAGAGAGAGAGAGAGAGAGAGAGAGAGAGAGATAGATAGATAGATAGATAGATAGATAGATAGATAGATAGATAGATAGATAGATAGATAGATAGATAATATATCTATAGATAGATATGGGAAGGAAGGAAGGAAGGAAGAGATAGATAGATAGATAGATAGATAGATAGATAGATAGATAGATAGATAGATATACAATATATCCATAGACAGATATGGGAAGGAAGGAAGGAAGGAAGAGATAGATAGATAGATAGATAGATAGATAGATAGATAGATAGATAGATAGATAGATAGATAGATAGACAATATATCCATAGATAGATATGGGAAGGAAGGAAGGAAGGAAGGAAGAGATAGATAGATAGATAGATAGATAGATAGATAGATAGATAGATAGATAGATAGATAGATAGATAATATATCTATAGATAGATATGGGAAGGAAGGAAGGAATAGATAGATAGATAGATAGAGAGATAGAGAGATAGATATACAATATATCCATAGATAGATATGGGAAGGAAGGAAGGAAGGAAGGAAGGAAGGAAGGAAGAGATAGATAGATAGATAGATAGATAGATAGATAGATAGATAGATAGATAGATAGATAGATAGATAGATAGACAATATATCCATAGATAGATATGGGAAGGAAGGAAGGAAGGAAGGAAGAGATAGATAGATAGATAGATAGATAGATAGATAGATAGATAGATAGATAGATAGATAGATAGATATACAATATATCTATAGATAGATATGGGAAGGAAGGAAGGAAGGAAGGAAGGAAGAGATAGATAGATAGACAGACAGACAGACAGACAGACAGACAGACAGACAGACAGACAGATAGATAGATAGATAGATAGATATACAATATATCCATAGATAGATATGGGAAGGAAGGAAGGAAGGAAGAGATAGATAGATAGATAGATAGATAGATAGATAGATAGATAGATAGATAGATAGATATACAATATATCCATAGACAGATATGGGAAGGAAGGAAGGAAGGAAGGAAGGAAGAGATAGATAGATAGATAGATAGATAGATAGATAGATAGATAGATAGATAGATAGATAGATATACAATATATCCATAGACAGATATGGGAAGGAAGGAAGGAAGGAAGGAAGAGATAGATAGATAGATAGATAGATAGATAGATAGATAGATAGATAGATAGATAGATAGATAGATAGATAGATAGATATACAATATATCCATAGACAGATATGGGAAGGAAGGAAGGAAGGAAGGAAGGGATAGATAGATAGATAGATAGATAGATAGATAGATAGATAGATAGATAGATAGATAGATAGATAGATAGATAGATAGATAGATAGATATTACAGGAAAGCAATCCTGATGAGAACGTGCAAGCGATTTTATCAGTCAATCCATCAGTCAATCAAACAATCAACCAGTAGTGATGTCTTCAACCACTGCTCAGGCGCAGAAGTGCTCATGAGTTAGAAAACTTCTAGATGCGCAGTTGGGTCAGGCTCTTATAGGAACCTTTTTATTTTTTATTAATTCAGGTTTTTTAGTTCAGTATTTTCAAAGTTACGTGTACTCAGTTCATTGAGATCATCCAAATACGAACTTGTTGAGTGCTGGGAGCTGGACGTGTTTTTGATGTTGCTTCCCAAAAGAAGATGGGGTGGAGAGAAGATTATAAAATCACACACACATAAGAGAGAGAGAGAGAGAGAGAGAGAGTTCTTTTTTCTCTCTCCCCATGAAATCTGGGGTCATCTAAGGAAACTGGCACAAAACCTGGACCGGATAAACAGAGGTTTCTTATTTGTACACTGCAAATGTGTTGTCCTCAGATGTGGGGCCGCGGCTGCGGCTGGACGGCTTTGACGCATCAATAGATGTGGGGTCATAATCCGGAGGGCTATGCACCTCTCCCCAGGTCCCTCCGAATGCCATTTATGGGATGGGGGAGAAGGAGGGAGATGCGTTTCCTCTCCAGCTTGCCAGCAGAGATGGTTGCATCCTTTGCAACTTTTTGGCCTGATCTAGAATCTTCAGAGTTGGAAGTGACCCATGAGGTCATCTAGTCCAACCTCTCGTGAAGCATCTGCTTGAACATCTCCAGAGAGGGAGGGAGTGACCCATGAGGTCATCTAGTCCAACTCCCTGTGAAGCATCTGCTTGAAGATCTCCAGAGAAGGAGCAAGTGACCCATGAGGTCATCTAGTCCAACCCCCTGTGAAGCATCTGCTTGAAGATCTCCGGAGAGGGAGGAAGTGACCCATGAGGTCATCTAGTCCAACCCCCGTGAAGCATCTGCTTGAACATCTCCGGAGAGGGAGGAAGTGACCCATGAGGTCATCTAGTCCAACCCCCCGTGAAGCATCTGCTTGAAGATCTCCGGAGAGGGAGCAAGTGACCCATGAGGTCATCTAGTCCAACCCCCCGTGAAGCATCTGCTTGAACATCTCCGGAGAAGAAGCAAGTGACCCATGAGGTCATCTAGTCCAACCCCCCGTGAAGCATCTGCTTGAAGATCTCCAGAGTGGGAGAATCACCCCCTCGCTCAGCAATCTGTTCCACTGCCAATTTTATCCAGCAAGGCTTTTCTTAGGCTGGATAAGGGAGAAAGAGGGTGATAGTGAGAGCATGGAGTGGTACCTTCACCCCACTAGATCCCTGCCTTTTCCACCCCGGTCCTTCCATAACCCTTCGCTCTTTCCAGCCAGTGTAAGGGGACTTCCAGTGTAACCCAATCGCCAATCACAGCTGCTACAAACTGAATGTTGGCTCCGTATACGAACAGGCGGTTGGGGGGGGTAGGAATTTATACACACTGTTGACTCAGTGTAGTGAGTACTATGGTATTTATAGCTTTGGCCCCGAGCCTGTCCAGGTGCCGTCCCAAAAGCCCATGTCAATGAGCCATGTTTTGGGAAGAGTGCAGAAGAGGCCACCGGGCTGCAGTTTGGGGTGGGGGTTAGGTTAGGGTTAGGGTTAAGCCTAGGGTTAGGGTTAGGTTTCAAGTGCCCCTTCAAACATGGTCTGATTCTGTGTGGTCTGGTACTCAACAGGGTACTGGATCTGGACCTAGATTTCTTGTGGGCAACACCATGAGACCTCGCACCAGGCAACACCAACCCCAGTGACGCCTCTCGGTATCAATACTTTGAATGAGTTTGCTTCCTTCTTCTTCCTCCTCCAGGGTTTCCAGACATGTTTCGTTCCTAGGACCTGGCCGTGCTCCCCGGAGCGCCCCGAGAATGTTCCTGTCCTCCCTTCCTCCTGCCCTCCTCTTCATCGCGGCATCGGCGGCCTCCTTCCCGAAGGACTTGACTCCGCTCAGTACTGTTGGATTGGCCGGTGAGTTCGAGTCTGGGTCTTGGGACTCGAAGGGGGCCTATGGAATCACTCAGATCATTGGGGTGGAGTCCTCTGGAGGTCGATTGGCATCCCGATATAGTGGTTCCACTTATACCACTAGGTAGGGTTGCCATAATTCATTGGGACAGGATCTTCTGTCCCATTTGCCAATATGTCCCCATTTGGGGACATAATCCCCCAAAATTGGGATTGTTTTTCAGGACATTTGGCTACCCTTATATATACTATTGCAATCCAGGGCAATCAGGATCAGGCCTAAATTATGCTATAAGCTTGTCCCAGAAGTCGCCTCCAAACCTGCCCCAAACTCGAGGCTCTCTTTCCATCGTCCCCCCAGGCACAGCCCAGTACCCCTACTTCCAAGGGCTCACGGGGGACAATGACACCACCCAGCTGGGCCTGGACTTCCAGAGCATGCTGCGTCTCAACTGGACACTATTCATCGCAGCCCGGTAAGCGGTGGCGCGGAGAGGTCTGGTCTGGGGACCCTTGACTCTCACATCCCAAGGCAAGATCTAGCAAGAGTCTGGTGCTCCTGAGGTCTGGGCCATGCATCGCGGCAAGAAAGAACAAACCAAATGAACTCTGCACATGCTCAGGAGCTCTTATATGCATTGGCAACATCTTGTCTGACTCTTACTCCAAGTCGGTGGCATCGCTGGGGGGGGTGGGATTCCCTGTGCGGATGATGGGCGGGTAACGGCCAATATTTTCAAAATAATGATATTTTGATATTTATTATTGAATAAATATTATATATTATATTTTGATATTTGTTATTTTTTCAAAATAACGATATTTTGAATAATAACACCGTTTTATATACAAAATTTTCTGCGTAAACCACGAACCGTTTTCTTTCTGTTCCCAACACAGAGACCATGTTTACGCCTTTGATCTCCGAAGGACCAAGGACAACTTTTCTCCGACAAGGGTAAGGCATCAATGGTGGGACTCTTTGTGGTGCGCAATTTGTGATGCGCAACCTAGAACCCTTTCCCATTAACTGTCCCTCTCTGTCCAACCCTCAGTATCTCACATGGAAGACCCAGAGCATGGAGAACTGTGCAATGAGAGGAAAGCTTCGGGTAAGATCCAGAAGGTCCAGCATCGGGGTTTTGGTGCTGCCCAGAACCTTGAACCTACTCAGGGCAGATGGAGTCAATGATATGGGGTCAATGATACGGGGTCACACACACCCCACGTTACCCTGACCCCTTACCCTTTACCCCAATCCCTTACCCCTCCCCGATTTCTCACCCTCCAGAGTGAATGTTACAACTACATCAAAGTCTTGGTTCCAAAAAGCAACCAAACGCTCTTGGCGTGCGGGACGAACGTCTTCAACCCAGCATGTCGGACCTATAAGGTACCTTCCTGCTGTAATGATGGGAAGATGGTTTCAACTTTTCATTGAAACCAGCATATTAATACTATTGATGGATTGATGTCTGACCATGCTCTGCTTCTTTGATTCCTTCTCCGGTGCCATAGCTATAGGGTTGCAGGGGTGCCCACCCACTGCATGGATGAGGCCCATCATAGGGGTGATGCTCTGGCATCCGGCATAGGGTGGCACAACCATAGTGTTCTTTCCTAGATCAGCAATTTGGAGCAAGAAGGGGAGGAATTAAACGGCCAGGCGCGGTGCCCGTTTGACGCCAAACAGACCAACGTGGCCCTTTTCGCAGGTACTTTTCCCCCAGGTTGGCATCCAAATTTGGCACCAGGCTCTGAATTGAACCCCTTGGACTTGACGCTTTTTCTCGCTCCTTCCCTTACAGAAGGTAACCTATACTCCGCCACGGTGGCCGACTTCCAAGCCAGCGACGCGGTCATCTACCGCAGCCTGGGCGACCACAGCCCCGTCCTCAGGACCGTCAAGTATGATTCCAAGTGGCTACGAGGTGAGATGGGGGACGGAAAGTGCTGGCAGGGGGGGGGTTACAAAGACCTCCGTTCACTCCGCTTGCTCCCCCCAACCTGGCACTTCTTTCTCCAGAACCACACTTCCTACACGCTTTGGAATACGGAAATTACATCTATTTCTTTTTCCGGGAGATCTCCATGGAATATACCACGCTTGGGCGGGTGAGTGCCCAGATGGCATCTAGAGTTGAGTTTATGGGGTCTCCAAAGTTTTTGGTTAAAGGGGCCACATCAAACATCTGGCACGTTTTCGAAGTGATAGATAAAATATTTTGAATATAAAATTTAAATACGTTAGGGGTAGATAAATGAATAAATGGTCTCAAATTTCTAGGATTTCTGCAAACACAGAGATAAAGTGCATACTTTATAGGACCCCCATTCTCCTGATAGACGAGCCACGAGCCGCATCTGGCCCCCAGTCCAAGGTTTGGAAACCATGAAGAGGAACAATTTTAATCTGGTTCATAAAAGAGCCACCACCGTGTAGCCACCCTGTTCTTTGACCCCAAGATTTGGTATTCAGAGGTACACTATTCCTGTACAGAGAGGCTCTATCTTTAGCTGTACAGAGAGGCTCTATCTTTAGCTGGAGCCTGGTGATAATTCCCAACCCCGTTCTCTGCCGCAGGTTATCTTCTCCCGCGTGGGACGAGTGTGCAAGAACGACAAGGGAGGGTCACCTCGGGTGCTGGAGAAATACTGGACCTCCTTCCTCAAAGCCCGCCTCAACTGCTCGGTGCCCGGAGATTCCTTCTTTTACTTTGACGTCCTTCAGGCCGTCACTGACGTGATAGAAGTCAACGGCCGGGCCACCATCTTCGGGGTCTTCACCACACAGTCCAACAGGTAAAGCCACCTTCTTTCCCAACCGGCACTCCGTTACCCTGCAAGATTCCTTTGCAGAACCTCAGTTGCTGTTGCAAAATTGTGTTGCTCTTTTTCTTGTTGTTGCAAAATTTGTCGTGCCAAAATTTTGTGTGGCACTTTTGGGGTGATTGGGGGAGAACGAGGTCTTTAAAAATATTTTGCAGAACCTGAGCTGCTTCATGGCAGGCGTAGTGTTTTGGGAGTTACCCCCAAATCCAGAGTAACTACCGGAGCACGTAAGAGACTTTACTTGCACCCATAGTTACTGCACCACCTAGTGAAAACCTATGGGAAATTCATATTGCAATCCAGAGTAACTTGTTCTTACATCAGAGCAAGGACTCCCCATATTTACTCTGGATTTTGCCCTAAATCCTGGAAGAACCCGAGTTCAAATCCGGGTTTATGTCAAAACTTGGTGTTCACTTCAAAATTTGATTTTAAAAAAGCAAGTTGCTAGTCCTCAGTGTCGTTCTCGTTTGGAGACGTGTTAGTGGTGCGTGTACAAACTTTTGAGGCTTATTGAGGGGGGGTCTGGACCTCTCTGCGTGTTCACTATCACCCCCCCTTACTTAACCCAATTTCTGTTCGCTTATTCTCCCCATCTTCTCCCCAGTATCACCGGCTCAGCCGTCTGCGCCTTCTACATGGACGAGGTGGAACGGGTGTTCAACGGCAAATTCAAGGAGCAAAAAAATGCCGATTCTGCCTGGACTCCCATCCCTGAAGACAAAGTGCCGAAACCCAGGTCCGTAAAGCCTGAAGTATAGCCATCAAAAGGACCCAAGTTTCTAGTCCTCATTGTCGATGAGATTTGTTTTGAGAAAATATTGACAGGAGGAATTTTTAAAAGGCAGCGCCTTAGTGGGGTCTTAGTGGGGTCTTTGATAATGCTCTCTGTGTCGTCCCCCAGGCCTGGTTCCTGTGCTGGCATCGGCACCGCTGCAGGTTATAAAAGCTCCAACGATTTTCCCGACGAGATGTTGGGCTTCATCAAGTCCTTCCCGTTGCTGGACGAAGCTGTGCCGTCAGTCACCGAGCGGCCATGGTTCACCAAGACGAGCGACAGGTAACCCGGTGCTGATAGAGAAAGATGGCGTATGGGTCTGGGCACCGAATTGTACAACTTTGGAGCACCTGATTTCCATGCCAGTCTCTCTCCCCCCCCCCCCCCATTTTACAAAATCAATTCTTGAGCTGGCATTTTGGGGGGGGGCAAAGATGTGGGGAGATCTTTTGACATCAATATTGCACAACCTGAGATAGAGCTTTCTTAGGCAAGGTCTATTTTTTAAAAAGTAATGTTGCTTAACCTGAGCCGCTCCCTTCCCAGCACCTACGGAGAGCGAGTCTCGAATGTCCTTCAAAGAACAGCTCACCAGAATTTGAAGTCAGGACATGTCTAAGCAGCCTTGTTCGCTCCTAGGTACAAGCTGACCCGCCTGGCTGTGGACACGACTGCCGGCCCTTTTCGGAACTACACGGTCCTTTATCTGGGGTCAGAAGATGGAAAGGTTTTGAAGGTTCTTTCAGGCACCACCGAGAACTCGACGGTGGAGACGCTGCTCTTGGAAGAGATCTCGGTCTACAACCCGGCTTGGTGAGTTGGCGGGGAGAGCGAGTGCCAAGGAGGGCAGAGAATGGCAGCAAAAATCTGACTTTTTATATCTCTGTATGTGCTGGTCGAAGACTGTAATATCTCTATCTCTATATCTATCCATCCCTTCCATCCATCCATCCCTTCTATGTATCTATCTATCCATCCCTTCCATCCATCCCTTCTATCTATCCCTTCCTTCCACCCATCCCTCCCATCCCTCCCATCCCTTCCATCCATCCCATATATCTATCTATCTATCTATCTATCTATCTATCTATCTATCTATCTATCTATCTATCTATCTATCTATCTATCTATCTATCTATCTATCTATCTCATCCCATCCCATCCCATCCCATCCCTTCTATCTATCTATCTATCTATCTATCTATCTATCTATCTATCTATCTATCTATCTATCTATCTATCTATCTATCTATCCCATCCCATCCCATCCCATCCCATCCCATCCCATCCCTTCTATCTATCTATCTATCTATCTATCTATCTATCTATCTATCTATCTATCTATCTATCTATCCCATCCCATCCCATCCCATCCCATCCCTTCTATCTATCTATCTATCTATCTATCTATCTATCTATCTATCTATCTATCTATCTATCTATCTATCTATCTATCTATCTATCTATCTATCTGACTTCAGGCTGGAAGTGGTGGGAAATGCCCCCTAGGCCAAGAAGCTGCCAGTTCGGGGAGGCGATGCCTAACTACACCCCTAAAACACATTCATAAATTTGGGCGGGGAGTTCCGCAGATTAACCACACACTGGTTAAAGAAATTTTCCTCCCAGGTTTTGGGTACAAGTTGGGATTTTCCCTTCTCTTGCATCCCGGAGCCCTGGAGAGGGTGCCTTGGACACGCTCCGTTGTCAGCACCCGTTCTCTCTTCTACTACAGAATATATTTGTTTCCCAACTATTTTTAGCCGTGTCTGTTTCCTATTGTGCTGTGAACTTCCTGTTTACCGTTTTTCCCCCTCCTTTGGGTTGTAGCTTTTATTCATCGTCAGCGGAAAACTGAATATTATATATTTTATGTGCGAAGACAGCCCTCGGGCTGCTGTTTGATCCCCGCATACACTGGCCAGTCACGACTGGGAAAGATAATCCTAACCATGTCTACTCTAAAGTAAGCCCCATTATATTCTGTGGGCCAGGAAAGTGTCTTTAGGATTGCAGCCTTTGGAGCTACCTATCTGCACGCGAGGGGATCCAGGAACAGATCCCTTATGGAAGCGGTCCCCAAAATTTTGGAGCACCCTCTTTTTAAAGTGTCACTCCATCAGGAACCGCCTCGGTTTACCAGACTTTAAAAACAGAAATACTATATTTACTCAAAACTAACTTGCAACTTTATATTATGTTATATTTAATATTTTATTTAATATTCAATTATTAATTTAATAATTCAAATTAAAATTAATTTGTAAGTAATAATAACTACAATAAAGGCCCTCATGTTTATCTTCTTGTATTTACACATCCTTGCAGACTTCAGGAGCTGAGCTATAGGTTTTTTAATAGTCTCTGGGCTTGAGGCAACTGTATCACCTCTTTGGAGACCCACCAAAAATCAGGTTGGGACCCACAGTTTGGGAACCACGGCCGTAAAGATAACGAGGGCCAACTATATTATTTTTAATTAGAACCGGACACACATATGAACGACACCATAATCTTTTAGGTGTTTAGGGTCTCAAAAGGACTTAAATGTCTTTGCCCCTATGGCAGGTGTAACACCAAAAAGGATGATCGGCGCATCTTGGGACTGGAGCTGGACAAAGCCAACCATGCGCTCTATGTGGCCTTCTTGGGCTGCATGGTTAGGATGCCGCTCAGCCGCTGCTCTGCCTACGGTGCCTGCCGGCGGTGAGTGAAATAGGGACGGGAGGTGGATGGGAGACCCTTGCACAGGCTGTTCCTCGATGTGCCAATATGCAAAACCGACACCCGGTTTTTCCAAGTGACTGTACCATATTAGATCACATGTGATGGTATAGTCCTTCCTGGAGTCTCGCTCTTCCCTGCAGCATCCCCCCTTCCTAGTGACCCCCTCTCAATTGCCTCTTCGTGGTTTCAGGAGCTGCTTGGCGTCCCGTGATCCTTACTGCGTCTGGCTGCGCACAGGAGCTTGCGTTGCGTTCAGTGCCGACATCAGGTAAACCGTGCCGGAACGGAGAGGACTTGCCTTTAAAACCATAAAACCTTCCTTTAAACACGTGCACATGCAATCCCCCCCCCCTTGAATGGCTCCCTGGAGCCGCATTCTGATGTTCGGGTTCGTTTTTTTCAACGGCGCATCATTCCGCGTTGGAAAAGCAATTGTCTGCGGACGTCACCGTCTTGGTTTAATTGCCATGCGCCGCTTTGAACACCCGCTGGGAAATCAATATTGGAAAGCAGTCCTAAATTTCCAGCCTTATAAATGGGGGGGGGGTCTGCCCCTGGCCATGTATCTTGCCCCTGGGGTCTTCATCTGCCCTACTTCCACCACCTCCACCTGCTCACTCCATTGCCACTGCTACCTTGATTGTCCTCTTCACTTTTTGGTCCTCACACCAACCCTGCGAGGTAGGTCATGACACCACATGTGACATGACACCACAGCCACGTCCATGTCTACTCTGAAGTAAGTTCCATTGTATTCAATGAGACTTACCCCCAAATCCAGAGTAACTACGGGAGCATGTAAGAGACTTTACGTGCACCCGTAGTTACTGCACCACCTCGTGAAAACCTATGGGAAATTCATATTGGAATCCAAAGTTGTTCTTACACCGGCGCAAGGACTCCCCATAGTTACTCTGGATTTTGCCCTTACACTTAGGAAAGTAAGTCTTACTCCTGGGATTTGGACCTTACTGGATGGGACATTTGGCCAGTCCCAGTTTTCCTGGACATAGGGCAACCCTATTCCTAAAGCTACAATCTAATTCCAATCTAACCCTATTCCTAAAGCTACAATCTAATAATCATTTTCCCAGGGTAAGCACCGTTGACTATAATGGGACTTACTTCTGAGTAGACATGCATAGGATTGGGTCTATCCATCATGAATCTAACCATCATGAATCACCACTTTCCAAGCCCTGGGGCTCGCTTGCCTGGAACAAATCCTTCTGGAAGTTAAGTAGTGGCCAGACCGGGGGGGGGGGGGCTCTTTTGGGACCCTATTGAAAGAGCTCCTTCCTCCCTAATTTTTCTAGGTTTGATTAATGAGCAAAGGATTTAATTGATTAACGAGCAAAGGATTTAATCAGCCGCTTTTTTCCAGGAGTGGATTTGAACAAGATGTTGAAAATTCGACCAAGTTCACCGGGAATTGTCAAGGTGAGTCGGAAGGATGATGGGGGGTCCGACCTCTTCCTCCCCACCTGGCCAGGAAACCCCTTCTTGGCCTGTGTCCGAACCCATCCAGCTGTCGTGAACCGCTGCATGCACAAGGAAGGTTTATTGCACGATGACTACGGAGGAGTAAGAAGACGACGATGCAACGGAAATGGCAGGGGGTTGCATTTTCTGGGAGGATACGCTGGTGGAGTAGCTATGGGGGTGGAGAACTTGGGTACCATGCCTTGTGGGGCTGTCAATCCGCACCCCCAATGGTGTATCCTGCGCTGCATCCCAGAAGTAATTCACGGTGATGGCATCACTGTTAGGTCAGGGGGTGTGAATGGGCGCCAATAGGGGTAGCAATCTACTAGTAGGATATGCCCTGTGTGTGTATGTGGGGGGGGGGTAGACTTAAGAAATGTGGATTGTGGGACCTCACCCTTATGTGGCTGCCACTAGTGGTCATCATGAATGATGGACAGCGTGGATGTCGTCGGATAACCCGACATCCGGGAGAGCTCCGTAAATGGTTTCAATCTGGAATAAGTGGTAGTATTAAGTAGTTTAGGGTATGGGGGAACTTCTATGGATTTGGGGTGCAGTTATTCTACTAATCTGCTGATTCCATTGGATGACGTGAATCTCTAATAACTTTTATGGCCGTTCCTTTTCCCGCGTCCCGCTCCCCCAAATTTGACCGCTTTGCATTGACTTCCCAGCTCACCCCGTTGGCTTTGATCCCCTAGATTTTCCCACCCCAATCTCTTAATTCTGCCTTTCCTTTTTAGATGCTCTGGCATCTGCCGGGAACCACGACGGCACCAGCGACTCGGCATATGGTCAGTACCCCCTTTCCTCCCAAGATCACTGTTTACCCAAACCCGCTTGTCTCCTTCTGCAGCATATTCCCAATTCTGAATCCCTTGCCCCCCAAAAAGCACAAGCATGGAGAAGAGCCCCCCAAAATTAGGGGACTCGATTTATATCTGGGTGAAGATTAATTAATTGATTAATTAATTGCGCATGAAGGCGATTGATGCCCACATCTGGGCAGATGCTCAACCTCTGGTCTTCGGCTGCAATCCTATCCACACTTTCTTAGGATAAAGCCCCATTGACTATCTTCTGAGTAGATAGGAATAGGATTGCGCTCTTAGACTGCAATCCTAAACACACTTCCTGGGAGTAAGAACTATTAATCACAATGGGGCTTACTTCTGAGTAGATATGGATGGGATTGCTCCCTTATCCTACAATCCAGAGTCACTACGGGAAGACGTAAGAGGCACTTACTCTGGATTGCTCTATGCATTTCCCATAGGTGGCACCGTAACTACGTCGGTGTAAAAGGTCCTGTAGTTACTCTGGATTGTAGCCTTAGACTCTTCAAGGTCCAGTTGAAACCCAAGAGGTTTCCCAAGAGGTGCAACGTAGGCTCTGGGTTTTTCCATTGGAAGTTTTACGTGGAACAGGGTGAACGTAACCCCAAAAAAGGAGAGGCCCCCCAAAATGTAGGACACCCAAGCAAAATGTAGGATACAACAAATAAAACCTAAAAACACTCATATATATTGTTTTCATGGGGTTAATTTAAACACTATATTAAATTTAAAAGCATTACACGCAATTTATTAATTATGAGAAGGTTGCATGCAGGCAAAGGGAAAGGAGGACATGGGGGGTCTGGGGTATGGGGGTGTAGGGGTCTAGGGAGAATAATGTTGAGAATCTGCTCCAAGTTCACCCCGAAGGCTACCAAGGAAGACGCTGATATGGGACGCGCTATCAGAATAGTGCGCCTTCCTCTTCAGAGCATGTGTCGCTCTGTGCGGGACCTTGTGGGTTGTGGCGCCCAGTCTACGTCAACACTGACCTCATTGATCCAATGGTTCACTCCATAAAAGTTGACTTGTGGAAGTGGGGAGAGCACAACCCTGGGGTGGTGGCGATGGCGTGGGGAGAACGACACAGCCCTATGAGGAGACCCATCGATCAGAACTAACGACATGCTGATGGACCATTAACTCCCATTGCTTCCCATCATGTCAAGAACCATTTCCTCTTTCATCCCATTGCCATCATATTCTCATTTTCTCCGGGGGACGCAACCCCCATACCCAGGGTCTTTCCGTCAAACCACCCCGTTTCCCCTAACCCCAAAGATCCCCCATGCCTGTGATTCCAGATGGGGAAGGAAAACCCACGGCGAGGTTTTTTTCAACACGCAATCAGCTACCGCAGGAGTCCTTGCCTGCTTACGTTGCCCCCCTTTTCCCCAAGAAGACGAAATGCCGACCCAATCAGACTCGAGGAAGAAAATTAAAACTAAGGAGACACCATTAATTACTCAGCGGGGAAGAATCTCTCGCTTAATGGAGGCAAAAGCGGTGGAGGAAATGGGGGTGTATGGCAAGCACGCTGGGGGGGATAAGGGGAGACAGGCTCCTGGAACCTAGATCCCCTGCTTTGCTCATTCAACCCCTTCCCCACTAAGATCTTGAGGTCAGCCAAGGGTGATCAGGGGTCCGTCTGGAGCGGCAGCCCCCTTCCACGTGTTTCCTGGCCCCCTCGCCTTGGCTGGCTGCAGACCTTGGCAGTGTTGCTTCCTGCTGCAAGAGAGCGGGAGAAACCGGAGGGATCTGGGATTCATTAAGCTGATGGGTTGGCCGAGCCCCCAGTTAGGTTTAGGGGGGGGCCAGCCAGGCCGACGCACACACAAACCTGGCTTGGCCGACTTGCCGCCGCAGGGGGTCGCTTGGCCAGGCCTTGCATGCACCAGGCTAAGGAGGCCAGAAGGATGCAAGATGGTTATGGATGGCACATGTGACCGTCACACCATACTGGTTTTTTTTTTCCAATGCTTTGATTATTAGGAAGAAAAGTGGGATATTAATTAAATAAATAAAATAATAATTTTGCCAAGAGGGTCTCTGCCCTTTAGCCCATCCCAAGACGCAGTGACATAGCTGGAGGGGGGCAAGAGTGTACGTCACCCATGCTTCGAAGGAGGTGACCACAGACAAACTTCGGCGGGCAGTGCCCCCCTGTTTGATGATTATTTTATGTAATGTTATGTTTATCGCCGGTAACGCAGGCAAGACGCAGACCACTTCTTCCACCGCTGTGCCAGAGCTGCCCACAGTGTCTCCTTCTCCTAGCTTGGCTCCTGATGCCCACCCAGCCTTGGGTTCTGGGGAGCCCCACTCCACCCTCCATGTGGCTGTGAGCACGCAGGGTAAGAAGGGTTGGGCTCCTTGTGTGCCCCCCAATCCGCCCGCCGCAGGATGGCACCCACATAATAACCGGCTGTGCTGGAAAAACTAACTCGGGCGCGGAAAGGGGGAGGACGATGCGGAATGCGGAGGCATGCCGAAGTAGAGCTAGATGCATTCTCTGTCTTGGGGGATTGCGCCATGCGCCGTGGGCGCCACTCAGCTCTCACCTCTGGCGGTCATCGGTGAACACCTTCCTCTGCATGGTGAAAGAGAGACTATTTTGGGTGATGTGTGGGTGGCAGATGTGTGTGTGTGTGTGTATGTGTGTCCGTGCGCACACTGGAAGCAAGGTGTCTATATTTGAAATTGGAAGTGGGAGCTGCTGGAGGGAGGAAAATATTCGGGGAAATAACATCTAGAAGGGCGATGGGATCTCTGAGCGGAGATTAGAAGCTGGAAAGGGGGGGGCAGCCACAATGATTGACAGGCCGGAGCTTCCCTTGGGGGTTTGAAATTTAAAAAGTGGGTAAGTAAGTACGGAGATGCTGAAGGTTTTAAACGAGAGATGCGGAACAGAGGAAGCAGAGAGTGCTTCGTTCCTTCTCTTTGAAAACAATATTTTACATAAAAGAATATAATAATAAGAATAATAATAAGAATAATAATAATAAATAATAATAATAATAATAACAAGCACGAAATTGTTTGCTGTGCATTTGTTTGATTTTCAGTAATAATAATAATAATAATAATAATAATAATAATAATAAGCACGAAATTGTTTGCTGTGCATTTGTTTGATTTTCAATAATAATAATAATAATAATAACAATAAGCACGAAATTGTTTGCTGCGCATTTGTTTGATTTTCAATAATAATAATAATAATAATAATAATAATAATAATAATAATAATAATAATAAGCACGAAATTGTTTGCTGTGCATTTGTTTGATTTTCAATAATAATAATAATAATAATAATAATAAGCACAAAATTGTTTGCTGTGCATTTGTTTGATTTTCAATAATAATAATAATAATAATAATAATAAGCACAAAATTGTTTGCTGTGCATTTGTTTGATTTTCAATAATAATAATAATAATAATAATAATAATAATAATAATAATAATAATAATAATAATATCAACACGTATTGAGATGATACCTTTGTGATTCCTAGTTCCTTGGATAGGAAATGAATCACAATAGAGCCAGTTCCAGTCAAACACCTGGCAACTGTGAAATAGTAGTAGTAGTAGTAGTAGGAGGAGGAGTAGGAGTAGGAGTAGTAGTAGTACTGAAATTGTTTGCTGTGTATTTATGGTTGATAATAATAATAATAATAATAATAATAATAATAATAATAATAATAATAATAATAATAATAATATCGACACATATTGGGACAATACCTTTGTGATTCCTAGTTCCTTGGATAGGAACTGAATCACAATAGAGCTAATTCCAGTCAAACACCTGGCAACTGTGTAATAATAATAATAATAATAATAATAATAATAATAATAATAATAATAATAATAATAGGATTATTAGAGAATATCATCAACAGGAAACAGATGGAAGTGGCATCGCTTTAGGGGGAACTGGGATACCATGCCTAGATGGTATCTCAAGAGGTTTTTGCCTGCAGTCTTGTGCACATTTTCTTGGGAATAAAGCTGCAATCCTAAAGACACTTTCCTGGGAGCAAGACCCATTGAGCTCAACGGGGCTTATTTTTGAGTAGACATGGTTAGGATTGTGCTATTTGGCTGCAGTCCTGTGCACTTTTTCCTGGGAATAAAGCTGCAATCCTAAAGACACTTTCCTGGGAGCAAGACCCATTGAGCTCAACGGGGCTTACTTTTGAGTAGACATGGTTAGGATTGTGGTGTAACTCAGAGAGTCGTCAGAGGGGAATGCATACTATCGGGTAAATTCAGGAATCTTGAGTTCCTTAGCCTCTCTTTTGCACTTACGCAATAGGAAGATCCAACGGTCCCGCCTTGCAGGGTTGTTGTGGAGGGTTGAGGGCCTTCTTTTTCTCCCGGTGAAGATTCAGACAAGCAAAGGATGAGTAGTGGGGGAAAAAATAGTTTGGAAATTGGAGAGTGGATCAGAGAAAAAGGCCCAGAGCGAAAATAGCTCTTAAGAGCAGAGAGAGCTGTTTGGGGGAATTAGTCGTAATGTGTGCGCCGGGCGGGGCGTGCGTTTAATACACAAGAAGCCATTAAACCAAATGCAAGGAGACAGGAGACTTTTTTTGGCAGGCCCTGAAAATTGCAGCGCATGTTCCCAGAACGGCTGCAGGGAGGTGAAGGAGAATAGCCTGGCCTGGATGGAGAAACATCACCGACAAACCCGATCCTGGGTTCAAAGCCAGGAGCACAACTCAGAAATAGTGGCACATCACCGGGTCATGCGCTTGACGGGTGGGCGACACCACTGGTGAGAAGTGGCGTCACCCTTCCCGTGCGCATCCATACTTTCCTAGTGATCCCATTGTCTAGTTTAGCTGGTGATAAGATCTGTCCTGCTTTTAAAAAATCTGACATCTCATTTTCTTGGGAGTAAACCCCATTTACTCTCATGGGACTTGCTTCTGAATAGGACCATAGGATTTTGCATAGGATTGGGCTCCGAAGCATAGGATTGGGAGCATAGGATTGGGCTCAGAAGCATAGGATTGGGAGCATAGGATTGGGCTGCTATGGGAGCATAGGATGGGGCTCGGAAGCATAGGACTGGGAGCATAGGATTGGGCTTGGAAGCATAGGATTGGGAGCATAGGATTGGGCTGCTATGGGAGCATAGGATTGGGCTCGGAAGCATAGGACTGGGAGCATAGGATTGGGCTTGGAAGCATAGGATTGGGAGCATAGGATTGGGCTCAGAAGCATAGGATTGGGAGCATAGGACTGGGCTGCTGTGGGAGCATAGGATGGGGCTCGGAAGCATAGGATTGGGAGCATAGGATTGGGCTGCTATGGGAGCATAGGATTGGGCTCGGAAGCATAGGACTGGGAGCATAGGATTGGGCTTGGAAGCATAGGATTGGGAGCATAGGCTCAGACTCCGAAGCATAGGATTGGGAGCATAGGCTCGGACTCCGAAGTATTGGATTGGGAGCATAGGATTGGGCTCCAAAGCATAGGATTGGCAGCATATGACTGGGCTCCGAAGCATAGGATTGGGAGCATAGGACTGGGCTCTGAAGCATAGGATTGGGCTCTGAAGCATAGGACTGTGAGTATAGGATCGGACTCCGAAGTATAGGATTGGGCTCTGAAGCATAGGATTGGGAGCATAGGATTGGGCTTTGAAGCATAGGATTGGGAGCATAGGATTGGGCTCTGAAGCATTGGATTGGGAGCATAGGATTGGGCTCCGAAGCATAGGATTGGGAGCATAGGATTGGGCTCCGAAGCATAGGATTGGGAGCATAGGATGGAGCTCCGAAGCAGATTTGAAACTAGTATTAACTTGACTTTCGGTTTCTGGCGAAATAGGTCTGGCAGGTTTTCATTGTCTCCAAAAACCTGCCCGACCTATTTAGGAGTCCGGCCTTTACTCTTTGGTTTAGAAAACTGGGACGCTCAAACTGGGAGACCGAGTACGCCCAGTACAACCCCTTTAGTATTTGGCCCACTTTTTAGAAATCGGCTCACTTTTTTCCGACGGCGAGCCGAGCAACTTTGCCGGAAAACCGTTCGAAGAAATGATTGGTTGTGCTTCACCGAAAAAGGCTCCGCGAACCCTGTGGGGCTGTTGAGGACCAAACCCCCAACCACACTCCCCCCCTCCAAACCCAACTCAACGAGCCCCTTGGAAAAAAGCCATTCTTAATTAGTTTACTCTAACGAAGCCAGAAGTCCCGAATGTTATCTTTAAATGGAGCCTGCGGTCTCTCATCTGCTTGTTGTTAAATTTTTCCATTAGTGCCCTGATGGTTAATTCCTTACATGGGGGGGGGGGCGGGGGGTAGGGCTGTGTATTCCCAAAGGGGCTAGCAAACTGGAGGGTCCTTGGGAAAGTCTCCCCTCCAAATTTCTCCCCGGTTTTTGGAGAGGGGCCAAAAATGCCCCTCGTTTTTTCAGATGTTGAGAGCACGGATTGCCGCAGGCGTGCCACATCTGGATGTGGCGATCTCAAGGCTCGTGTTGCGATTATTGGTGCCTGCGTGGTGCCTCGCCGACACTCGGGAGCGCATGTGTGCATCCGTGCAGCGCCACACAGAAAGAGGCGAAGCAGTCTGGGGAATGAAGTGGTGGCCGTCGGCCAAAGAGAGGCTGGGAGATGAGCCAACAAATTGCACCGTCCCCCACCTTCCCCAACGTGGCGCATGGGGAGGAGGCTCTTTGGGGCCACCCGTAGATGTGTTGGATTTGCAGGATGTGTGTTACGCATGAGTTGGCCAGCTATGTGAGTAACCTGTGGAACTCCTTGCCACGGGATATGGCGACGGCATCAAGCCCAGATGCCCTGAATAGGGGATCGGAGCGACTGATGGAGGGAAAAGTCCGTCATGGGTCACAAACCATGGTGAATACGTGCAACCCGGTTCTCGAAAGGCATGGTGCAAGGAGCGGCAACAGTGCACAGGTATCTTAAGTAGGTATCACAAACAAACCAGATCCTGGGTTCAAAGCAAAGAGCTCAGCTCAGGAGTAGTAGCTTATCCCAGGTAATGTGCTTGATGGGTGGACAACAACACCACTGGTGAGTAGTGGTGTCACCCTTCCCATGCGCATCCATACTCTCCTACTGAGATGCCCTCTGAGGCATCCAATGCGCCACGGTGGGATACAGAAAGCTGGACCAGATGGGCCTGATCCACCAGGACACTTCTGAAGTTCTCATGATGGTTCATGTAATAGTTAATATAATAGTTAATAACTATAATATCGAGTTATTAACTATATACGGGCGGAAAAAGTCCATGTCGGAGACAGAGCTTGGGAAAACCAGAGCCAGGAGACGGCGTCGTGGCTCTGACCTCTGGCGTTATGACCCCACAGCTGTGAGGCCGGGATTGTGAGATGGGAAGGAAGGGATCTGAAAAACCCCAACCGATACCTTGAGCCCGAGCTGAATAAGCGATTCATTCTATTCAGACAGGAGACTTCCTGTTGTGCAGGCGATGCTGGAAAGTGTGAGTGTGTGTTTGTCCAGGGAATCGGGGGCCGCCACTCCTTGTCGCAAACAGACAGTGCAGGAACGGCGCATACATAATAATTTTGGCATTAAAGGCCCAGCGGTCGGTACCGTCGGCAAGCCACATCGTGCCGCCGGGGGGGCCGTGGAACACTTGGGAAGGGGCCAAATTCCACCCCTTCGTTCCACCGCCATCACTGGCCGCTCGGGTTCGGACTGGCCGCTCGGGTTCAGCCCTGGCCTTACGGGGAGTAAAATCAAGATTTTTGTTGGGTCTCCGTTTTTAAACATTTGCCGTTTGCGGCAATTTTGAATCCGTTCCCAGACTTCGTTGCCAAAATAAAAAAAGAATTACTGTATGTTTTTCCCCCCCTAGAGCCATGGAATAAATTCTTGTTTTATAGAGGAAGTGGTGAGGACCGAGTTGGGGGGAGGAGGAAGAGGAGGAGGAGGGGGGGGAGGAGGAGAGATTAAATGTGTTTCAATATCTTCCCTCCTCTTCCTCCTCCTCTATCTGAATTTCTGGGGGATAAACCTAAGAACCTAAAAAATAAATTTCTTGGGGTGAAAGGAACCCAAGATCCTTTTTAAAGGGCTTGGACACATCTATAGGGTTGCCATATTTCCCAATAAACAGGAGCAATCCTCATTTGGGGGATTGTCCCTATAATCCAGAGTAACTACAGGAGCAAGTAAGAGACATTTACGTCGACATAGTTATAGCACCACCTAGTGAAAACCTATGGGAAATTCATATTGCAATCCAGAGTAAATTGTTCTTACATCGGAGCAAGGACTCCCCGTAGTTACTCTGGATTGCACCCTTCGTTCACATACTGGCAAATGGGACAGAGGGTCCTGTCGCGGTTTTGTAGGAGCAAATTATGGCACCCCTACTTTTACTGAATGTCTAGAACTTCCATGTTTAGAACCTCCATGTTTAGAAGCAGTCTATACCTGACCTCCAGGTTCAGTGCCCCATTTGTGGGGCAAAATATAGCCATTAGTGCCCTGCGTAGCGGTGCCTGTCTCTGTTGGTTTGCGGATGCTTGTGACCCGGGTGCGAGTGCTGCCCTGATTTGAGTGACTGCCCCCCCCCCATCCTTTGCATCCCTGTATCTTAAGAGCATGGAAAAGGTTCACAGTGGGATAACACACGGGGTTCTTATAAGGGGTGGGAGATCTTGTCTGCTTGTCCGACGGCAGCGGCGAGTTACTAACCGCATGTCCCTTGCAGCATGTAAAGGGGGGTGGAAAGGCTGTCTTAAGCAGAGAACCCTATATTTTTTTCTATAGTGCCTCTCATGAAGGGGCAACAGGGGGGACGACAACGACAACAAGATACGAGCCTTTGTGTCACCAGCGACACTTCTGGCTTCTGTGCCTTCAGATGGTGGCAAGAATCTGCCAAACGTGGTCCCGCAGGGGGTCGGATGCCCTTAAATGGGCTGGGTTTGATCTTGACCCACATCTCTGGGTCTGGTCTTGGAGAGGAACAAACTATATTTCTCCCGCGATGGCTGATTTCCAAAGCTATAAGAACTATTAAATATAGCGGGGGATAATCTCCCCGCTGTTTGCCGGGAAGATTCCTCCTGATTCCTATCAACCTCTAAGGCCTGACATCTTGAAGCTTTCTCCTCTTCCTCCCATTTATATAAATATAAAATATAATCACCACCAAAATATAAATATAAAATATAGATATTGGATTTAAATAACTTAGTGCACCAACTTGGGTTGCTGATAACTGTGCGGGCTGCAGAAGCTACACAGAGTTCTGCATCAAGAAGGTCTCTGCTATTGTACCCCCTTTTCTATGGCCAATTTTCCTTTCTGGGGGGCTTTGACACCCCACTTTATCGTGGCCTTCAGTGCCAAGTCTTACCCGGGGTGTGTGCATCCATTCCTGCCCACCTTAGGTTGGATAGATGAAGTCCCACCACCTTTTCCGGCATTCAATGAGAGGACAGTCCCCTGCCCCAGATCACTTCCAGTCGAGAAATTCAGTGGAGAGGGTGAAGAGGAGGGTGAGTCCTGGCTGGAGCTGGACTGGGCAGACCCCTGTAGGGCAGACCACTATGGGGCAGACCCCTGCCCCTGGGCTGGGCAGACCCATGTGGCTGTCGGGACATAACGGCTCTTCGTCGGGGGAAAAACAAGGCTCCCTTTTCAACACTGTGGGGTGACGCAGAACTCCGTGTAGTCCAGGTATCCCATAGGGTTTTATAGAACTTTTCCCCAGGAAAACCTAGGGGATCCCATAAACCCTAAAACCGCTGTCCACAAACCACTTAAGGAGTAGCTCCACGGACTACGAGGGGAAGACGCGAGGAACGCCAGACCAAAATAATATCCACCCTGTCCCTGCTGTTGTTTTTTTAGCCTCTCACTTAATTCTCCTTCTTCCCCCCCCCCTCCTTTTTTGCTTTCTCCATCTGTTTTTCCTGTATTCCTCCCCCTTTTCCCAACCGGTTTCATTCTTCCTCTGACTGTGTAACTGCAAAGCGTTGGTCGCCTTGATGACTTTTCCTGACGGTCTAGTCTACGAGGCACAACGTCGGCCCGACACAGCTGCGAGAGAGACTTGGCCGTCTCTTATATCTCTCGGTCTCTTATTCCGTATTAATTTAAAGCATGTGGGGGTCTTAACTGAGCAGAGTCTCTTTCCTGGACCCCTCCATTGGGTAGCAGCAGTTACAGCTTTTTTGCCCTTTCAGGGTTTGGGGTTCACTCCTTGTCCAGGGACGGGTCAAGCCATCCTCTGAGCATGTACAGAATGCCCACATTTTTGTGTCCGCTTAGTCCGTCAGCTCTTCCACAATCCTCATCTCCAACCATGAAGAGGAGAAAGCTTCAAGCCATAAAAACCCATCAGAAGCAAAGTCCACCCCATGGCACCGTCGTTGGGCTCCAACCCCAACGTCCACCACCATGCCCATCATCCATTTCTTCTCCATTCACTCTCCATTCCATCCCACAGACTTTCCACTCCTAACACAAGTTTCAAAACCTGGTTGAAAACCATTGGGTGGAAATATGGGGTCTAGACTTTTTCAGACACCTGTCGGCACCCCTCAAAATTCCTCCACTGGATAAGGAACCTCCCAATTCAAGTTGAGGGTGAGATCCCAAAAGCGTTTCAAAAAATTATAATATACCATATAATATGTCCTTATCTATTACATATGGCATCATATGAGGCTGTGCCCCTATATGAAGAACATTGGAGGACCTCCTGTACGCATCAGTGTAAACCATAGGTGACTTCCCATTGAGTCTAGAACCTCACATAGGGGTCCCTCACATGGTGGCCATTCCTGGGCCCCCAAGTAAATTAGTATGGTTCTACTTCCCTCTAATGATCTATGGTGTCCCATAATGTGCTGATTCCCAACCTCTTGTTGTGGACCACAGATGGTCCACAAGACACCTTTGATCTGGTCACCACTGATCACCACTTCTGGTCATTCTGATCACCACTGAAGTGGGGAGCACTTGGGGGACAGACCACCAAGAGAGGGCACAGACCAGACCCTGTCTGCCCCACAACCACATGTGGTCCACAACAATCCCAGCTTTTGCCCCAGAGGTCCATAGATTCCTAAAGGTTGTGGATCATGGTTGGAACAGATCAACTGCTCAATGGATTCCCTTCCAATATGGCCTGTTGGGTGGGAATTAAAGGGGAATTTCGGGGAATTTAAGAGAATTTCACACCCTATATAAAAATATAAGGTGGGAAGATTAGGGTAAGAAGCCACCTCATTTATTCTGGATCAGCCCAAGCTTCCAACCATGGATGGTCAGGGGAAAGATTTGACTTTGCTAATACTCTTTTTGTCCAATTGTTTTAGGTGTGCGCCAGGACGCGGATGGGCGCGACGGCTCCAAGACGGTCCATTTCACCTTCTTGATCGGCTGCATTTTCGTGGCCTTCATCCTGGGGGCGTTTTTTTCGGGGTTGTTCGTCTCCTGCTATTGTAATCACTCCTTCCAGAAGGCCAAACTTTCCCACAAAGACCCTGAGAACAGCGTCCAGCGCCCGCTATCGCTCCGGAGCTTGGCCAAGATGAACGGACACCTTTTGGACAACCAGGCCAAAGATGGCCTGATGGAAGGAAGCACCTCCAAGCTTCACACGGTCCTCTTGCCCAGCGAGAAGGAGACCCCCAACGTGATGGTCAAAGGCGGCATCAAAGATCATCCGGAGCTGTCCGGATTACCCACTCCGGAGTCCACTCCGGAGCTCCCCATGAAGAATATGAAGGCTATTCGGAACCAGTGGGAGAAGAACCAGAACTTCAACAACGCCAAGGAATCGCAAGGGAAGGCCCATCTTTTCCACACTCCGGTTTCCAACATGCAGGGCTTCCAGCTCCCCAGCTCTGTGGCGCTCCCCAGCAACCTCCACGGCTACGAGACACCGTTCATGGGCTACCCGGACGAGAAGAAGATCCCCAACTCGGAGCGGGTTCTGGTGCGCCATTCCCAGTTCTACCTTCCCAATGGGGTGGAGGTGACAACCTTGGAGGAACTTCTGAAGCACCTCCATGACACCAGTGGCTCTTCCAAGAAGTCGCTGGGGGGCACCCCATTGCCTTTTCCAACACCCGCCCTCCACTCTTCCGTCTCCTTCGCCAACCGGGTGCAGCCCAAGATCCCCGATGTGGAGACGGCCCCCTATTACAGCTCGTCTACGTTGCCCAGGGATAGCCTGCCCCGGCGGTTGGACATCCCCCCGGACCCGCCACCGCAGGAGAAGGGCAGGAACGCCGCTCACAGACACTCACTCTGCACCGCCCCGAAGCTGGTGAACGTTGGCGGTGGGGGCAGCGTGCTCTCCCGGCACCACAGCCTCAGCCAGGGGGGGAGGCAACCACCGCCCACACTTCTTACGCGCATGCACTCCACGGGGTCTTCGGTCCCCCCAGAGGGCCACCCCATCTTCCTGTCTCGGCAGCACAGTTATGGCGACCAAGTCTTGCTGCCCAGCCATGGGGGCATCAAGCGCTCGGTCTCCATGCTGAAGCCTGGCATTCCCCCCAAACCCTTGTTTATGCCTTCCTCTCCTCCGGCCCAGTCCTCTGGACAGTTTAATTACTGAAGCGCATGGCGGAGGAGCTGTTATGCGCGCTGATCTACAGCCGTGTCGGTTATGGGACCTGCCACCCCTATGCCTTGGGATCCACATCTCAGCGGTTGCTGGAGAAAACCGTTTTCCCCTAGGACCGCAGCTCCCGGTGTGCCTTGCAGTTAGATATAATGGGCAAGGAAGCCCTGGGTGGGGGTATTCTCATCCTATGGACTGCATCCTATATGGGCAACCTCCCCATAACTACCTAGCATCTTGCCAAAGTATATGAGCTGGTGCTGAGCCAGGGGACCTTCTGGGTCGGACGTGTGCCAAACGTCACCCACATTTTTAATGGCACCTTGTTTTTAAAGATGGGGCAACAAATAGGAGCGAAGGGCCCAGGGGACATTAGCAATGGACTTTAGCAGTAAAGGGTCTTTGGGGTTGCACAGGGAAGCGCTATGGGGTCACTTCCGAAATTTGGCCCCGATACTTACCCTAATGTCACCATGAGGTCTAGTAACTTAATTCTCTTTAAAGGGGAAAAATCAAACACAGTTTAATTCAGGACTTAATTTCGATGATCCTCTCAGCTCCTGTGCGGTCCTTTTACGAAGGGAGTAAACCCAGTGTTGTGAATTAGCCCGTTTAAGGTGCTCAAACCACCACAACATATTGTGTCCCAATTTGCAAGGGGATCAACATCAACCCATACCGATGTTCTGTTTGGCAACGGGTTAAAGGGAGAGATGCTCGTTTTAAAAATAGTTACCCAACCGGTGGGTCTTGGGGTGACGGTCGCACCCCAGAAGTGATGGGAGGGGTTGGGGTGGATATGGAGGAGAGAAACCCGCTTCTTAAGTATGTAGGGTGCAAAATTAAGAGCCGCGTTTCAGTCTTAAGACCGAAAATGGTGCTGCGCAGATTTAGACGTCGCCGTTAAGTCTGGAAAAAACTCCCTGTGAAGATAAGGAACGGTCGTTGTCTGTTTTGGGGAGCCCCGAAAGGACTGATGTGTTCTGCCAGGACATAAACGGGGGGCCATTATAAGCACCCCGTTAAGCAACAATAAGAAGGACGGTGCCACTAAAAATAACCCGTTCCAATTTTTACAATCGCACCCCCACCAACATTTCGGGGCCTGCTCCTCGGGACACCTTTTACAGTATTGTATATAAATTATAAATACGTATGTATATATTTCGTGGTTTTAAATTTGTATCCGAGGAGGGGGGAATCAAAGAGTTAATCCTACTGTGTAGGACGCCAATCCGGTACCCACAATTCGGAGAGACTCTCTCTGTCGCCTCTCCGATGTGATGCTTGGAAATATATATAATCTTTTTTTGTGTCCTCAGCAGCTTTTCCTTGTGTGTTTTACTCAGAAGTAAATTCCATTCTAGTCAATAGGGTTACGCCTAGGATTAAATTGTGGCCTCAAATTGAATGGCTGGATTGGAACAGAGTGGAACGGGGGAACTGGCCATCCCAATGGGTGGGGGTGGCGAAGGTTTCGGGGTTGTCAGCCTGCCCCATACAGCTGTTGGGCACAGTTGGGGGTGGTGAAGGTTTCGGGGTTGTCAGCCTGCCCCATACAGCTGTTGAGCACCGTCGGGGGTGGTGAAGGTTTCGGGGTTGTCAGCCTGCCCCATACAGCTGTTGGGCACTGTTGGGGGTGGCGAAGTTTTCGGGGTTGTCAGCCTGCCCCGTACTGCTGTTGGGCACCGTCGGGGGTGGTGAAGGTTTTGGGGTTGTCAGCCTGCCCCGTACAGCTGTTGGGCACCGTTGGGGGTGGCGAAGGTTTTGGGGTTGTCAGCCTGCCCCATCCAGTTGTTGGGCACCGTCGAGGTGCACCTTGATCCTGCGAAGGTGACTTCGAATCCGGTTTTCATACGGATCATTGCCGGCCAAATCTCCCCTTTTCCGC